>OX382340.1:14407192-14874192 GCA_947507615.1 Hemithea aestivaria
CTTATTATATGTATGGATGGATAGCGCGAACAGCTCGCTGCGAGCGCCGAGAAAATTTGGAAATTTTTAGCACGAATGATGCGCGTTTAGCTTGCTCCGAGTGGCAAGGAAACAAGAATATTCTTATTTATAGAACGCGAGCAGCTAGCTGCGAGCGCCGAGAAAATTTTTAATTTTTAGCACGAATGATGCGCGAGCAGCTCGAGAAAATTTTGAATCTTACAGGACGAATGATCGAGTTTCGCTCTCTCTGAGCAGTATGAAAATTAAATATTCTTATTCATAGAGCGGGAGCAGCTCGCTGCGAGCCATAAAAAAAATACTATTATACATGCGAGTAGCTTGCTGCAAGTGCAAAGACTCGGCTGCAAAGACGACATAAAGCGCGAACAGCTTGCAGCAGTTAATATAATACAATTAATCCTAAATATGAAGGATACTGTGCAGTTTGCTACGGATAATACGTAGGCGAGGACCGAAAAAAAAATGTAGCTTGGTAAAAAATTAATTAAAACAGCGAAACAATTTTATGAACTTGTACGTAAAGCTTGCAGTTAAGAGAAAATTTCCTAATTCTAACTATGAAAGTAGTGTAAAACCAGTTGATATGATCGGATTTTTTTCCCGACTAGGATTTTGGGGGGGGGTCATGACCCCCTTGACCCCCCGTGTCTGTCTGTCTGTTATCAAATTTTGCAAGTTAAATTTGACCCACTTCCCGGTGTCCGATTGAGCTGAAATTTTACATGCATTCATAAATCGGATGACAATGCAATATTATTATGACATGGAGCTGATCTGATGATGGAGCGGGAAGGTGGCCATAGGAACTCCGTAATTAAACGACGTAACCCCATCGAGTTTGGGCTTATTTGATTCGTCTTGACGAGTACTTTATGGTAATAATAATAAAAAAGCTTGTTTTTAAAAAGGTTTTTTTAAATTTCACTTGTTTACTTTTAACTGTCAGTTGTCTGTCTGTAATCAAATCTTGCTAGTTAAATTTGATCCACTTCTCGGTTTTCGATTGAGCTTGAAATTTTGTATGCATGTGTAAATCGGATGACAATGCAATATTATTATGACATGGAGCTGAAAGGTGGCCATAGGAACTCTATAATTAAACGACGCAACCCCATCGAGTTTGGGATCATTTGATTCGTCTTGACGAGTACTTTGATGCTAGAAGGTAATAATAATAAAAGCTAGTATTTTAAAATTTCACTTGTTTTCTAGTGTTATTTTAACGAAATGTTCGAGGTTTTTCTAGTAATTAATATAAAATCATTGCTTATAAAAAGAGAGCTTTAAATCGGTTTAATTCTTTTTAAATATATTTTTCCTATACGAGTACAGGCACGACTTGATGTCACATCTTCTGGTAAAATCTTTCATATGACGTGATCAAGTAAAACTAAAATCAATATGAACCTTATTTTCAAAGCGTTAAGGTTGAAAATATCTTTAAAAAAAACATTTAGATGCTAAAGGATTATTTACATTTGATAATTTAATCTAGTTCTTATTTTCTTCACATTAAGGTTGAATTTAATTGATGAGCAAGGTTTGCTGGTCTCGGGCTATTATAAACCTAATATTTAAATAAGTTTATATATTTAGGCGTAATTAGTTATTTATAAGTTAAAAATAAAAACTATAAATAAAGTTGTAAACAACCTAATCCTAGGTAGCCTTTACACACTGAAATAGAACCTACACCTATATATGGTTAAATATAGTTAAAATGTAGTCCGTATGTAGCATAGCTATTATTTATTTAAACGATTTAAACAAAATGTGAACCGAAAGTGCGCAATATCACAAATTAAAAAAAGTAAAATAAAAGTTACTCAAACAAACCAAAATCCTGCGGTCACCGAAACCGTGAGAAATCGTTTAACCGGCAAGTTACCGTTTAACCGGTGACTCACCGTTAACTGTACTTAACTCTGGCCTTTGTCACCACTTCACCTGTCACCTTCTTTGTAAAATCACCTTGTAAGGTAAAATAGTTCTTGTTTTTTTATTTACAAAAATCCACAGCTCTTAATTAACCAAGTTTAAACATTTTTTAACATAACAAACAGCCAATACGGATTTTTTTTGTTCGTATGTTTTTTTTTACCGGTGGCAAATGCCTTTATTGAGAAAAACAAACTGACAATACTACAGCTAACAAAGTCGATCTACAGAAAATCCAAGTGCTACAAACCACTGTCAGATGGCAGAATTCTGGCAGCATTGCCACGTTGAATGGCAATACTTATACGTTGGGCCAAATATACCCCCGCATTATGGTCACACGGCACTCGGCACACGTCGCCTCGACCGCGCTCAGATAAATTTTGGAAAATGCGGTGAGCTGTTTTTCTTATTATGTGTATTTTAAGCCTATTCTATAACTATTGTTAACTGTCCTTAACTCAAGGGTCGCACCATGGGTACTTGAAGGTAAGTGAAACGACAATCTGTCTGAACACTGATATTATATTTTCTCACGTTTACACACTTTGAGGGTATAATCTCGAATACCAAATTAAGCCTTCGCCCCGCCAAGTAACAAATCTCCCCACCGTTCCCACAGAGTGTTCCCATTACAAAATATATTTTTACCACAGATAATTTCGGAACGATATTTTTCACCACAGATTAAAAACCTTACACTCGACCATCCTGATGACATGTATGACCTCATACATGCCCCAGGTGGAACCAACCTTACACTTGGCAGAACGAAGTCTTATAACATCATTTTTCTTATAATATAGTTAATAAGTTTACAACTTCGGTAATTGATTATTGTAATAAGTTCATCATATCACAAAACAACAAAGAAAGAGAAAGAAAAAAAAAAAAATCATCCAAACGAAATCAATACAATGTAAATTATAGATAATCTATCTTTGAAACTATTTATTATATTTATCCTTGTACATAAATATTTTATAAACATCCTTGTATCTTTCTATCCTTATAATCACTTATATCTATCCTTGTAACCACTTATATCTATCCTTGTAACCTTGTAACCACTTATATCTATCCTTGTAACCACTTATATCTATCCTTGTAACCACTTATATCTATCCTTGTAACCACTTATATCTATCCTTGTATCCTTGTAACCACTTATATCTATCCTTGTAACCACTTATATCTATCCTTGTAACCTTGTAACCACTTATATCTATTCAACTATTATCAAAATTATCTACAGTTGTATACATTATGTATCTCATCGAAATTCTTTATCATTGTAACTAACAGGATTTATACAAAACAATAATCATCACATACCTATAATATCATCATGGGCGACATTATAAGTATAGAAAAGAACCCACAACAACGACATGGCTGCAACATTAGGAGTAAATTACATTATCACAATAGGTACACGTATCAACAAAACAGTAAGTAGATGTAGTACACTTAATTCGATTTAATCAGTGGCAATATTTTCGTTATCTGAATCATCTAAGTCAAGTGAAGCCAAATGAATCCACGGTCGCATTCTGTCTGCTGCAACCGTAGTTTTGCGCTTGTTTTTCATCCCTTCAAATCCGGCTATTGGGGCAATTTTATAACGGTCATTTCCTAACACTTTTATGACTCTGAAGGGACCCTCGTAAGATGACATTAGTTTCGTGCTCTGACCTTTGTTATTAAAAGCTACTTTAGTTATTTTAACAAGATCACCCTTACTGTAGCTATGTGCAGGACGTCTACCCCGGTCGTGGTATTCTTTTTGCTTAGCTTGGGCTTCATCAATTTTTTGTTTAACCTCAGCACGAAGGCTTGACAAGTCAGCGACTTCACGCGTGTCCTCTACAACCGCATTCAAAACTGGCCTAACTTCACTATTCATTTCGGTGCCAAACATGACCTCCGCCGGCGTTTTCCCTATGGTCTTCTGCACGGTGTTGTTAAGTCCCCATTGTATCCTACCTAGCTTGTCATCCCATTCCTTTTCATTATCCCTAATGTTTTGAGCTGTCAGGGAGTCGAGTATGGTACGGTTATACCGCTCTACCTGACCGTTGGACCTCGGGCTTGCTACAGCGTTCAATATGTGCTTAATGCCTTGATCTAAACAGAACCTCCTAAATGCGTTTGACGTGAAACAAGACCCTCTATCACTTATTAGTCTGTCTGGGGCCCGAAATATATCGAATATATCCTGTAAGGCTTTTATTGTGTTTTGAGTATTCGTGTTCCGGACCGGCCTAATGAATAAAAACTTGGTGAATGAATCTACTATGGTCAATATGTGCGTGAAACCCTTCCTAGATTTTACGAATGGTCCAAGGTGGTCGATGTGCAAGGTGTGAAACGGGATCGCGACTTTTTCTATAGGATGTAATAACCCCTCTCGATGGTTGGTATTTTTCTTGGCATATGCGCAATCAATACATGCACTGACATATTTCTTTACAAATCGCGTCATTTTTGCAAACCAATAAGTTTTCTTTATTCGTTTCAAGGTTTTTTCGAACCCGACGTGACCTATGTCGTCGTGGTTCATCTTGCACAACTGCCACCTTGCTCCCTTCGGAACTACCCACCTAAGACATTCTTTGTCACCTCCAATGCACCTAAATAACCTATTATTCTTGAAAACATAGTTATCTTTAAGGTACTCTAGTCCTTTGGAGTCTAAGTCGCTACCTATGATATCGCGTATTCGGCATAATTCCGGATCTCCCATCTGTAAGGTAAGTAACCAGTCGTCATCGGATATGATCATCACGGATGGATAATTTACAAGATCAGAAGTGTCAGCTTCATGTGTGGGGTTTCTCGAAAGAGCGTCCACATGTCCCATTTTTGACCCTGCCCTATATTCAATACAGCAGTCAAACTCCTGTAGTGCGAGCCACCAACGCGCAATCCTAGGTATGAGATCGCGCTTCTCAAACGTAGATCGCAGCGCACTACAGTCACTAACCACCCGGAAAGTCTTCCCTAAGAGATAAACTCTAAACTTCTTCAGAGCGCATATGACAGCTAATGTCTCCAGCTCATAAGAGTGAAAGTTTCTCTCTTCAGGAGACGTCTGGCGACTGTAATAGGCTACGGGATGAAAAGGGTCCTGACTGCCTGACTGTCGTTGGAGTAATATCCCTCCGACACCTATCCTGCTGGCGTCGGTGTGGAGTTCTGTATCAGCTGAGGGGTCATACAAAGCCAGTACTGGTCTTTCTACCAATTTTGACTTGAGGGTCTTAAACGACTCCTCATGTTCAGCTGTCCATTCCCATGTAGCGTTCTTTTTTAGCAACTTAGTAAGTGGATGAGCTAATTGAGCAAACGACTGAATAAATTTCCGAAAGTAACTCACAAGTCCTACAAACTGACGAACGTTGTGCACGTTTTGCGGTAAGGGAAACTCTATGACACTCTGTATTTTTGCGGTCCCTGGGCGCATACCAGCTGAACTGATTTCGTACCCGAGGTAGTCAATTTTACTATGTAGGAAACTACACTTCGATAAGTTCAGTTTAAGCTGCGCACGTTCCAGTAGCCCAAGGACTTCCTCCAGTCGATCCATACATTCGGAGGAGGTCTTACCATAGATCAGTAAGTCATCCAGATATACAGTGGCTTTGCTAAATCGAGCTTGTCCCAAAACATGGTTCATCATCCTCTGGAAGACAGCTGGAGCGTTTGCTAAGCCAAACGGCATACGATTGTATTCGTATTGGCCATCGGGAGTGACAAAAGCAGTTAAGTGCTTACTTTTCTCCGCAATCGGTACTTGATAGTAGCCTGACATAAGATCGAGCGTGATGAACCATGCCTGACCAGACAATCTCGCTATTTCGTCCTCTATTATGGGGATAGGATACCTTTCCTTTACAGTGATAGAATTAAGCAGCCTATAATCCACGCATAATCGTATACCGCCGTTCTTCTTGCGCACAAGTATGATCGGACTAGCATAGTTAGACGTAGACTCTCGGATAATTCCCGCTTCCAGCATTTCATCCACCATTTCTCTGACCTTCTCCCTTTCATGGTGAGAAAGACGGTATGGTCGATAAACAACTGGGCGGTGGCTACTCAGTTCTATGTCCATTTCTGTAAGATTCGTACAGCCAAGATCCACCAAGCCATGAGCAAAACACTGTTCGTGGCGCCTAAGTATATTCAACAGCCTCGTTTTGTCCTCATGACAAACAGTATCGCCTAGCTGTACGTGACTTTCGTCGAGATGTTTAGCAGGGGAAGACGCGGGTTGCAAAACAGTGTCTTTTGCACCCTTCGCGGTAACTAACCTATAGACAGATTCTACCTTTTCCGCTCGCGAAAATACTGAACCTTCTTGGAGACAGCACGGTACCGCGCACGGTTGTATCGTCACGAAGAGCAAACCATCCTTCACCTCGTAAACGCCACCACAGATAACATACTGTCTGCCAAGCTTACCTATAACCTTCGTGTCAACTATCACACTGCCTACGAATGGAGTTTCTGTCACTGCTCTAACACTTGCTGCCCCGTAGAGTTTACAGTGCGCTAGTATCCTAACTCTCTCGCGTCTGTCGTCGTCCTCATCTTGTACGTAATTAGGTGTCTCCGTGTCTACATGCATAAATTGGAGCCTATTAACGTCCTTATAGACAATCACATGAGGTTGCTCTGTGTAACTTTGTCCAATGAGCAAGGGTCTTTCCAAGAATCGATCATCTACAACGCGACATGTAACGACAGCCTCTACCCCATCTACTGACAAGTTCAATTTTGCTGAGCCTACCGAGCATACGAGGTTGTTGCCGAAGCCTTTCATAGTAGAGGGTTTGTAGTCGTGGGTCAGTTTCAAGTTAGCAAAGCTAGATTGCCTAATGAGCGTGACTTCACTACCAAGATCAATGAATGCTTCGAGTGGCACGCCTTCTACTATCACTTCTTTGATGAACTTGTTGGATGGCCTTGCGCTAGAAATTATCATGGTTTTTGCCACTGCGTCCGCATTCACTGATCCTGTCGTGTTTTGCTTAGAGGTACACAATTCAAGTTTATGGCCTATTTTGTTACAATGACTGCATTTTACTAAGGGCTTAGGGCACTTCGAGAACGGATGACCTTTCTCCTTGCAATTGTAACAAAATAAGCTAGTATTTATTCTCGTATTTGTATTAGTCCTATCGCTAGTCTTATCGTTTCCCGTATTAACGTTTCTGTCCCTGGGAGATGGTTGATTCGTGTAGAGCTCCTTGTTATTACTAATTAAGAACTTCAAAAGATCATCGGGGTCATCGCACCGTAATGCCAGAGCACTGGACCTTGTGGTCCTATCACTAATGCCATGGATGATGCAATCAACAGCGCGCCTTCCGAAAATTTCGCACTGATTGAGGAGAGCTAACTTTTCGTAAAAATAGTTTTGTACGGGTTCATTAAATCTACTCTTGCGCCTCAACATGTCCTCAAGCATCTGCCCATAGTTTTGCTCACATGGAAATGCATTCAGTAATTTAACCTGCCATTCCTCCCAGGAATGCAGTATTGAATTTTGACTTTCATACCAGGTCTTGGCTAACCCTGACAATTTTTGCATAGAAAAATGTATGACTGTCCTTTCATCCCAGCCATATACCTTTGCGCATTCATTAACCTTTTTAAGCCAAATATCCATTCGTTGATTTTTCTCCGAAGGGTTAAATTCGGGGATAATATTTTTGCTATCTCTATTAGAAAACTGTGCGCTTTGGCCTGGCTGTGATGGAAGGATGTCCTTGATAGACTGAATGATCTGAGTAACGTCTTTGGTTGAAAAAGAGGGACTGTGTGACCTTTTCACGTGATGCTCATCCGAGTGTCTCGCGTTCTCTACTGCCGCTGCACGGCTGCGGCTGCGGCGGCGACTGTCACCCCTAGACCTAAGGCGTGACTCACTCCGTTGCCGGCGCTGCTCGGCGTCTCGTTCCCGCTGCAGATCCAGCTCCATCCGACGAACACGCTCCTGTTCTCGCCTCAGCGCCACTTCACGCTCCAGCAATCGACGGCTGTGGCTGCGACTGTGACTGCGGCTCCGTCGAATCGTATCGCCACCACGGTCTCGAGTATCGCTGCGCCTGGAGCGCGAACGGTTGCGTCGAGGAGTTTCCACACTCCGTATTCTATTATCTCCCGGCTCCATTTTCTAGAACTCATAAAAATATAATGTGCATTAGTAAAGGCGTCGCTATTTTATGAAATCGTTATTTTATTTTTTTCATAGGGTAGATGTGAAAATGTTACATATTATCACGAAAACTGTGTCTGTTACACCAAAATAAGTGATTATGACGCCCCTTAATGACCCATCATTGTAAAATAGAATTCTCATAATAATATGAAAATATAAAAGGTGTATTTTTATCTTATTTTAACCTACCTCAACAAAATATAATTATTAATACAGCAAGAGACTATTATAACACACGCACGGGTAAATTTATTAAAGGAGACTATTGAAAATCTCTATCTCCTCTGTAGAGGCTTTGCAAGGTTAAAATTACCAGAGGTATGCTGTGCAGATAATCGGAAGTATTATACTTAACCTAGAACCACATGTCACGCATTGAAAGCACGTCGGACGGTAGTATAAATTTGTCATGCATTATGAAGGTAGAATAAAACAGTCCGACGCTGTGGTCTTAGCAATTTGGTACTATTATGATAAAAGAAGTGGGCATGTACTTACGGTTTTTCATATATCCCGGCTTCTGAGATGTTAACTGTCCTTAACTCAAGGGTCGCACCATGGGTACTTGAAGGTAAGTGAAACGACAATCTGTCTGAACACTGATATTATATTTTCTCACGTTTACACACTTTGAGGGTATAATCTCGAATACCAAATTAAGCCTTCGCCCCGCCAAGTAACAAATCTCCCCACCGTTCCCACAGAGTGTTCCCATTACAAAATATATTTTTACCACAGATAATTTCGGAACGATATTTTTCACCACAGATTAAAAACCTTACACTATGCATATTATTTTAAATAATAGCTGCGTCTGAATAAATGTTGCCGGCTTTACAGTAGTCTATATTTTATTCTAGAGTCTAATCTATCTCTATACCTAATTTCTATATCAAATTTCAGCTCAATCCACCCGATAAGGCGTGAAAACGAAACAAACGTGAATCAATACATTCTTAAAAACTTTCGCGTTTATTATAAATTACTTTTACTTATTCGTAGAACAAGAAGAATTTGTTATCAGATTGTCTTAGAAAGCTAGAAATCCTGTCCTACTATGCTCCAAATTTCACAATTTCAGAATGCTGTAGTTAGGTATTTTTTCATGCAAAATGATAAAAAGAAAACAAAATGATGGTGAACGAATGCTAAGTGCTAATAATTATATGTTTAGTGTAGGCAATCGCTGTTGGTTAATCTTACGTGTAAAACATTTTTGAAGTGAAAACTTCTTTAGCGGCGCTGAGCACTTTTTTGTATGGGTAAAAACTTTCAAACTCGCGTCAGGGTCACGTGATGCTGATCGAAAAAGCGTAAGATCGAGGGGAAGGGAGAGGAACTAGTATCTCCCACTCTTTCTACCGTGCCTGAGTGTGCTGCTCTGTTTAGGCGGCACAGGGGGCTTAGACAAGCGCGCGCCCGATATATTTTTTTTATATTTTATATTTATATTTTATATTTTTTTTATTAATAGGTTCGAATCAAAACTGTTTGCTTCTTACTTCAGTTATCATAAACCAATTGTATCAGTTGTAAAAATTTGCGATGATGATTCTGATAATAACGATGGTGTAAAAGTCGTCGAAATTATGGATGGAAGTTGATTTTTCTGAGAGATAAAATTTAATGTTATATATAAATAACGATATAATATTAAAAATAACAACATATAAATTGTCATATTTGTGTACGATAGCGCAATAAATAAACATTGTATTCTACCTCATATTTTTGTAATAAAATACTTGATTAATTGATAGGGGAGTGATATGAGTTTTCGTATGTCGTTTTTGCGAATAATATCGTGTGTGTGCGCATGTGTGCGCGTGTGTGTTCATGCGCGGGTACGTTTATGTGTGTGTGTGTTTTCGGGTGTTCTTATTATGCGCACTCACACACGCGCGCACCTGCGAAATCACACACGCACACACTGTTCGCGTTTTCGCAAAAATAAACCACCTGATTATTTTTCGCAAAAACGACCTTCGAAAAAACGTACTTTAGCAAAAAGGTACCATAGATAGATAGATAGATAGAATACTCTTTATTGTACTACTCTAATGACGTGTACCTAAAAACTACGAATAAATAATTTGTATTTGTATTGTAACACCACAAATATACAGAGAATCTTAAAACTAAAACACAATTTCGTAACCTAAGTGTAACAATTGGCGGTCTTATCGCTAAAAGCGATCTCTTACAGACAACCTTGAATGGAGAGAAATAATTATAATCACATGGGTTGGTGGTGAAGCTGGTAAATAAGATCCCACCAAAAACATTCTGTAAAAAACTAGCCAAGTCTCGATGGAGCTGCTTGTTTATCTCTAAAAAGTAATGAAATCTAGACAAAGTCGTGCCAAGTATAAGGTTCCTTACTGCGATTTCTTTATTATTATAGTTAATGTTGTGTGACTTGGCCGTTGAAGGGTACACAAGGGTACAAAACCAGATGCTCCATGACACTTGGATCGCCTAAACATAAGTATTATTGAAATACGCAGCTTTATCAAGCCTACAATTGACTGGTTATCCAATCAACGTTTTCCAAGTGGAAATTTTCTATCGTGAATGGGTAGCGGACAGATTGGTGCAATAGTGTCATGGAGCACCTGGTATAATACCCTTGTGTACCCTTCAACGGCCAAGTCACACAACATTAACTATAATAATAAAGAAATCGCAGTAAGGAACCTTATACTTGGCACGACTTTGTCTAGATTTCATTACTTTTTAGAGATAAACAAGCAGCTCCATCGAGACTTGGCTAGTTTTTTACAGAATGTTTTTGGTGGGATTTCACTTATTTTTGTAGAAACGCTATATTATAAGGTTATCAGAAATACAAACCGTAAGCGCGTTTTAAAATACAGTCAGCGCCATCTAGATACGTGTGCGTTCACTCTTAGTCCAATGCATCATAATATTATACCGGGAAGTGGGCCTAATTAAACTTGCAAGATTTAATTACAGACAGACAGACCGACAGGTGAAAGTAAATAAAAGCATGTAGTAAAGGCGGTATTATGTCGATCTCTTCTAATAGTTTGGTTGGGCTCTTATTTTAGTTGGCCACGCTAGATATCGCCTGATCATAACTGACGATTTACGACACATATAAACACTCACATATACATATACTATGCCTTAAATATATTTTGAATTAATAAGTTGGATATTACACAATTTTAACCATTGACTGCAAATGTAACTTTGTAATCCTATACATTTATATGAGATTACAAAGTTATTTATGCAGATGAATTATCTCGAAAACGAGACCGAAATTGCATGTTTTTTTAGTTTTTCTATGGCTTATACAATAAATTCTAAGTATGTACCAAATTTCAGCTCTCTGAGTTTATGGGAAGTACTAGTTCTATTTTGATGATCATGAGTGAGTGAGTGTCGAAAATGCGAAACTTTGCTTTCGCTTAACTTCGGAACTTAATGACCTACAGACTTGAAATTTTGGATTTTAAGTATGTAATTATAGCTTACTGGATGACGAAAATTTCTGTGTTCTGGTCTTATCCAGAGGTTCTCAAATAGGGGCCTGAAAATGCGACGAAATGGTTCCTGTAAAGATGGTACGGCAGTGCTTGCTTCGCGCTCGACTTGGCGGGGGCACTACCGTGCCCCCAGATAAACAGAAATAATGCCATTTGAATATTATTTGCAAAAACGACATTCGACAATTCATATCACACTTCCATTGATATTGATATTATTTAAATTGTCGCTAATAGCAAACATTTTAAGTTACACGTGTATTGACTATTCACAATATCTTAGCCCGCCTTATACTTTATACTAGTCAAAACAAAAATCTTCTAGAAAACTCCATAATATAATTGTTTACACAAACAATACTTAGAATTGTTGATCTCCTTCAGAATAATGAGCAACCAATTAAGTAAATACTAATTATTAGGATGAAACCAACGACATTAAATCTAAATAGTAAAAATAAAATTGAAACTAGTGAAGCTAAGTATGTCGGCGGCTTTAGAGTTTTATCCGCTGCACAGTAGCCTATACTATGTTATTCGAGGATCTAAGCTATCTCAATACCAAATTTCAGCTCAATAAGTCCACCCGTTAGGCGTGAAAGAGTAACAAACACATTCTTACAAACTTTGTAAGAATGTATGTTTGGTTGGGCTTGGTTCACATTAGGGTAGGGCAGAAACTATATCGTACCCGTTGCCCCGGCACTATGGCGTCCCGCAGGAACACCCCCAGGTTTTTTAGTGGGTATCCCCGCCGCTCCCATCTTTGGCGGGGGAGTCCCATATACCGCCCCTTGTTCTTGTTCAGTAACATTAATTTATTTATTAATAAGCGCTGTAAGCCAGATTAGATACAAAATAACACTAACTTTTACGCCACTTCTGATAAAATAATATCTTCATAGCAACATGGTAATGATGGAAAACCTTGGAGAAAAACAAACCTCTTTACTCGAGGGTGTTCGAATTCCACGTATTTAGTATTTAGTCTACTCATTATACCTTTTTGCTAAGTGATTAAGTTGTTATTTAGTATTTATTAAGAAGCTTTCACAAATACCTACTATTGTTATGTTATGATGAGTTTATAACAGAGGGTGTGAGCGTTCTAGAGTGGAGACTGCGTCTGATTGATTGACTGATCTTTCAACGCGCAGCTCAAACCGCTAAACTGATTGGGCTGAAACTTGGCACAAAGAAAGGCTTAATTTTTTATCCACGTTTACCAGGGGTAGACTTCCTTTGCAAGAGGTCGTCTAGGTGGGTACTCCAACAGTGCCAGTTATTCTATCGCCTGAGCAGTGATGTGCAAACATTACTGTGCTTCGGTAGGAGGGCACTGTAGCTAGTGAAATTACTGGGCTAAAGAGTCTTAACATCTTATGACTCTTGAGTAAGAAGCGTTGGTGCAGTGCTCCTAGAATTTCACATCATTCTGAAATCCTAAGTAGCACTGTACTGATTATGGGCAGCGTTATCTCTTAGCATCAGGAGAGCGTCTTGCTCGTCTTCTACTTCATCACATAAAAAAAACGTGGGCTAAGCCGCTAGCATAAACTAGTTTGTGTTAATAAACGCACTTCGTTAAAGTTAACCTATTAAAGTAAACAAAAAACAGAGTGCATCGGTAATGGACCAGCAGGCGAGCGGAGGCTGTGGCGCGCCCTCTTCCGGTGTCAGGTTGCGACAGAACCTTCATCCGTTCACATCAGGTTCACATAGTAGGTAGGTATTGGGTCGGGTTATGGTTTGAATATTTGTTTTATGAATTAAAAATTAAATTGAATGAATGACTATTAAGAGCGTGTACATCGAGTGACGCTCTATCGCTCGCACAATTTGACGAATTTTGAAATATAAATTCATGGAATTAATTTATAGAAATTTCTCTGTAGCAGCCCTCCGTAATATTGTAATTGCACACATTTTAAAAGTGTTTTTAGTTAGTGTCGACGCCTTATAATAAAAAAAAAAAAACAAAATTTATTGTAACTGTCAATGTCAAACTGACATTCTTTTCATTCCATTTTTCACACAGAAGTTGTATGTCGGGTTTTTGCTTTTATATTTAAATTAATATAGTTTTTGAGTTGTTTCTACGAGTTTCATTTATTATCGAAGCTAAACATTGGTCCTAATCGAGTCGGACACTGGACACTTCAAGAAAAGCAGTTCGTCGAAGCCGAAACCTCTATCGGCCACGTGTGACCTTCGTGCGACCGTGCGACCTACGTGACCGGCCGGCATTTTTGCTAACCTCAAAAGGGTTTTTGCAAAAAGGGCCGTCCAAAGCGATACGCGGTGGACGGTGAAACAACAGGAGCGGCAAGCGGTGGCGGCGGTCCGTGCAGAGCGGCACGTTGCACGCGGCGCACCCAAGGCGGCACGTTATCGTGGTGTGCCCGAGGGCAGCACTTGGTGGGCGGCCCATTTGGGGCGGCTATAGGAAGGCGGCGAGCTATCTGCGACATCGCGTCGTGGGTGAGGTGTTACAGTGTTTGTGAAAAGTTATAAAATCAGTGAGAATAATGTCTGCCTCTGAGTTATATAAAATTCAAGAGAACATTTCCGAGCAAATCAACAAATCATTCGCAAATTTTAAGAAATCTCCAAAGGAGAGAATCACCAATGCTTACATTACCACCAGGTTGGAAATAGTAGACCAGCACTGGAGAGAATATGTGGACAATCATAGAAAACTGGTCGCATTAATGAAAAAAGATGATTCTACAGCTATAGACATTCTGTTTGATAAAACCGAAGAAATATTTATTGATTACAAATGTTCTCTAAAGGAAGTATTAGGTAAATTCAAATCTGTAAATCAAGTAAGTGACAATAATAACATGAATAAAGGAAGGGAACAGGTAAAGCTGCCAAAAATAGAAATCCCAAAGTTTTCAGGCACTTATTCAGAATGGACAAGCTTCCGGGATCTGTTCCGCTCCTTGATTCATAATAATGATGTCATTGATAAGGTTCAAAAGTTGCATTACCTTAAGAGTTTGATAACGGGCGAGGCAGAGCAATTATTAAGGCACCTATCAGTCACGGCTGATAATTATGATATTTGTTGGGCACAGTTAGAGTCTCGGTATGACAATAAAAAATATTTAGCTGATTGTATTTTGAAAAAGCTAATTAATCAAAAATCCATGTCAGTGGAGTCCGCAAGTGGTTTAAAATTATTATTAGACACTACTAGGGAGTGCCTTCATGCTATCACGAATCTGGGGATTAATGTATCAACATGGGACATTCTTATAGTATTTTTAATTAAACAAAAATTTGATCCGGACACAAGACGGAAGTGGGAACAAAAGGTGACAGAATCTAATGATGAATTGCCCACTATGTCTTTATTTGAGGAATTTTTAACAAATCAATTTAGATCTATTGAATGTCTGGATTCAAAGGTTCTTAAGTCCACCCATGTTGCTACCTCTGTTGCCACTTGTACGTTTTGTTCTGGCAGTCACAAAGTAATAAACTGCAAAACCTTTGCAAAACAATCTTCTGAAGCCAGACGTGAATTTGCCCAGACACACCACTTGTGTTTCAATTGCTTAAACCGAGATCATTCTGTTTTTCAGTGCAATGTTTCTACCAGGTGCCGTTTATGTAAAAGGAAACATCACACTCTACTTCATCTCAAAACTCCAAGCTCCAACTCAAAGGGTGACCAGGCGGTGCAAAGCATAGTGGCCGCGGTCACCGAGCCAACCCCACCTACACTGTCCAATGATGAATCGGATGCTCCAATCATCACGTCATGTTTGTTGAACACTCCCAGTCAAGTTCTTCTAGCAACTGCACTCGTCAAGGTGCAGTCCAACAAGAATAGAACGCCGGTTGTGTTAAGGTCTCTGCTCGATCAGGGATCCCAGGCATCCTTTGTGACAGAGTTGGTGGTACAAATGTTAGGTCTTAAAAAATTGCCTGAAACAGGTTTAGTTTGTGGATTAGGAGGTGACCGGGACTCGGCTATTTCGTCGAAGTCCACCGTCTTGTTGAATCTTCAGTCACGTCTTGACCCAAACTTTAAAACTACTGTTAAGGCTCATGTGCTAACAAAATTGACTTCTGTGCTTCCAGGGCGTGCCTTGACCAAGGCAGACACCCTACCTACTTTGGCAACCATGGAACTGGCAGATCCAACCTTCGGAACTCCGAGTAAAATTGATCTGCTGCTAGGGGCGGAGGTCTACAGCCAGATTATGTTGGAAGGATTAATCAGGGGTCCGCCAGGGTCGGTGATTGCGCAAAACACCCGGCTCGGTTGGATCCTCTCTGGCAAGGTAACCACGTCCAATAATGACTATGATGAAAGCCAAGGCATTCTCAGTATGCATGTGTACACATCTGAGAATGATCTATTGAAGAAATTTTGGGAAATGGAATCGGAACCATCAGGTCTACAATCAAAACATCTAACTCCAGAAGAGCAGCAATGTGAGGAACTTTTCACAGCAACAACCCAAAGAGACGAATGCGGTCGATATGTGGTCAGACTACCATTTAAGACTGATGACCCACTCAGTAAATATGGGCACTCTCATGACATTGCTCGTAAACGTTTTTGTATGTTGGAGAAACGTTTTGATAAAGATCCAAATTTAAAAGAAGAGTACACAAAGGTCATTAATGAATATCTGCTTCTAGGTCACATGGAGGTAGTCAGCAACCCCGCTGCGTCGGATGCTGTATATCTGCTATCTGCTGATATCTGCCTCACCATGCCGTTGTACGGCAAGACAAGACAACGTCAAAAGTTCGAGTTGTGTTTGACGCGTCTTGCAAGGGATCTAACGGAGCATCATTAAATAGTGACCTCATGACAGGCCCAACCATTCAACCAGAGCTGAGACATTTAATTATGCGCTGGCGACGCTACCCCGTAGTGCTGCTAGGAGACATTGTGAAGATGTACAGACAGGTGAAAGTATTTGAAGAGGATACAGATTTTCAGCAGATTTATTGGCGAGAAAATCCAGATGATGTACTTCAACATCTTCGCCTATCTAGAGTCACATTTGGTGTCTCTCCAGCTCCACATATAGCTGTGTGTAGCCTGCAACAATTAGCGAAAGATGAGGCTGCCAAATTTCCACTAGCTGCCAGCCATGTGAACTCAGAGTTCTACGTGGATGATTGGATGTCAGGATTTTTCTCAAATGAAGAAGGAATCCAAGTTTACGAAGAAATGACAGCATTGCCCGCATGTGGAAGCTTTCCACTACAGAAGCTCTCAAGCAACAGCAAGGAACTCATGAATCACATTCATGGAGAGTCAACCATGCACGACAGAGCAATAGATGTCAAAGCTGATGAAGCTATGAAAATTATAGGACTTACCTGGAATCAAGAAGGTGTAAAAAACCAGCTCTGGAATCGCGGTCCTGCATGGCTGCATCTGGAACACATCAATGTTTGTAAATCAGATATAAAGGATACAACATTGGAGGAAAAAAAGGTAAAAATTAAATGTCATGCACTTACCAAGTCCACAGATGAAGGAGATCCTTTTGTAGAGCGGTTTTCTTCGCTGCAAAGACTTCTTCGCGTGCTAGAGTGGTGCAGAAGATTCTACTTACCTGAAGATAGTCTCCGGCAGTCTTGGTTGTCTGCTAGAGAACTGCAAGCTGTTATGACGATCTGCATAAAGAAGTGTCAAAATCAATATTTTTGTAGCAAGGAAATAGCAGAGGCAAAGAGTAGATTCTCTTCTCTGAATCCTTATCAAGATGGCGATGGAATCTGGCGAGTTCGTGGCAGACTACAAGGCTCAAATCTGCCAGACGATCGAAAACATCCCATCTTAATTCCACGTGAATCTCACATGGCTAAATTAATCGTTGCAGACGCCCATGAAAAGACTCTTCATGGAGGAACACAGCTCGTAATGAACTATATTCATTCGAGGTATTGGATGATTAATTTGAGAAATTTAGTAAAATCTTTTATTCACAGATGCGTGAAATGCCTGCGGTATTCTTCGCGGACAGCTCACCCATTCATGGGACAACTCCCATCTGCTCGTGTCACGACGAGTCGGCCTTTTCGTCAGAGCCGGTTAGACTTTGTCGGACCGATTGCAGTAAGAACCACGAAGGGCCGTGGTCATCACGCTACGAAAGGCTACATCTGCCTATTCGTGTGCATGGCCACACGCGCCATTCATCTCGAAGTGGTAAGAGATCTCTCTTCTGAAACCTTCCTGGCGGCATTCAGGCGATTTGAGGCTTGCCTCAATTCAAGACCTCTCTGTCGCTTAGGTGGTACATTAGAGGATCCATCCCCACTAACACCTGGTCATTTTTTGGTTGGAGAACCTCTGATTTCAGTTCCCGACGTAAATTATTTAGAATCCAGCGTTAGCAGTCTCAGGCGATGGCAGCTGACTCAACGCAAGGTGCAGGAGTTTTGGAAACGCTGGTCAGGTGAATACCTAACACAATTTCTCCACCGTCACAAGTGGAAAAGTTCCATTCCAGAACCTGAAATAGGCGACGTCGTCCTTGTCAAGGAGGATGATATGCCTCCTGCAAGATGGCTCTATGGAGTCGTCACAGAGAAACACAGTGGTGCTGATGGGGTCACAAGGGTAGTAAGTTTGCGCTGCAAAGGTAACATTATTAAACGACCTGTGTCTAAATTGTGTGCCTTGCCCGTTACAGACTCTTGAGCTTAGGTAATTGTTCATTATCAGTGCCTATACAACTTTATCACTTTTCAAATTGCTCAATTTTGCCTATTCATCATTTTGTATTGGAATTTATTAATTACATTAACTTCAAGTCAGTCATTTTATTGTAATTCTGCATTTTGAAACTTAAAATCTTAAATTTGTTAAATTAAGATAAACCATTTTACAATTTTTATATTGTAAAATCTTGTGTAATATATAAGAAACTTAAATTTTTATTTAAGTGTGGAATAAACATTCATTATTTATTGTATTTTTCAGATCTTGTAAACTTAGTGTTCTAATTTGCTCTTATTCAGCCTTCAGCCTTTGTTATATCCTATTCATACAATAATAATGCATAATTTCACAATTTACTTAAGTTCAAAGAAAAATATCAATGTAATATGTTACAATATTCTTTCATTTAGGTTGGTTATGTGAAACCAACACTCATTTTAAGTTTAAATTTGTTTTTTGTAAAATTACTTTACATAATATTGTACTAAAAACTAACTAAGAACTAGAACCTAGACTAGTTTTGTTTTAGGTGTTATTCTTTGTTTTAGAGTTCATTTTTTTGTCTTAACATCAGGGCCAGATTTTCACATCTTGTAATGTGTTGTAATTTGTAATGTTCATTGCATATAAATAACATTGTTTTTTTTTGTAAATGTAAATTTCAATTTGCTTTGGTTATTCACTCAATGTAAACTTGTACTTTTCTCTTTGTATTTTTTTTGTGAAAATCTTGGCATTTTTTTGTAATGTTGTAAATTATGTAGTGATGGACCAGCGGTCCATGGCGGCCGGCATGTCGACGCCTTATAATAAAAAAAAAAAAACAAAATTTATTGTAACTGTCAATGTCAAACTGACATTCTTTTCATTCCATTTTTCACACAGAAGTTGTATGTCGGGTTTTTGCTTTTATATTTAAATTAATATAGTTTTTGAGTTGTTTCTACGAGTTTCATTTATTATCGAAGCTAAACAGTTAGATATATTAAAAAATGGCATAATGAGTTTTTAAAAAAAAATTTTTTTTTCAATATACCTCCCCATCACATTTTTTAATATATCAAACTGAAAACACTTTTAAAATGTGTGCAATTATATTATGGAGAGCAGCTACAGAGGAATTTTCAATAAATTGATTCCATGAATTTATATTTCAAAATTCGTCAAATTGTGCGAGCGAGAGAGCGTCACTCGATATATACGCTCTGAATGAAGCACCACAAAATATGCAATATAATGGCGGCTCCAGATTAGTGCCGTGAAGCCCCGTGAACAGGCGTGAACGTGAATGTGGACGGTTTTCGCGGGGTTCACGCGCATTCACGCCTGTTCCCCGATCAGTGTCGGTATTTTGTCCCGCGACAAAGGGTTCGCTCCCCCTTCGCGCGGCGTTCACGCGTACACATCCACATTCACGGCCCCGTGCCAGTTTCGTTTTTCAGATTTTTGAAATCGTCACCCTACAGGAGGTTTTTTTGTTTTTGTTTTTTTTTTTTTGTTTTCATTGATGTGATGTTGGCATAAATGTTGTATAACAATTTGCCATAAAAAATAAAAAAAATACTCCGGACTACAAAGGCGAACGGACGTATACAGTTTTGCTGCGCAAAATGGAGTGGCGCGCAAACCTTTGGAACTAATCTGGAGCCGCCATTATATATTGCTACAGCAAACAAAGTTATTACAGCAGCAGCTTAATGGCGGCTCCAGATTAGTGCCGTGAATTCACGCGCGAATTCTCGCTGTAAATTCACGGCACAAGTCGTGCCCTCCACATTCACGGGATGCTCTCAATCGTTCCTGAAACCTGCCGCGAAATGGACGTAGAAGCTGCTGCTGCAATAACTTTGTTTGCTGTGGCAATATATAATGGCGGCTCCAGATTAGTTCCAAAAGTTTGCGCGCCACTCCATTTTGCGCAGCAAAACTGCATACGTCCGTTCGCCTTTGTAGTCCGGAGTATTTTTTTTTTTATGGCAAATTGTTATACAACATTTATGCCAACATCACATCAATGAAAACTAAAAAAAAAACAAAAACAAAAAAACCTCCTGTAGGGTGACGATTCCAAAAATCTGAAAAACGAAACTGGCACGGGGCCGTGAATGTGGATGTGTACGCGTGAACGCCGCGCGAAGGGGGAGAACCCTTTGTCGCGGGACAAAATACCGACACTGATCGGGGAACAGGCGTGAATGCGCGTGAACCCCGCGAAAACCGTCCACATTCACGTTCACGCCTGTTCACGGGGCTTCACGGCACTAATCTGGAGCCGCCATCAGGAACGATTGAGAGCATCCCGTGAATGTGGAGGGCACGACTTGTGCCGTGAATTCACAGCGAGAATTCGCGGCACTAATCTGGAGCCGCCATAAAGTATGACACAATTATTAATTATATCGCTAATAATTAATAGCGATATTTGCCATTTCCATTTCTCTAAAAAAATCAAGTGAGACAAATAACGGAACAAGGTTTCTTGGGGATTAACGACATCTTTTTGAAGAGCTTGGCCGGAACATTTTATCAATAATATGAAAGATATATAATAAGTGTCACATTTAGCCGGAAGCTTACTTTTCATGATCACATGACGATTGTAGCAAAGGAATCTTTTCAGCGCTTGGGATTCGTTTTACGAAACGCGAGCGAATTCCAAAACGAGCAAAAAATTAGGCTCTTGTTTGATGCGCTTGTTCGTAGTAAATTGGAAGCCAGCTCTTGCGTTTGGAATCCCTTCTACGATTCAACATCCGAACTTATGCTCGAAAAAGTGCAGAAAAGATTCCTGAGATACCTCTATAAACGTAACTTTGGATATTACCCATTTATGTATCCTACGGAATTCATACTGGGGTGCCTCGGGTAAAACTCTCTTAGAACAAGAAGACCAAGTGATCAGAGCTCTTGACAATGCTAAAAATTGTCAGAGGCATTATTGACGCTCCTGATCTCAAAATAATTTCCGGATCATGAAACTAAAATTATTTAGCATCCCTTGCAATCGTACAAAATCGCGTGCGAACTCTTCTATACCGCGTCATCATTCTGCTATCAGCGCTCTCTTGGAAGCAAACCCAGATCTAATAAAACACAAATTTAAACAGAACTTTACCTCTAAACTTATAATTCAAAATAAAACAAACAGAAACATCGAACTTTTGCACGCCATGACAGTCAAGTGCCTTGTTTCTTGTTGAGCTAGTGAGGGGCGCGTGCGACGCTAGTGTTGTGCTCCGATGTTCAGGAGTCAATCGATTTTACTTCTTAGAGTTTGCTATTTTCGCGGACCAATGGACTCATGTCTTTGCGGTCTGCCAGAAATTTTGTGAGACTTTATTTTAATATTGACAACATTTTTTTTTTTTTTTTTTTTTTTTATGTGATGAAGTAGAAGACGAGCAAGACGCTCTCCTGATGTTAAGAGATAACGGCTGCCCATTATCAGTACAGTGTTACCTAGGATTTCACAATTATGTGAAATTCTAGGAGCACTGCACCAACGCTTCTTACTCAAGAGTCATAAGATGTTAAGACTCTTTAGCCCAGTAATTTTACTAGCTACAGTGCCCTCCTACCGGAGCACAGTAATGTTTGGACATTACTGCTCAGGCGGTAGAATAACTGGCACTGTTGGGGTACCCACCTAGACGACCTCCTGCAAAGGAAGTCTACCCCCGACAAACTCTTTGTACTCTATTATTATTTTTTTAAACTGGTAACTTTCCCCGACATCTTTTTATTTCTCTTTATTTTTTGTAATTTATTATTTTATAAGTATTATTTTTATAAGACAAATTATTTTGTACCTCTAACGATTGAAATGTAACTATTATTATTCCGTATTCAGTGGCGGATTTGCCCTAAGGCCCAGTAGGCCCGGGCCTAGGGCGGCCAGATATTAGGGGCGGCCAGATATTAGGGGCGGCCAATCGTGACAAAAAAATCACTGATGACAAGAAATAACTAAAAGTACGTAAACATTTTAAAGGCTTCAAGGGGCCATGGGTTTTTCTCGGCGGCTCTGCTCTATAATAAGAATATTTATTTTCTCACCGCTCAAAACACATCTTTTGTAGCCTGAAATATAAAATTTTCTCGGCACTCGCAGCTAGCTGCTCGCGCAATTATAAATAGAATATTATGTATTTTACTCACCACTCAGAACGAGCTCATTGCACACAGTACCGGCGTTAGGGTGGGGCGCGGTTGGGCGACCGCCCAGGGCGCCGGATAAAAGGGGCGCCACAGGCTCTATAATGGGGCACCCGTGGCGCCCCATTCGTTTTGAAAAATTCAATATTCTCAGTGCTCGTAGCAAGCTGCTCGCGCTTTTATAAGAACATTTAGTTTCTTTGCCACTCGAAGGAAGATAAACGCACATCATTCGTGCTGAAAAATTCAATTTTTTTTCGGCGCTCGCAGCGAGTTACTCGTGCTTTTATAAATAAGGACATTTAGTTTTTTTGCCACTCGAAGCTAGCTAAACGCACATCATTCGTGCTGTAAAATATCTAAACTTTCTCGGCGCTCGCAGCGAGCTGCTCGTGCTTTTATGAATAAGAATACTTATTTAGTTTCTTTGCCGCTCGGAGCAAGCTAAACGCACAACATTCGTGCTGAAAAATTCAACATTTTCTCGGCGCTCGCAGCGAGCTGCTCGCGCTTTTATAAATGAGAACATTCACTTTCTTTGCCACTCGAAGCAAGCTTAACGCACATCATTCGTGCTGAAAAATTCAAAATTTTCTCGGCGCTGGCGCTTTTATAAATTACATACATTTAGTTTCTTTGCCGCTCGGAGCAAGCTAAACGCACAACATTCGTGCTGAAAAATACAAAATTTTCTCGGCTCTCGCAGAGAGCTGCTCGCGCTTTTATAAATAAGAATACTTATTTAGTTTCTTTGCCGCTCGGAGCAAGCTAAACGCACATCATTCGTGCTGAAAAATTCAAAATTTTCTCGGAACTCGCAGCAAGCTGGAAAGGTGGATTTTTTTCTAGATACGCCCATGATTTTGCCCATTGGAATCGGCCCAGAAAAAAATCCTGGAAGTTTTTCCTTTTTAGTATGGGTTTGAATTGCTTTTTAGGGGGCGCCGTAGAAATCTCGCCCAGGGCGTTGGTAATATTAAAACCGGCTCTGATTGCACATCTTTTGTTGTCTGAAACGTAAAATTTTCTAGGCGCTCGCAGCAAGCTGCTCGCGCATTACAAGGTTTTTAAAATTTTATTCTATTCGGAACGAGTTTAACGCACACGTTCTTGTCAGAGATATAACATTTCCTATTTTAGAGATTCAAATTGTAGGTAAACGTTGAAATGTACAAACCCACCTCGTTCACAAGAAAAAAAATTCTGGATCCGCCACTGTTTAAGGAGTAAGTAGGAGTAGACATGTTATATACGACGTAGGTGCAGGTATTACATGGACTGGGGCCTAGGGCGGCCTAGACTGTAAATCCGCCACTGTCCGTATTTATATTATTTTTTCTAATTTAAATGATAATTTGTTTTTTTACTGTAATTAATCTTGATGTACTAATTAGTGTAAGTGGTAATTTATTGCCGTTCTAATTTGTAACTAAATAAATATAAAAAACTTTTATTTTTATACATTACAGATCGCAGCTAGTTAAAAATAAACTTCTAATCAATTTAAACAACGTCAATCGAAGAAAATACAGTAAAGTTACACAGGGAGGGAAAACCTATGATTCAGTCGATTCACTCGCGGGGTTCCCTAATGACTGGTTCCACTGATTCAAATTATACCTACATACTACACGTTTGTTTAACTTTACAATATTTACTCGATAACGTACAAACTTTAATAATCGTTTAGTTCGATGGGTGATTAAAATACAAATAGAAAATGCTTACAAAATGGGGCTAAATTGTCAGGTTAAATTAAAAAAGGAAGACGCTGTACAGTAGTCCCGCAAATGGACCGCTCTAATTAGGTACATGGACACAATTTTTAATCGCGCAAGGCGGCGCGTCAACTGACACTTTCCTGCCCAGCAGGCCCATGTTTGTCTATAGCAACAATTGACGTACCATATCTTCCTTGAAGGGTAGACTTTCTTTCTTATTCAAATTTGATCGAAATCGGTGCAGCGGTTTTCAAGTAAAAAGTTAAAAAAGATTTCGCACTTCCTTTTATTAGAATTTTATAATATACTTAACACAAAATAAAATCGTGACTGAATGATTGATATCGTACTTGATCTTTTTTTTGACACATATTGCAACTTTAAGTCCATTATAATTTTTTTTAAAGTATAACCGCTCGTAAAATTAAGTACAAATTGTTTTATATATTATAAAAGATACCTATAGTTTTTCCTATTTAGTATTCCGTGGCTTTCCCCAATCTTCAAGAATTAACTTCCAAAATGGAGCTAAAGTTATTAAAGATATTCATCATGCTAAGTATCCTAAAAGCAGTCATAATTGTAGAGAAATGATCATATAAATTGCCAGGAGGATGCGTTTTACATCTTTAGAGTGGTCTCTGTCTAGGGCAGGGGTTGCAAACATTTTGTGAAATAGTTTCGAACTAAAAACTGACTAAGACTGTGACTGTGAGTCTTAGCCGTCATACAATTTAAAAAAAAACTCAATACCAAACATAGTATAACCGTCTTCTGAATAAAGGTTCTTCCTAATTACTTATGCGTTATGTCCCTGGGAGTGGTTAAAGGAATAAGACGGACGACCAAGTTGAGTAGCGTGCCAAGGGGGACACCAACGTCCAGTAGTGGAAGAACGTGGACTGATGATGATACACTTAAACTACTCTCTCTTTCTTTCTCTTCTTAGCTGTACTTAATCTACTGGTTAGAGCAGCCTTAGAAAGTTCTCTTTAATACAATAACATCTTTCTATGTGATTGCTATGTTCGTTGTAGATTTGTTATATATAAAAAAACAGTTTTTTATTGTTTTTATTGTGTCTTGAACGTAGACTTTTATTTATTTACTATTCTAAGCTTATGGTTCTGGTATATTTTGGAATATCTCAAGAAAACCGAGTAAGGTGGGGTTTGTCAGCAAACGATAAATGCCCCTGTGGAGCCATTCAATCGATCACCACGTAAAAATGTAAAACAAAAAGGGTACAAATGAGTCAGTGAAAAATGTTGACCACCCCTGGCATATAAATGAATCATAGGGCGTTAGTCTCGATGACACACGCGGAGCCTCCACTTTACAAATTAATAGTTCATTGGTCTGCAAATAAGCCTTTTATTGGTACTAGATGTGCCCAACAGCTTTACCGCCAGAAAAATTCCCTGAAATAACGGGCTTATAACTCAAATCGATTTGTACACCTATTACTTTCATTTTATATGATTTGTTAATGATAATATATTAGCTCAACATCCCTCATTTTCCCGAATGGGGGAGGATCGGGGAGTGAGGCGGGCATACTTGGGACGGGCTACCGGCAAGCGGCCGGTGGGGCGTCCAAAGTACCGCTGGAAGGACGAAGTCATGAAAGACCTGAGAGCGCTCCAAGCTGAGTCTTGGGAAGCAACAGTGCAGGACAGGCAGGAGTGGCGTCTTCTTGTGTCGGAGGCCAACACTCAATTTGGGTCGCTGCGCCATCTTAGTTAGTTAGTTAGTTTAAAGTCCTATTGTTAACGCATAACCTAGCCATGTAATGTTTTGGTATAATCTGTTAGTTATATATGTATTGATGATTTTTTTTTATGTGGAGAAGTAACATGCAAGACGCTCTCCTGATGTTAAGAGATAAGGCTGCCCATAATCAGTACAGTGCTACCCAGAATTTCACAATTATGTGCAATTCTACGTGCACTGCACCAACGCTTCTTACTCAAGAGTCATAGGATGTTAAGACTCTTTAGCCCAGTAATTTCACTAGCTACAGTGCCCTCCTACCGAAGCACAGTAATGTTTGCACATCACTGTTCAGGCGGTAGAATAACTGGCACTGAATAAATGAAATAAGGTAAGACTGTATTACGCTGCCAAATATTCACTGTAATAATTAGAAAATACAATATCTACAGGCGATGGTATCACCTGGCCGGCCGTTTGTTTGTGTGTCGGTGTCTAACATAAAAAAGCTGTATAGTAAAAAATACTGCTGCATAAAAAAATGAGAAAAATCTTGAAAGGTAGGCAACGTACCAGCGGTACCCCCGGTATTGCAGGTATCCATAGGCGACGGTGCCACTTACCATCAGGTGGGCCGTCTGCTTGTTTGTCACCTATTACACAAAAAAAAAAAAAAAAAAAAAAAAGAGGAAAAAACATACTCAATGATTATAAGCGTGGATTTGTATTATAAGTGTTATTATTAATTATATTTATTTTTAAGAAATTTAACTAATACTATAAACGTGAAAGTTTGTAAAAATGTATGGATGTCATGTTATCTGGATGTCTGAATGTATGTTTGTTACTCTTTCACGGCTAAACAGGTGGACCGATTGAGCTGAAATTTGGTATAGAGATAGCTTAGACCCTGGAATAACACATAGGCTATAATAGTACAGCGGGTAAAACCACTGGGTGCAGCTAGTAGTTTATAAGAGTGCTGCAATAACCTACAGCAGCAGGATGTTGTTGTCCGCATGAGGCGGTAGATATTAAAAAAACATAAAATAGCTATATTCTGGGCTTTAGGGCCATATTAGGTATAATGTTTATACCTAATATTATGGGCGCAGTGCATGACGCATATTCTAGTCGCGCCCTTGTGTCGCACCTAGCTTTATTACGGACGTAGGGGCAGAAAACTAACTAACGGGCCAAAAAAATACCAAACCAATCAAAAAACCACCACTAAACGAAAGTACTAAGAATATTCTTCTTCTTTTTAGTCGTTTTCTTAACGAAGTGATGGTCGTGTCTAGTCTGCAGGATTTGCCATCACTCTTATAATTACACTCTGCCAGGTTGATTGGTACCAAAAATATTACGATTAAGAAATGTATCCCGCCTTGTAGGTTTAGTCTGCTTCCATCTACAGCCGCATCGTCGCTTAGCATCACGCGAGATCGTGGTGAAAGACCTTTGTGTTACACATATCACATGGGATCCCGACGAAACTTCAAGAGTAGAACTGTCATCCCATACATTGTACTTTGGGGAATGTATGGGATGACAGTTTACTTAACAGCAAGACAAGTCTACGCAGCGTCTGTGCTTGAGGGACTGAACAGGGGCCGTAGCATACCACACGGAATCCCGACAAAACTTAAAGGGTAGAACTGTCATCCCATACATTCACAAAAATACAATGTATGGGATTGTGTTTTGTCGGGACAAAACACCACTCTCTTGACATTTCAGCGGGATCCCGTATGGCATGCTACGGCCACAGGTTTCCCCGTTATCACTGTCAGACTCAAATCATAAGCACAATTATTGTAGGTAATGTGACAAACCAACCAAAAGAGCGGTTTTACTATGGACCTGAATTTTTTCAGGTACAACGCCTATGGACCACATCCATTGAGCTGAAAATTGGTATATTAATGTTGCTTAATTCCTAGAATAACACATAGATCACTTTCCAAAGGGTAAAACCGCTGGATGCAGCTAAAGAATAAAAGGATACTTTAAGAGAAAAAACAACCACATAACATTATTTACGACAAAGCCTCTGCCAATTTCCCAGTCATCAGGAAGACGAGGCGCGCTCGTTTAACTTTATACCCTATTATATTAACTTTAGAGTTTAATTTAAATTGTTCCATTCAGATCTCACCCTCTGTTTACTAATCGAGATATAATCCACGGGGTGTTTCCTTTTGACGCTGTTGTATCGTTATTCGATTCTAATTTTAAAATTTAAATACATTTTATAGACAAATGGGGATGTATCTATGGTATCAGAGTTGCCATACGTAGGTATAAAAATAAAAAACAAAATGGCTAACTTTTGAATATTACCTTATTTAGTACTAGCTGCGCCCAACGGTTTTACCCCTTGAACGTGGTATAATATATTATTTTTTAAAGTTTTTCAGGCTATCAACTATCTATGAACCTACCCAATGTCAGCTAATACTCGTTCATCCATACTTTCTCATTTTTATAATAATAGTGGGATAAATAGGTAGGATGTTTTTTTTGTAATTATACTCGGTCAAGCTAGATATTTTTAAAGATTTATAAGGCCTAACGGGAAGTAGACGTATATTCTACCAAATAAAGTATCTATTTGGTAGAATATACGTCTACTTGATTTTTTTACTGTATTTTGGTTTTTTTTCGGTTTAAAATGTCGAAGTCAAAAAAATGGCGGTAGAGCTGAGAGCTTGATTGCTCGTTTTATAAACGCGTATCCTTCTCATAGACGCAAGAACATATTGTTTCGTTAATAGGTGCAAGTTAGAATTGGTTCTACGAAACCAAAGAGAAAAATTAACTCTCGCATAAAGCGACACGAGAATAAAGAATACATGCACAGAGCAGGAGTTTCCAAACGATAATGCCAACAAAACAAACGGTGGCGCACGCACACAAACACACGCACGCTCACACACAACTTATTCACAAGTCGCATGAAAATGGAACACGGTTATACAATACTTACACAACACGCACACATGCAAACGCCCGGGATTCGTGAATCTGCGACTATTATAACTTGAGCTCCCGTCACGGAGTATAACCAAAGAGTTTAACGTTGCGTCGCAGGCCAGGTTATGCTGGTTAAAGGTGGGGGTTGCCACACCAGTAAAGGAAGGTATGTTTCCCGGGAGTAGCGTAGTACTAGAGACACATTGATCCAGAGCGTCTGGTAACATCGATTGTGCAGTTTCCTGCAACGGCCCGTTACCATGGTAACCGCCCACCTCTGCAACCCGGACCGCCTGCGTATCCAACTTCTGACAAAGCTACATTTGATTTTTTTATGTGAGCGATGAATTGAGGAACTTTCTCGTAACTAGATATGGAAAATTCCCGGATAATGCTTTTACAAAGAGCTTGCCAGCTTTTTAGATTCGGCTAATATTGACCGGCATTCAACATGCCTACTGGAATTTTTTATGGCCTTGTAGTCCTTTTTAAATTTCTATCAATTACCTGAAACTGGATTTTTCAGTATTGACAAATTATAAGATTAAAGATTATAATATACATATAAAACTAAGAAAATGGTTTATTTGAATCCGCATTTACTGGAAGATCACACTGAGCCCTGAGAAATAAATACTGAGTAGTATATTAACATCATTAATTTAATGTACATGTTAATACTCGTAAGATCATTCCATGATAGTTTCATGATTTTTTTTCATTTTTCGCGGTACAATAAAAAAAAAAGTCTGCCATCAAATTAAAATCTACCTTTAATAAAAACCCATAGAATAGTCGTAAAATAGCTGTAATATTGAACAAATCTCATAGAATCTCACATTGTAAGCTGCCGGCGGGACGTCGCGCCCCGCTGTGAGGGGATGTTTCCACTTCAGGAAGGATTTCTAAGTATATTATAATATTATATATCACTAATTTTATAAAGTCCTATCTCTCTCTCTTCAGTCGGTCCCTCAATGTTGAGGATCGTGACTCCCTTCATGCTGCTTTGTCCAAACTATTTGCTTCCACTGGGCCCGATCTTCGGCCGTGTGGAGTGCTTCGTTGACGGAAATTTCCAGCTATCATTGGTGTACAAGGCAATGGGAAACCACTGCACTAATTTCCCAAGACTTCTAACCATGATTGTAAGTCCTATAGAAGTCGTATAATAGCGGTAATATAGAACAAATCTCATGGAATCTTACATTATAAGCTGGTGGCGGGACGTCGCGCCCCGCTGTGAGGGGATGTTTCCACTTCAGGATAGATTTCCCTTCGAGTGGACTGATCTCATGAAATGAGTACTACGTATATTTTTAAGGTTTTAGAAAATAAGTACGAGTAGTGTTGAAATAGGAGAAAGTAGTATTTAAGGGTTTCATTTTCCATTAATAGACATATACAGACATATTATGTAGTCTCATCATGGAATAGTATAGTCCTACATATAGATAGGAATGTTAACTTAAATTTATTTTGGACAAAAAAAGGAGTGAGAGCGCGCGAGTCTAGGTTAAAAAAATAGAAACGATATTTTTCTTTGTAAATTAATAAAAAAAAATTAAGATTAACCACTAATGTTGCTTGCTTGGAGTTTGGAGGAGTTAGTGACGTAACTCATTGTTCCTAATCGATACATTGTGTACGTAGCACTTGTAAAATTAGATTTAGGCTATTACTAGTGTTACTATATTTTTAAACAATATATTAAAGGGGTATCTAATGAAGCTCGGCACCCCATCGTTAAACTCAGCGAGTGCTTCACCGGGATCAAGTGATTCATTCAAATTAGAGGCACTAAGTCCAGACCTATTCAATGCATTGATTTATTTCTTTTGAGTGTAACATGGAATTTTATTTGCGGAAGTTATTGAATATGGGTTCGGAACGAATCTTTCTAATATTAAAAACGAAAGTTTGTAAGAATGTAGATGTATGTTTGTTACTCTTTCACACCTAAACGGGTGGACCGATTGAGCTGACATTTGGTATAGAGATAGCTTACACCCTGGCACATAGGCTACAGTACAGCGGGTTAAACCGCTGGACGCAGATAGTTATAATATACACGCGCGCCATCAATTTCGGCGCCTCGTCTATTTTTGTACCTATGTGTTATTCCAGGGTCTAACTAAGCTCTCTCTATACCAAATTTCAGCTCAATCGGTCCACCCGCCCAGGAGTGAAGAAGTAACAAACATACACACTCACAAATTTTCGCATTTATATATATTAGTAAGATTAGTGTGAAGTGTAATTACTCAACTATTTCTGCACAGTCTATCCTATGTACCAACCTTCAACATAGGTACATTCTACGTATAGGAATCCTTTCGCATTGAGTTCCATCCCGTGCAGATTAATAAAAGCGCGGCCACCGCAGCGAGCCTCCATTACCAGGCGCGCAGACACAAAAGGACATGAACAACTGACTGGGTTGGACCGTTTGGAACCGGAAGAGTTTAACAAGTGAAATTTAAAAAATACTTTTTAAAAACAAGCTTTAATTATTGTTATCATCTTGCATCATAAAGTACTCGTCAAGACGAATCAAATGAGCCCAAACTCGATGGGGTTGCGTTGTTTTATGGCGGAGTTCCTATGGCCACCTTTCAGCTCCATCATCAGATCAGCTCGATGTCATAAAAATATTGCATTGTCATCCGACTTACACACGCATGCAAATTTTCAGCTCAATTGGAAACCGGGAAGTGGGTCAAATTAAACTTGCAAGATTTGATTACAGACAGACAGACAGACAGACAGACAACAGACAGGTGAAAGTAATATAAAGCTTGTAAAAAGCTTGTAAAATGTTATATGGTTTTAAATATAAATACGGAAAAATTTGGTATTAGATGCATAAATGCTTTAAACAATAATTATATATCATATTAATTGTAAGTCTAAATTATAAGAACATTTCGTACTTCTCTCCGCTACTCCTTTTGAATTACTACCATGAGTTACTTAAAGATGTGAGGCATCAAAAAATTCAAGTTGCATTTGATTTCACAACAAAATAGTAGAGTTATTCCATGTTGTTTATTGTCATCCAACTTTCGGTTAATACTCGCCAAATGTTCAAATGTTCGTGCATTGTGCAAAATTCTCATCCAAAAAGTTGATTTGAAAATTTCTTTCGTTTGTGAACTTCATACTTCATCATACCCACGTTCATCCACATCATAGGCTTCCCTCAACTAGATCCTAAATCTTCCTCCTCCACCCACTTCAAGCAAGCTTATCCACCAAATAAAAAGAGGAGGGGCTGATCTAGTAATATAATACATGATCACTGATCACCTATATTTTATAATAAAATTTTATTAGTAGATTTTCTAATAAATACACTACTTTTCGATTTGAATTGAGTGATGTAAAGTTGTTAAAAATTTTCTTCGTACGTAATAGAGAAAAAATATTATATAAAATATTTTTTCTCTATATTGGAGCCAAACGTAACGAAGAAGCACAAAAGGATTTGCCCGGTCTAAAATCCGCCAGTCTGCGCTGGACCTACGTAATTAATTTTTCAAAATCCCACGTAGGCATGCAGTTCCGATTTATACTGAATACAGATGTAGATTAGGAATACGAGTGTATTCGTTAGAGTAGACATAACGAGTAAGAACTATAGTATGTCAATCTTGTATCTAAAACAATTTCTGACGGCCTGGTGCCTAAAAAGCTGGCTGCAGTACCTCTTTGTATTAAAAGAAAAAAAAGTATTTTCTTTAATATACAAATAATATTACATATTTATTTAAATTTTCCGTAGCAAAAATAATATTATGTCTTTGACAGACTAGTAGAGTCTAGACAATAAAATTCTACTTATTTAAAAACTTCAGGGCATTTTATTCTGCTACTCGTCAGCAAGGTTGATTGAATATCTAATTTAAATTATAAGTAAAATGAAGCCTGCGTTTAGCCATCAATTTAAAGTTTCCCGTCGGTCTAGCAAAGTGCGCGAATATTGAAGCTCTACCAACACCTGCGAGCCTGGTACTTGGGGCGGTGTATCCGGGAATCCGGGCCGCAGACACGATCGAATCAGCCGCCGCTGCGGCGCACACATCCGCCTGCATTATGTACTCCTGGTACTTTGTACTAGCGCATCAGGAATATTGAGAGCTTTTGAGTGTTGTACTTAATTATTTTTGGAAACTACCGTGAGTCTATTACAAATACGACATGGCTGCACTCACGTAATAATTTGTTGAGAATAGTCTCAATCACGGTTCCAGACAATTACTATGTCCTTTATCAGGCGCAAATCCCTATTACGTAAGTACAGCCGTGTCGTATTTGTAATTAACTACAATATAGTGTGGTAATCAGCATCTGCAAGTATTTGCCGAGTACGCGAATATAGAACTCTACTGGCACCTGCGAGCCTAGTACCTACTTCTTGTAGGGTGTAATAGTTCCGCAGACGCGATCGAATCAGCTGGCGGATGGCGCGACGGAGCAAACATCCGACTGCATTGTGTACATTGTACTTAAACAAAACTCGTACTCGCACTCGTATAATTAAATTATATTTATATACCAGCCCTACTTCGGCGCGTAGTGGAGTGCAAGCTTTGCACATAGATTAACTTTAAGTCTAAATCGCCAATAGTGTTTCACACCAAACATTAGATACTTTTAGGTTTTATATATTCAACGCAGTTAACAGGTAGGTACTTTGTCTACAGGATAGATAATCTAATATATAAAATTCTCGTGTCACAGTTTTTGTTGCCATACTCCTCCGAAACGGCTTGACCGATTTTGATGAAATTTTTTGTGCTTATCCGGTATCTATGAAAATCGGCCAACATCTATTTTTCATCCCCTTAAATGTTAGGGGTAGTCTACCCATAATTTTTTTATTTTATTTTTTAGACAAAATTTTTAATTTGTATTTTTTTTGATACAACATACAAAAATACATACAATCCTTAATTTTCACCCTTCTACGATCAACCCTTATTTTTTAATAGCCATTTTAGTAATTTAATCATTTTTCCTCTCCGGTCGAAAACTGATCAATCGTCATTTAATTAGTTATTTATTATTAAAATCTATGAGAATCGGCCAACATCTATTTTTCATCCCCTTAAATGTTAGGGGTAGTCCACCCCTAAAATTTTTTTTTTTGACAAAATTTTTAATTTCTATTTTTTTTTATACAACATACAAAAATACATACAATCGTCAATTTTCACACTTCTACGATCAACCCTTATTTTTTAATAGCCATTTTAGTAGTTTAATCATTTTTCCTCTCCGGTCGAAAACTGATCAATCGTCGTAATTAAATGTAATTAGTTATTTATTATTAAAATCTATGAGAATCGGCCAACATCTATTTTTCATCAACTTAAATGTTAGGGGTAGTCCAAACCCCTAAATTTTTTTTAAATTTTTTAAACAAAATTTTTAATTTCTATTTTTTTTGGATACAACATACAAAAATACATACAATCCTCAATTTTCACCCTTCTACGATCAACACTTATTTTTTAATAGCCATTTTAGTAATTAAATTTTTTTTCCTCTCCGGTCGAAAACTGATCAATCGTCATTTAATTAGTTATTTATTATTAAATTATTATTTATTTATATTTTTTATTTATTATTATTTATTTATAATTTATTATTTATTTATTTATAATTTATTTATATGGCAAAACAACGTTTGCCGGGTAAGCTAGTATTATAATAATATCACATCTAAAACTGATTTTCTATGTAACATTTTTTTACCCAGGAAAATGCGACACACCCGCTGATAAGGGCTCGGCGGGGATACCCACTAAAAATGTGAGCGTGTTCCTTTGGGGCGCTATAAAGCTGGGACAGCTCATCCGCGGCATGTAACTAAAACCTAGCCTAGTTTACCAAATAAAATTTTAATTGAGTTACTATAATGTTAGAAAAAAAAGTAGAGCCGAAACAAAAACTTTCGGGTCAAATAGATGAGATCCGTAGACAAACTAAAGTCACCGACATAGACCAGCGGATTAGCAAGCTGAAGGGGCAATGGACAGGTCGCTTCCAATGGGTATATATGGAGGTCTAAAGGGGAGGCCTATGTCCAGAAGTGCTGCCACGTCCTACGGCTGAGATGAAGATGATTATTTTACACTAACATTAGGTACTGTTACATAGTACGCAGTTAACAGGTACTTCAGCAGACGGAAACAGATCGAAACTGCACCAGACGAGTCGCACAAACACATCTATCGACGGGCGGGGGGGATTAGAGATCATGGGGCGATGAATTTTCAATTAGCAACGTTTTAAATCTGCGCGTTTAGGGTGTTGTCGCAGTAATTCATTATGTCTGGCCGGTGTTTTGCCGGGAAAGACAATGTTTTCTCTAAGTAGTTTAGATTTTTGTGTAGATTTATTTTTTATTTATTTAGTTTATTTGAGACAATTAGCAAGCATTTAATTAGCAGCTTATAAAAACAACAAGTAGTAATATAACGGATATAAATGCGTAGCCCACTATATTATCCACATATATGTGGATGAGATGGTTTTAGAAACATTAATTTATTTACATCTTTAGTAGTGGATGATATCTTTCTTAAGAAATAGCGAAGAAAATCATAGGTAACACAAGTTCCTATGAGTAATTACTAAGTTAATACGATATAGGTATTTGTAGTTATAATTTTTATAGTATTATGCTCTTTTCGGTTTTATACGAGAGATCATTTGAGTTTTTCAACATGATCAAGTTAACAACATTTCGCTGAATTTCATTGAAGGGTGATTCCTGAGAGTCAAAATTTTACGTGTCTGGGGGAATAAACTACCCGTTACATAAAAATTCTACCCAAAGGTATTTTTTTCCTGTTAGTCTAAGGTTCAATCTACTTAATGCATGATAGACATCAGGTTATATTTAGCTGCAAGTATCTAAAAAAAAATGTAAAAGCCCTGAAATTTGATTACCGTGGGCTGTCCCTTACACATTTTCGGAACAAAATATATTTTTTACACTAATTTATAAAAGGAATTTAATTAATTCCTGTGATCAAAGCTGTAAAGGGTGAACTGTTATATGATCAAAAAAATACGCGAAGGCTGTACTCAGCGTAGTTTTAGAAAAAATAACAAATTTAGGTTTGTCCCCGGACAAAAAGTGATTCCCATGGCGCGCGACATAACTACCCACATTTCACAAACCACAATACTTAGAAGCTTGTACGCACGCTATTGGCTAACTTCGATTGCGCTCTATACATAGTGAAGAGAGGCTCCTCCTCTCGTTGTTATAAACTGGATTTACGAAGGTGAGAAATTGATTACCGTGGTTTTGGTTCACTAGATCATTGATTACCTTTTCCATGTTTAAAAATATTTTTTTATCCATTACGGTTTTTTGACTAGGGTGTGCAGTTAGGAAAAGGGTATTGTTTATCATATATTTTATTAATTTTGGTCTTTAATTATGGTATTTAAAAATATTGACAAAAAACTATACAATTTTGATTTCCATGGTATTGATTCTCATGGCATTTTACCACGGTGATCAATTTTCCCCTGAGTTTTCTTGCCCATTCTTTCACTGTTTACCCAACTACAGCGAAGCCGCAGGTATGGAAGTGATTTTGACAGTTTATATTTGTATATTTCATTATTTCAGATATTTTTTTTTATATTGTATACATCAGATTTTTTTATATTGTACTATAGTAGACAGCCGCTCTGGCTTATGCGGCACCATTATATCCCCACATTAAAAAGTCGCTCAGCGAGCTATGGGAGGGCTATACTCGGGGTTTCTCTACGTGATCGAATCAGGAATGAGGAGATGAACAAAAGTAACTGACATATTTCCGCGGATCAGGAAGCTGAAGTGGTAATGGGCAGGCCACATAGCACGTAGAGCGAATGGCTGATGGGGTCGAAAAGTGTTCAAGTGGCTACTACAGGCAAGCAAACGCAGCGTAGAACGTCTACCCACAAGTGTGGCAGACGACCTTATTTAGGTCGCTGAAAGACGCTTGAAGCAGGTCGCTTCCAACACCGGTGTTATATATGGAGGTCTAAAGGGGAGGTTTATGTTCAGCAGTAGACGTCTTATGGCTGAGATGATGTATGATGAAAAAATAAAACGAAACTATGGGCTGACTGCAACTTTCAGACCAGATTAACCTAACTAATGATAAATGTACAATCTGATGACAGCTTCTGGAGTGAATCCTGTCAGTGACTGTGACTGTGAACTTAATCTCATATTCTAGGACTATATATTCAATATTTTTACATTATTTAGGACTGCAATACGTTGATTTTATTTAGTTTACATGATTATTATATAGAGAGCCAATATAGACCTTTTTAATACTTTATGTTTGGTGTACATATATCTGTTTGGATCACCGTTTTTAATCATTTCTATTTTATATGATTAGTATGTAGAGGTCAATATTTAAATAATAACATAGAATTCAAACAAAATAGTTTTAATTTTGATTCCCATGCCACACTTTATTGATTCCCGTGGCACCAAAAATTTTAATTTAAATATCTTCTGAACAAAACAAGTTATAATGATGCCTATTTGATTGATGTGCTTATAATTATGGGAAATTTGATGTTTTACATGTAAAATGCAATAATACTTTGATTTAAAATCTGCCACGGAAATCACTTAAATACGCCCGATCTCAGGATTTACCCTGAACTAAGTTTTCACATATACCTTATTGTTTTCTTTTTCTATTTAAGTTCTCTAGTTAAGTATTATTACCTAAATCAATAAATAAATATTATAAACTTCAGAGCTACTAATAAAAACAATCAATTAAATCAAAATTTTAATAATTACAGGAGAATTTCAAAAGTGTTACTCTAAATTCTCAAGAAAAAAACTGTGTCTCTGGGTGGTACCTCTGGAATGCCGCGCTGAATATTTTATGAAGCGAGCTGCTACTTAGTTCTTAGCTTAATTCACTTTATGTGCATGTTGGTACTAGATAGCATTAGCTTACCTACAGATAAAATTAAGCTACATTAAAATAGAAGTGGTACAGTTTTAAATTGCACACTTATCCAATGAAACTTATTAAGCTCTACAATGCGTAGGTGCATAGGCGGATTTAGGGGGGGGGGGGGGGGCAGCGGGACAAGCCCCCCCCCCCCCCCCCAGAAGCATTGTGGAGTTACGAATTTTGAACATATTTCATGGTTTTTCTAACTGTTCAGAGCGAGCTAAACACACACTTTTTGGAGTAAAACTTAAAATATTTTTGCCCGTCTGCATTTTGCCCCCCCCCCCCCCAGGACCAAATCCTGGATCCGCCACTGCGTAGGTAGTAATACATAGGCTATAATATAATAATAAAAAAACCGAATGAATGAAATGTTTGCATTATTTATATTATATTACAAAAAAATCTAGTTTTCAATATTATTTGGACACTATATGGACGAGTTTATTTTGTGTGTTGTGAAAAAATAAGTTATGTGCGGTTTTTCCACTCGCTGTACTTGTTTTCGGCCGTGGACAAAACCGTGCCGCCAAGCGGTCATTGTGACCGTGCTCCGGCATGATCTTCAGTGAAGCCAGGGGGATTTATCCCGCCTTCTAGGTTTAATCTGTTACAATCTACGGCCGCATCGTCGCTTGAGATCAGGTGCGATCGTGGTCAAAGGCTAACCTATAAAAAATAAAAAAAGTCGTAATTCGCGGTAATACCTAACCAAACCCTGAAACAATAACATTAACTCGCTAAGTACCTACACTTGCATGCGGAGTATCGAGCGTTTCTTCGGGAAGTCCGATATAATTCGGCTGCACTACACTGACGCACTAAACTAACCACTGCATCGCTGTGGGATGTAACCATTGCGGGTTTATAATTAACTAGCTGACGCTCGCGGCTCTACCCACAAAAGCCTTTCATTAATTTGTTTTATTTTATTTATTTAATAAAACAGTACACATGCTAACAGATACAAGCACCAAACGCACATACAGGTAAACAATTAATGTATTTATATAATTTAGGTTTTTTCTTTTTTAAATTGTCTTCGTTATGAAATCTATCTGTATTTCATATTTTAATCCAACCCGTTCAGCGCAGCGGTTTAACTATTCGTTGATGGTTCAGTCATTAAATCAGTCACGCTTTCATGTTTCAGGTGATAATTACAATTATTATTGTACTCACTCGTTAAAGTTAGAATTATACTTTCGAATGGGCAGTACTAATAATTGTAAAATTTACCTGCAAAAGTCCTCCATTGTAGCCTATTTAAAAAAAATGCATTTTGATTTGATTTAATAAAACTTTTGTAAATAATAAAACGGATTGTTCTTAATTAATTAATCGTTCTGTATGAGATGTGGTTAGCAAGCCATTATAAAAAAAAATGTTATCCATCGTTCTTGTAAGTTCAAAGACTAGATAGAGAAAATATTTGATCAAGAGGACACATAGGTACTCGTACTTTGTAGCCTTGAGAAAATAAACATGTATTATATTTATAAAAACAAATACACACAACGATGAAACGCGATCATTAAAATAATAAACAATTCGCAATTTTATGGTGGCGGCCATGATGACACGACAAAAACTTATCAATAACACCAAATCGTTTTCGCGTCGCGTCGGGGGCTAAAAACATTGAGTGCATTATATTTATTTATATGCAGCGATGAACTTTAAAATGGCAAAGAGTTCGTCGTTTTAGCTCAGTTAGTAGACGCCGTCTGGCCGCCTACAGTTGCGTGCCAGACCTACCCCAAGACATAGCGCATTGCCCCCTGCACTGCACCGCTGCATTGTCAAAACAAAGAACACTGCACCGACTTGGGCTTGACTGAGGTTAGGTACGTGACTTCTTATGATGCTCTGCGTGCCTAGTACTGAAAGAAAACTTCACTACTTGTGCCTGTTGGTGATACTCGCTGAAATTCATTGATATTAGAACACATGACATGACACTGCACTCTGCACCGACTTGGGCTTGACTAAGGTTATATACGTAACTTCTTGTGATGCTCTGCATGCCTAGTACTAAAAGAAAGCTTCATACTAAAAAATATTGTTTCGCTATTACATAGGAATTGCATCGACTTGGGTTTGACTGATGTTAGTACGTGACTTCTTGTTATTTTCTGCGTGCCTAGTACTAAAAGAAAGCTTTTTTACTACTTGTACCCGGTTTTACTTCCCAATAATATATGTATTTTTATATTATAAGTAAAGATATTGCCAAAACAAAGAAGGAACATCACATCTTGCGATTCATAAGGCTCGAGTAGGTAAGATTAGTCTATGTTTCTTTTTTAGATGTTCTGTGTGCCTATTTAGTACTAAAATAAAGCTTCTACTACTGTACAATAACTGGTTTTACGCGCTAAAAAATATTTGTATCGCTGCATTGACAAAATATAAGCTTGTATCGATTTTTTTTACACGGACCTAATGCCAAAAACCTGGTTGTGAGCGTTGATGTCTTTATAAAGACACTTCGCTGAATTTTTAAATGCCTAACTAATAGCAACAATTTTAATAAAAAAGAACCGTATTATTTTTTTTTTAAATATTTCAGGACATTTCACACAGCGCCACCTAACCCCAAGCTAAGCAACTTAATGCTTGTGTTATGGTGGTTAGGATAACGGATATAATACTTATATACTTTTTCTTTTGTAAATACATACTTATAATAGATACATAGAGACACCCAGACCAGAAATTTATTTATTTATTTATCTGTGGATCACACAAACATTTGTCCCATGCGGGAATCGAACCCGCAACCTTCTGCGTTGCAGGCGGGTATTAGCCCACCGCGCCACAGAGGTCGTCGGAGGAAAATAAACTAGATTTAATTAATTCTTTTCAAAACAAATACGAATTCCTCAAATTAACGAAATTGGAGATGTTATTATGGATATAGATGGTGCAGGAGGCGGGCATGGAGGGAGGTGGTATCCATGGCGACCGCCGGATGCGCCGCCATCGCAGTCTGCAACCCTGGGAATCAGGGTGACCACTCATTGTGGACTGCCTTCACTGGTCATCTTTGTACTTCCTGTGTTTTTCTGCTCGCCTGGTACAAAAAGAAAGTTTATACGACTCTTGAATATAAAAATATTCAAGAGTCTCTTACATTGCTGGCGTTTTAATAAGTAAAAGCTAGCAAGTTATAGCTTGTGAATAAAAAAGGTAGCACTTCCCGGAGTGCCGGCAGAAGTGAAAACTTCAATATTAACATTGTGTTTAATTATAAGTATAAAAGTACTATCATTTATGAGGTAGAATACAATGTTTATTTATTGCGCTATCGTACACAAATATGACAATTTATATGTTGTTATTTATAATATTATATCGTTATTTATATATTACATTAAATTTTATCTCTCAGAAAAATCAACTTTCATCCATAATTTCGACGACTTTTACACCATCAACAGAGCAGCACACTCAGGCACGGTAGAAAGAGTGGGAGATACTAGTTCCTCTCCCTTCCCCTCGATCTTACGCTTTTTCGATCAGCATCACGTGACCCTGACGCGAGTTTTAAAGTTTTTACCCATACAAAAAAGTGCTCAGCGCCGCTAAAGAAGTTTTCACTTCAAAAACTCGACCAAATTTGATAAAATTTAAACGGAATCCTCTGATAAGTACACCCATTGAAACAAAGAAAGTAGTGAGATTTTAACTTTAAAACTTTAACTTTTTTTTAACGTGACCATGTCTTTCCGTTTCCGTGTTTCGGAAGGCACGCAAAACTGTGAGTCCCGGCTGATTCCTATAATATATGTAGGAGGCAATCGTAAGGTCATGTTACAGGCCCTGTAGTAATCTCGGCGACTTGAAACTGCAACATATAGGTTTGCCACACAGCCTATAAATTGTGATTTGACGCTGACAGTGTAAGAAAGGTAACCTGTTCTGTTGGAGTATAAACCCCAATTATTATTTTTTTTATTTTATGTTCGTATAAAAAAGCTTTGGTATTTCGAAAAAGAAAACAAAACCTTCAGGATCTGTTAATATACAAGGTACCTACAAAAAAAACACCTTTTTCCTATAATAATGGTCACAGTATCGGAACACTGCGGCCGTCGTCTGCACTCCGCATCACCTTTTTGTTAAGCTCTCGCCGGGTATTCCATATTGCGTATATTGCTTTTACTTGCCACACCTGTCTGTTCGCCTGGTACTCGCTTTGTTTTATGTATACTTCGGAACTAAGAATTATTTATTAAGTGACATGATTAATTTCCCTATATTTATTGACAATCTTAAATTATTTTTTTTACAATATTTGTAAAAAATAAAAACATTAAAGTGGAGCACCCGCCGGTTAAAACGCGGACAAGTTTATATAGCTTACGTGGTTGAAAAGACGCTCGTCTTCACAGCCACAAAATTCGGGTTAAACGATTCAGCAGTTTCCCTTCTACGTAATTAAAATGGTTTAGTCCCATACTCAATGAGTTTATTATTAAGTAAACAAAATCCCCATACCCATTACTCATTATTTTTTCCCAGACATCATTATTTTTTGACGCTCTATTGGTGTATTTTGAATTCCTGGCCTTCTCTTAAACTTAGACGCAGAAGAGAGGAATTAACACTAAATATAATAAATATTTAACTTATAGCTTTATAAATAAAATAAACGCGCTTCAAAGCGAATTGCCACAAATAATAATATCGCAAGTACTTTCATACTAGTTATAGATCAATATATTTTTAGTAGGCTAAGCTAGATAGGTCTATAATCAAAGTCAAGCAAAGTTCATATAAAAGCTCTATTCTAACATGGAGTAGCTTCCCCTGTAGGGTGAGTCCAGACGAGAGGGAATGCCCGTTTGTCTGTTCCTGCTGATTTATTAGCATTTATATATTTACATATAGTTTGCTTTTTGTCTCTGTCTGGATGGTGCGATTTAAATTGAATTAAGTGCAGTTTAGTTTTGAACCTGCTTGGATTCAAAAATGCTTTTTTTTCAAAATGCAAATTGAGAAATAAAAGAGAACAATGCTACATCTACCATAACAGTAAATAACATTTATGTGTTTTAACCACAGATCAACCACATGTCAATCTACAAAAAACCCAAAAGTGCTCCAAAATAAATATTTGCTATATCTACCAATGTCTGATGGCAGCATGTCCAGGATGCTACCAGTGTTCTGATCACGCACATATTCATACTTTCGCATTATTATAATAGGTATTAGGTATATATAGTAATATTAGAACACAGCTATCTATGTACAGTCAACTACAAAGAGATGTATCCATGTTAGTCCTACAAAATGAAGGAACTTTTAGCTTGCAAAAATTATTTACCCTTACTTCGTGACATTTTCAGTATCCACCAAATCTTATACAATATTCGATTCATTTTAAATGCTATTATTATGTATCACCTAAGGAAAAGTAGTGGGATACATCATTGTTGCATATTAAACGAGTCGATAATAATATAAAGTTTGATTGCTACTAGAAATGTCACGAACCAAGGGTAGTTCATTGTGGCAAATGAAAATTAACTTCATTTTGTAAGCCAACATGGATATATCTCTTTGTAGTTGACTGTACATTAATAATGTAATTATAACCTGTCTATGTACTTAAATAACTATACAAATAACTTGCCCAAACACGATTATTTATTGTATAATCTTATATATTTATATAAAAACTGTTTAGAATAATAAAAACGTGTATGTATCTACTCCTAGATAATAATACTAAAAATGCAAATGTAAAGCAACGCAATGCAGTAGACTTGCAATTGCAGTCAAGAACGAATGTTCTAGACCGTGAATACGGTATCTGTGCGTTACGTATGTACGCAATAGCTGTCCCCAGTGCCCAGCAACTAAACTTTGAATAAATAGTTGCTTTAATAAAGCATTTTTTTATCAAAACCAAGATTATCTCTTACAAGATAAAACGACTTGAATCCCCGTTTTTTTAGTCGTGTTGCTCTTGACTCCACCTTTTCTAAAACTACTTAGTACTAGAAGGTGAGTACTTGTTTAAAAATACGGGGGTTTCTGTCCTTTGAATTTGCAGCAACGTGGTTGTAATTTTTTTTTGCCGTCGACGACGGCCTATGTACAATACCAGATGTACCTCTACTATTGGTACTTTGCCGCCCTTTTAAAAGACTGTTATTTATTATTTATTTATTAATACTTTATTGTAACACCACATGAAAATTAAAAAAATTGACAACAGTAATTAACAAACAAAACAAAGATGTTGCAACCGGCGGTCTTATCGTTAAAAGCGATCTCTTCCAGACAACCGTGCAGGAAGGGAGTAATATAGCAAAAACTGTTAGGTGGTGAAGTATAAAATAAACAAACAGTATCCAAAAAATATGTAATAATATACATTATTATGTTTAAAAATAGATACTAAATAGTATATATAAATAAGTATACTGTTCTCACCTACCCTTTGATGAGGCACATATTCTCCATTCCCATCATACATTTTCATTAAAACATATATCCTGCAGACTCATCTATCAAAACCATAAATACAAGTTACCTCGCAATAAGATATCAAAACTGCGTCTGCCCCTCGGTCTATTAGTATAAGCGACTGATGACAACCATCCCTAGGGAAGCTCATATTCACTTACTTTTGCACTGCGTATTGGGACTTTTACCACGTACATTTTCAGACTTTGTTAACTGGCTTTGAAGAAGGATGGTTTTATAAATTTGATATGTACGTATTATGTATGTACAGTCAACTACAAAGAGATGTATCCATGTTAGGCTTAGGCTTACAAAATGAAGTAAATTTTCATTTGCCACAATGAACTACCCTTGGTTCGTGACATTTCTAGTAGCAATCAAACTTTATATTATCATCGACTCGTTTAATATGCAACAATGATGTATCCCACTACTTTTCCTTAGGTGATACATAATAATAGCACTTAAAATGAATCGAATATAGTATAAGATTTGGTGGATACTGAAAATGTCACGAAGTAAGGGTAAATAATTTTTGCATACTAAAAGTTCCTTCATTTTGTAAGACTAACATGGATCATACATCTCTTTGTAGTTGACTGTACAATGTAATGAAAGATAATATTATTTAACAAAATATTGGTAATATAATTGGAACGGCGATGTTTTACGAGTACATAGGGCTTTATGACTTTTCAAGAAATTTGAGAAAGTATTCACTTAACTAGGTAGTTAACTAGGTAGCTTGCTTAGATTTTGACCATTATTTTATTACTAACTTATACCATTTATTAGTTCTACTTCCGCCAGAAGCGATTAGGCTTATTTTTTGTTTCAAAGGGTTCCCAGTTCCCATTTAATTTAATCATAATCGTCGGTTTCAAGTAATGAAATGAAACGTGCGTCCCGCTCACTCACTTTTATGTCAGTAATTTCTTTGTAAATAATTTAGAGGTTTTTCAGCATCACACGCCTAGGAAGATCCTAGACATTCACGTCTAATAAATATGCAATAAACGTACAAACAATAAATCTGCAATTCAAACCTTGAGGACCACAGAATACCGAAGTGTTAACACCGTCTGCACCGAGCTACGCCCGACAACAATGTTAAAGATCAAAGGTCTACTCTCCTGTGACTGTACCTGGGGCTTGCTAATATATTAACCTCCTGCCGACGTATACACGCCTGGTACTTCAGGGCAAATTTGCGTTTGTGTGCGGCCCGGCGGTAGCCATGGCGACCAGATCTAGACACGCGGCAGCGAGTCAAGCCAAGTTCAAGCAAAGGAACTGGCGACCGCGCCGTGTGTTATATTACACGAACCATCCAAAGCGCGTTTTGACGACTTTTTACACCCTCGTTATACAAAAACTATTACACATATCCAAGTCAAATTTGGCACATATACTTAAATATACGAACTATATCTCTGTTCCAAATTCCAATAACACAGCTCAAACAGTTATTTAGATATAAACATCCAGTAATCGGTGAAGTTAATACATACTGAGGGATAGATCAAAAGTAATATCCCAGTTCCAGATGACCTAGAAAGCTGAAATTTGGCATCCCGATAGGTAATGACGTAGTAACAAAGGGAAAAATCAGAAACTAGTATTTTTTTATCATTTTAAATCATTATTAATTTTTAAAAAATGTATGGTATTAAAGTTTGGGACGCCTAGGAACGCATAAAGCAATACATGTTGCATGTTGCTATAATTTTTGTATAGGCGGCTATTTTCTGTTAGATACTACGAAGTGCGCGCGAGTCCACTATTCCTACTAATATAATTATCCCATCAAAAACATAAATGTGAAAAGAGAGCCAAGTTCAATATTACGATGTATGTACTCATAGTTACCTATGATTTGGTAGTTGACTTCAACGACAAAAGAAGTGAGATCTAAATGGGTGCCAAGTTCAATGGTCTGTCCTGAAAAATATTTACAACATAAATATTTTATTACAACTTAAAAGATTATTTCTTCTTATCACTTAGAATTAATATAATTTTGAAGCCTAAAGACTGACTTGGCCAGTTCTCATAATATACTAGGTAGGTACTCTCTTAACTTTAGCTTGATCACTATTAAACGCACTTAATGCTAATTAGTGCGCCACCGTCTTTTATCGTGTAAATTAGTCCCCTCCATCCATTGGTTGTCTGGAAGAAATCGCTCTTTAACGATAAGACCGCCACTTGTACATTGTAATTTTTAATTTTAATTATGTACTTATGTATTTTCTGTAACATTATGTAGTGTACAATAAAGTATCTATTGTCTTATCTTAATGATACTTCGTCGTATGGTACCCATGAGAACTAGCCAAGTCAAACTTTGGGCTTCAAAATAATATTAATTCTAAATGATAAGAAGAAATAATATTTTAAGTTGTAATAAAATATTTATGTTGTAAATATTTTTCAGGACAGACCATTGAACTTGGCACCCATTTAGATCTCACTTCTTTTGTCGTTGAAGTCAACTACCAAATCATAGGTAACTATGAGTACATACATCGTAATATTGAACTTGGCTCTCTTTTCACATTTATGTTTTTGATGGGATTATAATATCAGCGAGCCCTAGACGGATTCTATTAGCCTATTCCTATATAAAGTTAACATTGAAAATAATTACTTTGCCCTCGAACATCTTCAAATTAGCTAGGATAATTTTCTTTGTAATTCGTAGAATTACGAAAAAATCTAATCAATAACTCTTTATTACAATAGTGTTAGAGTTTAAGGTTGCGTAGCGCAAGGTGTAGGTAGTTGGCGCAAACATTTCGCTGCAGATTTTCCGGGCGAGCTGTCAAAACTGTCCGGGCCTGGCTTCCGCGGCAGCGGCTCGGTTCGACACCCCCACTGCACCAGGGAAGCTAGAGCTGCGCTGTGAGGACGGAGACAGTGGATTTGTTCAGGTCGCATGCGGCCCGGAAGCTCACGGGGAGCTGGTCGGTGGTGTGCAACGGTTTGAATGTGTGCACCGTACTAGTGAACTTTGATAATGAACCGAGGGGCGATTGGCCGGGCGAGGGAGGTCCGGGAGGCGGCGGGAGGTTCCTCCTTGTTACGTAGCCGGTATGTGCAACGACCTGCAGCTTCCTGGTGCTTGCTATCTATTTATGAACGTGACGGCACCACGCTATTGACTATCGAAGCATTATGTCCTGCGTACACGGGATCTTTATGAATTTACCTAGAAAAGCCTTCGGTAACGATATAAGAAGGCGTCGGCGTGGGCGTAATTGGCACTTAGATAACTACGCGTTACAATATGCTGCTATTTTCGTTTATTATTTGATTGTTATTATATAAGCTGTTTTTCTTGTTAGGCACACGAGCGGACGTCCCGCCTCATTATAGGAGAGGTTACCATCGCTCATCTGCGTCATCAGTTTTAATAGATATTCCTTGGAAAAGGCTTTCCATAAAAGTTATAAATTACTACCATTACCCCTGGTGTCTCTGAAAACCTTCAATGACAATGGTCGAAGTTTATAAAAAAGCAATTAACAAGCATCTAGGTTTCGTTTGATCATGGAACTCGTATGACGTATGAACTAAAAAAGAGATATAACACTAAAAGTAATCCTACAGTGTGACTATGGTGCAGTGCGGACAAACATACACTTACACGTGTCAGTGACATTTTAGCTATGGAATACACATTACTGTGAACTGATCAAATTCTGGAAAGCGTATTAGGTACTAGTACCTAATACGAAAGCGTTATAATACTAGTTCTAATAAGGTACAATTAAATATTGGTTTGGTCTTAACCAAGGTCTTAATGAAGATACCTAGTCAGGTCATAAATTCTGTCACATGTTTAATATAAAATTATTGGAACAAGTTTATTTATTATGTAACCATTTATATACCAAAATGAATTTAATAAAACATAGATTCTTATGACAATAAAGTTTATTCAAAATGACCTCCGTGATTTTGAATACAGGCCTTCAATCTGCGCGGCCAGTCGTCTATCGCAGCACGAACGAGGTCCATGTCAATATCGGCTGCTGCCTTAATCAAGGATGTCTTGAGTGACTCCAAATTGGGATGAGGCTTTGAGCACGCCTTTTCCTCCAAGTGTTGCCATATCTTGTAATCTAACGGACTCAAATCTGGACTGGAAGAGGGCCAGTCTTCGTGCCGGATGAAGTCGATTTCACGCGCCGCCAGCCAGTCTTGTGTGCTCTTCGCTCTATGAGCTGGCGCCGAATCTTGTTGGAATACCCAGTGCCTGTTATTGAACATGGTATGAGAAACAGGTTCCACAAGGTTCGTCAGGACTGTATTTTGATACACAACTGCATTCGTTTTTACACCTTTCTCACAAAAATGTACCTCTGTTAAGCCCCAATAAGAAACTCCCAACCATACCATGAGCGAGGATGGAAAATGACCTCGTTGGACACGCGGAATACGGTTGCTCGCTTCTTAACTACTGTGTGCGTACACCTTATCATTTTGTTTGTTGTAGCTCTTTTCTACGGTAAAAATTTTTCATCCGAAAAAAGAATTTCTCGATATTTTTTTCTCGCGTACCGCTTCAACAAAGCGCGGCATCTCTTCAGTCTCAGGTCCATTAGACGAGCATTTAAACGATGTCCTGTTTTTCTTCGATATGCCCGAAGCCCTAAGTCTTCATTTAACACCCTTTTCACCGTGGTTCTGCTTAACCCCATCTGAAGGGCCAACAGTTTCTGCTTACGTTTGGGATTTCTTTGAATTCGCGCCTTCACAGCTTTTATCACTGCTGGAGTCCTAACAGTCCGAGGGCGACCACTTCTTGACCTGTCATCTACACTAGAGTCTTCATTGTATCGTTTGATGGTACGATAAACGAATCTTTTGGTTATATTCAAATTTTTCAGTATGTCAAAAATTTGAATTGGCGCGTAACCGCAACGATGCAACGCAATAACTGCAACACGGTCTTCTTTAAGCGTCCACTCCATATTTAAAAATGAGTAAAATTCTAAAAAGTATACATTTTTATTTTCATGAACAATTCTAAATTCGAATTCAATAAACTTTTTTGTGGCCAGCATTCTAAAAGAAAAGTTTTTACTGTGTGACAATACTTATGACCTGACTAGGTATAAAAAGAGTATTCGTACATCTTATCTTTGGCAAAAAATATTTTTTTATCGAGTCTTCTAAAATAAAACTTACTAAATTGTGGTTTTATGATTTTATTTTAGAAGACTTTATACATTTCCAACAATTTTTCACAGATCATTCGTTTGGAAAAGTTGTTCAAGGTAGTCAAAAATCCTTGAAGGAGATTTTTTCTCGACATTATATTTATACTAGCTTTTGCTCGTGAGTTTGCCGACTTGGAAAAATCGTTTCTTAACCAAGTTTAACGTCTTAAAAACTTTATATATTATGTGGCATAAACTTTTTGAGCTTTGCGTTGATAGATCAGTCAATTAGTCACTTTTTATTTAGAATAGAAAACTTTTTACAGAACACCAAAAATTCATAAGAAAAAGCTGAAATTTTTTAATTACACATCAGCGGGGTTTTTCCGGTTTTAACAGAATTTTGAAAAAAATCTTGAAAATTCTTACGATGCCAGTACAAACTCAAATGCAACTTCATTTTTTTTTATTTTGTATCTTTTGGTCATCTCAAAGTGACGTTTTTGAAAAAAAAATGTGTTATTTTTTGCTTACGTTTTGCTGCGCCGCCGTCTTTTTCGTGCAGAATTTAGGCCCAGGGCAAAAGTTTTACAATTGATAGCGATTTAGACGAGATGTATAAGTCGGGTTTGGTTATTTTCAGTCCACCTTTAGAAGAGTCCAACTTCAGAGAGTGACAAAGAGCGCTTATGGTAAATTGCCTCAAGATATTCTGCCACAATAGGGCGCGGTATAAATGGTCATAGATTCACGAGTGTACACAGCGAGAGTATGATGAAATGGACGCCATCACGTTGAATTGCAGCGTTTAATGACGCCGCTACAATGTTAGCGCACACGGTTCGGTTGCTGTTATTACTTTAGAACTTTACACTGGTGCAATGTTATCGCAACCAGTTTGATACATTATGAATAACGGATTGTTTATCCAATGATTACAGGAATAACGGATCTTAAGTTAAAGCTTCAAGGTGACAAAATTAATGATTGTCAGATTTTCTTTTTGTCTAAAACAAACATTGATGATTCATTTTGCACCGCTCTTTATTAAACAAACTGTTTGTGTGTTTTTTTCCATATAAATAAATAAACCAATCCTTTGCAAAATTATGATAAATAGCTGCGCCCTGCGGTTTTACTCGCTGTACTGAGTAGCCTATGTGTAAGTCCATGGTCTAAGCTATCTCTATACAAAATTTCAGCTCAATCGGTCCACCCGTTTAGAGGGGTGAAAGAATAACAAACATCCAGACATGCATTCTTACAAACTTTTACGTTTATATTATTAGTAAGATTAGATATATAGTAGTATAGTAAGAATACTTAAATTCTAGTACACTAGATTGTCATCTTAAAAATAATAAGATAATAGGAAAATTATTAAAAATAATAGGATAGTAAGATGGATTGTTTTATCCAATGATTACAAGTACGTAATAACGGATCTTAGTTTATAACATACATGATGGTGGAAAGATTAATCATCTGATTTTCTTTTTATGTAAAACAGAAATGATTCATTTTACGCACTTCTAGCGGTAGATGAATACTCCAGTAACTCAGTCAGTCAGTATCTCAGTAGAGATAAATTTGTGATTGCAAAAACTTGCTTTCTGAGCTGAAATAATGTTTTATTAGGTGTGCGATACAAGCAAACTGTTTGTTTTTCCCAAATAAATAATAAATAAACCTAACCTCTATTGTAGAGTCCACCTGGATAAGTACCTACCACATCTTTGCCAGTTATTCATATCCCAAGAAGTAATGTGCAGCATTACCTACTGCTGTTTTTTTGAAGTGAAAACTTCTTTAGCGGCGCTGAGCACTTTTTTGTATGGGTAAAAACTTTAAAACTCGCGTCAGGGTCACGTGATGCTGATCGAAAAAGCGTAAGATCGAGGGGAAGGGAGAGGAACTAGTATCTCCCACTCTTTCTACCGTGCCTGAGTGTGCTGCTCTGTTGATGGTGTAAAAGTCGTCGAAATTATGGATGGAAGTTGATTTTTCTGAGAGATAAAATTTAATGTAATATATAAATAACGATATAATATTATAAATAACAACATATAAATTGTCATATTTGTGTACGATAGCGCAATAAATAAACATTGTATTCTACCTCATAAATGATAGTACTTTTATACTTATAATTAAACACAACGTTAATATTGAAGTTTTCACTTCTGCCGGCACTCCCGGAGTGCTACCTTTTTTTTTTAAATAAATTTTGTAACAAAGTCTGTTGGATTTCTTCATCTAAAAAAAACCTACTGCTGTTCCGGACTGACACTTCTTTTCAGTAAAAGATTACTGTTTATTTTACCAACGCATAGTTCAAACCGCCGAATGGATCGGGTTGAAATTTGGAATACGAATAAATCATATGACGTAGCCCTAAGAAAGGATTTGCTACAAGGAAAACCTGAATTTTACCTACGTGAAGGTTTTTTTTATCTTCAAAGCAATCAAAAAAGTTTGTAGACTTTAAGGCGAATCCCTCTGGAACTACGTCTAAAGACTCTCCGAACATAGCCACAGGCTAACAGCAACTTGAGTTTTATTTTATCTTTTCAAATTTATGTTTGCCTAGTAAGTCTTTGTTATTTTAGCTGTGACCTTTAACACAACCACAGGAACTTTTAATTTGACTTATAGGTGTATTCAATTTAAAACTTAACACAGCACTTTTTTAAATTATTAATTAATAGGTGTTGTTAGCCTTTGACCACGATCTCGCGTGATGTTAAGTGACGATGTGGCCATAGATGTAGCCCCGGATCTAGGAATTTTTCAAGGCGGGGCAAACCTAAAAATCGCCGCCCCCCTCCTTAGGGTGCAGACGGGCAAAACAACCAAAGAGGGGGGGTTCCGACGAGCTTGAACTTTATGCGTGTATAATACGTAAAAAGGCGTAAAAAGGCACGCCATGCTTTGGTTTCAACTTGTACAGAGCGGCAAAAAAATTAAATTAATTGTCCTTAAAATAACATAATATTATAATGTCCGACAAATTTAAATATTCCCACTTAAAATAGCGCGAGCAGCTTGCTGCGAGCGGCGAGAAAATTTTTATACTTGACAACGAAATGAGTGCGATTGACTTCCTTCGAGCGCAGCGGTAGGAAAATTAAAATTTTTCTCCTTGTAATAACGCTAGCAGCTCGCTACGAGCGCCGATTAAAATAATATTTTTGACAACGAAAAGAGGGCTTCCTTGCTTTGAGCGGTAGAAGAAATATTTTCTTTATAAAATAGCGCGAGCAGCTTGCGGCGAACGCCGAGAAAATTAATATTTTTGACAACGAAAAAAGTGCGGTTAACTTGATTCGAGTGGTAGGAAAATTAAAGCATTACTCCTTAAAATAGCGTGAGCAGCTTGCTGCGAGCACCGAGAAAATTTGAAAATTTATCACAACAAAAAGAGTGTGGTTAACTTTCTTGAGCGGTTAGAAATTAAAATACATATTCTCACTTATAAGAGCGCGTGCAGCTTCCTGCGAGCACTGAGTATTTTTCCGAGTGGGGAGAAATTTAAATAAGCTTATTTTGAGCTCGGAGCGCTATAACTGAAATATTTTTAAAAACACACGCACGAGCAGCAATAAGATTTTATTTAATAGGGATATTGACTAATTTTTGGAATTGCTTTTATATGATAGATAGACCCATTTCATACACGAATATCATATTTTTATGCAAAATTATATGATATTTCAATATAAAAATACGTAAATAAAAATGATTTTTTGAATTCTGGCTAAAACGTTCCGAACAGTCATTTGACAGCGCGTGACGTCACACCACTGGCCTGTACTTACGCTTCCTAAGCAATGTTCCTGATTTCGACACACATTTTAATTATTCATAACTTAAAAACTACTGAACCGATTTTGATGCAATTTTGATTTTGAAATAAGTAAGAATAGGGATGTTGACACATGTTAATGTGTCAACATCCCTATTCTTACTTATTTCCACGCGAGCAGCTTGCTGCGAGCGCCGAGAAAGTTTTAGAATTCGGGGTACAAAGAGTGTGCAATCGCCTTTTTCAGAACGAGCAAGAAAATTTTATTATTCTGACCACGCAAGTTACAATCAAAGCTCAATTTAAGATCAGAGCCCTACGAAAACTTAGTATACTAGGTATTTATTAATGTGTGCACGAACAGATTGCTGTGAGCGCCGAAATATTTTTGAATCCAGAAAATATGCAAAATATGCGATCGAAAAGAAAATCAACATTCTAATTTTTTCACCCCAATTCAAGGTGGATTCGGAAATTATTGTATTTTAGCTTACGATGGATGATACATAATAATATTGTTTCGCTATTCGCAGTAATTGGGCTATGGCTACGCGCCCCGCGAAGATTTGGCTATTCCGTATACCTATTTGTCATTTGTATTCCAAATTTGAAATTTGCCGCCCTAAATCCGTCGGATAAATCCGTCCCTGGCTTGACTGAACATCATTAAGGAACACGGTCATAATACTTGGCGACACGGTTTTGTCCAGTGAGTGGTAACTAGCCACGGCCGAAACCTACCAGTATAAAAAATATTTAAATTTTAAAGGTAATCAACATATAAGACAAGAAACCAAAAGTCATACAATTTAAAACAGCCTAACAAAATTAATTAAAAAATTAATTCCCAATCAAAGATTTTACCCAAAAATTAATTTCAATCCCCTCGTTGGAAACGTAAACAAACCCAATAATACCTTCCTACCTATAGAGCCTATAGAGGCTTTCAATAAAGGAAACATCAAAAGGATCTTTTGGTTATAATTTAATGGCAATCGATAATGGTTCTTATTCGAAGGCAATAAAGGTCAGGGGGAGATGGAGTGTTAAAATTAAATAACGCATATACGCAGGGATAGGGTTCGGGGTCCAGACAGAAAAATGCACTTTCCACCCCACGTCTAGACTGCAAACTGTCTGGGGTAGGCCGTTGGGACTGTGGAGTTGGGACATTTGCCTCTTGATGTACTGTGTATATGTCTTTAATTCCTATAATACACAAATAATTTTTCTTCTACAGAGTATATATAAAATGGTAATTACTACAGTTGGTACAGTAATATGATTTAAATCCATCTTCGAATTGTTAATGACGGACCGATAACCACAAAAAACTATACCACCAAACCAAAGAAACTATAGTAGTATTTGTTACGAAAACTGTCATGATGGCCCAATCCGTTATGACGTCCAGAGGTAGGTAGTGCAAAAAGCAGTATTTGAATTCGAGTTTGGATCTAAACTGAAATCTAAATTGAATCTAAACCTTAATTATAAACAGCGATCCAAACTAAGTATTGAGTATTGATCATCGAAAAAAGACGCACTTTACTATATTACCTACCTGCCAAGATTCAGCTTGGAGCGCTGCGCTCTTTAAGGTCTTTTTCTACAAGTGCCAGATATTCTACCGCCTGAGTAGTGATGTGCAAACATTACTGTGCTCCGGTAGGAGGGCACTGTAGCTAGTGAAATTACTGGGCTAAAGAGTCAAAGAGTCTTTACATCTTATGACTCTTGAGTAAGAAGCGTTGGTGCAGTGCTCCTAGAATTTCACATCATTGTGAAATTCTAGGCAACACTGTACTGATTATGGGCAGCGTTATCTCTCAACATCAGGAGAGCGTCTTGCTCGTCTTCTACTTCATCACATAAAAAAAAAAACTTCTTTCCTCTGGCGGTATATAAAAGTTTACCGTTGGTTCGTACCGTTGCATTTTTACCTTTTCGCATCACAATCATACTTTTTAAATATTAAAAGAAAGAGTATCTGACTGATCTATCAACGTACAGCCCAAACCGCTGGACGGATTGAATTGGAATTTCGATTACAGATAGGTCTTATAACCTATCTATTAAGACATCCATTAAGAAAGCCAACCCACAGCTCAAATCACTGACTGGATTGAGTTAAAATTTGGCACAAAGAAGGTTTTACAATGATAATTTCTGCTAAGAAAGAGTTCCTCCACACACGGGTAAAATCGCGAGCATATAAAAATTTCACCAAGTCCACAATATATTTGTTTTAATCCTGGTGGTGTATAATTCAGTGGTTGTACCAGACCGGGTATATAGGTACCTAGGTACTAGGTACGTATGTAGGTATAGGCACCGTCGCGTCGCATTGCGTCCTGTGTGAGGGTAGGTCGGGATAAATGCAATTTGGCTCGTGTGCGGCTGCATTTCGTGTCGAGTCTGGTTTGCGGATGAAAAATTATTGGGTATTTATGATAATAGGATAGGTTAGATTTTCTTGCTAGATTGTTTAGCTTTTCTTGTGACGAGTGAAATAATTAATAAAAAAAGTTTGTATGCATTTGAGGGATTTATCCCATTTTTTCAACTCTGCAGTGGTCAAAGACTAAATTGAAAAAAAAAAATGTATAAAAATGTATGTGTATAGTACACATACATTTTTATACATTTTCATAGGACATGAGATATTCGGGTTTGTTTTTATTATTCAGTGATTTTAAAGTGCCTTCTTCTAAATATATAAAAAAGCGTGACAGACTGACTTGTTTATTAACGCACACTGCTGAAGGGATGAAGTTGAAAATCGACACAAAGATAGATATTGTGACGAATTCTTCCGCTAAAATTTTTAATGTGACCGTAAGTTAGTCTCAGTTTTTTTTCCGTTAGACATAAGTTTTTAACGCTAGAGGGGTTGTACAGATATCAATGAATGATAAATCTAATACATTTAATTAATAAAAGCATATTTTATTAAAGGACGGCGCCCTAAATTACACAGATTAGGGTAAAAGTTGCTTCCACTTGCATTCGGGAACAACATACCAACTTCATACTTACTGTGTTTACAACTAGTTTCAAAATCGCATGGCTATAGGATTTTCTTCCCTTTATACATGTTTACCTACAATAATGCTCACAATAGTCTACGATTTAAGTAAACACGTGGTATGGCGCTAGTTTCTACTAGAAAGTTAGCCAAAACAAAGATACGTTAACACTTCTTGTTCATGATAAACTATCATGTCAAACTAACAATATTATTAATGTAACCAAGAAGAACAATGTAAACGCAGATGTTAATTTTATTAGTCGGGACGGGACTTATTGCGTAGGTATTTCGATATATAATAGGTAGGTATAGTTTGTAAAACATTTTAAAATAGCAATATCCGATAACAATATTTTCCTCTCCTTGCATGGGTGTCTGGAAGAGACTTTTAGCGATAAGACCGCCAATTGTAACAGTTAGTGTGTTTTTATTTTTAAGTTTATTTTTGTATATTTTTATGTTTTTCAATAAAGTGTTACCTATCTATCCTTTTGAAATAAACGCATATTTGAGTTTTTAAGAGGAGTATAGAAGCATATTAGTTCCAATTTTAGCCACATGCCTAATAATAGTAGTCAAGGATTAATTTTTCTCCCGTTCGTCTGCTAGTCCCGTTTTGATGATATTTCTCTATGGTAACTGTTTATGTTTGTTTACTTGCGTGAACGATGAGAATTGGATACCGTTCGACCATAAAGAACTCAACCATGTTTCGGCGTAATATTTGTGTTTTAAGGTTTTAACTGAATATGGTTGGTGGTGGCTGGTGGTTTTAAGGGGTATGCTGAATATGGTTTTAACTAACTAGGTTGGCGAGTGAACCCAAAGTGAGATTTGGCCTCCGATAATAAGAGCCTCCAGCTGGTCCTGTCCTGTGCCACCTAATAATAATAATTGGGGTTTTTACTCCAACAGAACAGGTTACCCATCTTACACTGTCAGAGTCAAATCACAATTGGTTCAGTTTCAGGTCGCCGAGATTACTACAGGTCCTGAAACATGACCTGACGACTGCCTCCTACATATCTTATAGGAAACAGCCGGGACCCACAGTTTTACGTGCCATCCGAAACACGGTAGCAGGCGTCCAGGCGAAAAGATTTTTCCACACTGAGATAATGCCAGCTTTCGACTTGCAGGGCTCATGTCCTTTTCTACCTCATCCTTCCAGCGGTAGGTACCTAGGGCGGCAAACTGGTCTACGACTATTCGACCGTTCTTCGTACGCTCTAATTACATCCCGATGCTCTCCCATTCTTTCGAGATGGTCTTTTTTTTTCAGGTCCCATAATATATAAAATCGCTCGAACAAACTCGTTTTGTGCCGGATATTATTAATCGGAAAATACTACAAGGATGCAAACAAAATATACCTATCCTATAGATTTGATTCTTGAAGTGCTCCTAGAATTTAACATCATTGTGACTGTTCATTGTATTTATGGGCAGCGTTATCTCTTACCATCAGGAGAGCGTCTTGCTCGTCTTCTAACTTCGTTGTATAAAACTGAAAGAGCTCAGAAATGACAAACAAAATAACAACCTTTACATTATTATTAGTGAAATGCGTGTCAGAAGTCGGTGTTACGCGTGACGGCGCTCGCTGCATTACGTTACCTAAAACGTTGGTGTATTGTTCCGTTAATTCATATCAATCACGCCAAGTCTACATAAACATGCCCTAAATATACATAAATGTATGATTTTTATACGTATTCATTCCAACTTGGGGTGGAAATTGGGAACAGCTTCAAAATTTTGTTATAGGTAACTTTTATTTAATACCTCTAAGTCACCTTTAAGGTAAATTATAACTTTAACTTAAAAATAATTAGCTTACTACACATAATACAAGTTTCAGCTATTATCGGTTTAGCCGTAGTCACTAAATTCTGCTATAATAAGTCTTTACTTATAATAAGTCAAGGAATCCTACTGGAAATACGAAAATATGGATGTGTGTGTTTGTTACCTGTTCTCGCCTAAACGGCTGGATCGATGGAGTCAGCTGAAATTTATGCCTTATTTTAAATTTGTTATATTAGATTTGATAAAAAATAAAAATTATATTGTATAATAGTTATCTGGATCTGATTAGCGAGCTAATTTTCCGCAATTAGGCCCCAGGGTGCGTTTTGCGTTTGTAGGTATAATAAACTAATCCTATAAGCACAGCAACTCAATGATTGTGTTATGGCGGCTAGATATCGGATATAACACTTATATATTATATATTTTTGTATGTAAATATATACTTTATAATAGACTAGCTTACGCTCGCGGCTTTGCCCACGTGGCAAAATCGTTTCTTAGCGAAGGTCTACGTCATAAAAACCTATCAATGTTCCAAATTTCAACCCAATCCGTCCAGTGGTTTAGGCAGTGCGTTGATAAATCAGTCAGTCTTTTCTTTTATACATTTAGGATATAACTTTACAGAAAGCCACCCAGACCAAAAACAAATATCTGTAGATCACACAAACATTTGTCCCAGGCGGGAGTCGAACCCAGAACCTTCTGCAAGACATTTTTTTCAAAAATAAAATAGTTACATCAAAGAAAGTTACGTCACGTAGTCGTATTCAAAGTACAGCCAAACGTACACGTAGATACGTTATTCGTAGCACTCTCGTAGAGCCGCTACGCGCCTCGTAGTCACGTAGGCACCGCTACGCTCGATACGGTGATTTTGCTCTGACTCGTTTGAATTTTAATAGTTTATTTACCAGACCTACCTCAGGTATTCACACATTAAATTTATTTGCATACAAATGTTCAAATATTGGGGTCTCTATGTCTGGTATTTAAAGAAACTTGATACTTTTAAGATGTGGGATTGTTTTCTGAGGTAAAATAGAATAGAAATACGTTTTATTGTTGGCCTACATTTCCAATACACTGACTATAAATAACTTAAAATTAGACACAGATAATGTTTGGACTACAATGGGCAATCTTTGAAGTTAAATAATAATAATAATAATTGGGGTTTATACTCTAACAGCGGTCAAATTGTCAAACTCAACTATGTGTGTGTGTGTGTATGTGTGTGTGTGTATGTATGTGTGTGTGTGTGTGTGTGTGTGTGTGTGTGTGTGTGTGTGTTTGTGTGTGTGTGTGTGTGTGTGTGTGTGTGTGTGTGTGCGCGTGTGTGTGTGTGCGTGTGTGTGTGTGTGTACTGTCAACTGTCTGGTCAATTTAAGATAATAATATTAATAAACATATTGATTAAAATTAAGGCGGCATTTACTCTTTTTTTTATCATACACTTAAGATTTACGCAGAGTCATGAAAATAACTATAATACATATGTATAGAGGTAAATGAAGTATTTTATTCTTCATACATTTGTCATACTTCCTACTAATATAATAAATGCGAAAATATGGATATCCGTGTCTATTACATCAGCATCGAGCACAGGGACAGACTGAAAACCAGCAGTCAGGTTAGCCATAGAGTTAACCTGACAGCATGCTGAGTCTGCTCCCATTGACTGAGTCTTATACTAAGTAAAATTTGTACCTAATTTGTACCTAATATTTATTACCCCTTCACGCCTAAACGGTGGAACTGGTGAAGCTGAAATTTGGTATATACGATATGTAGGTAGTTTAGACCTTGGAATCTCACAAAGCATATTTTCCAACTGATAAAATCGCTGGGCAGTGCTTATATTTACCGAGATACATTTTCCTCCTCAATCCTTATAAATAGAAAACTAATTGTCCCCTCCGGCTACACCCACGCATATTGGGGATTATGATTCAACGGAAAAAACCTACAATAAATAAATTATGTAAAAAATAAAATACCAAATTAAATTAAAGGTCGGGTTGGTCTTGCTCTAAATAAATAGGTCTTACAACTGAACTGTTGTGTCCATTATATGTGCTTAGGAAATAATGAAATAGCATTGTTAAAATATCTGGTTATAATCTATCTACAATATATTCTCTCTAACATTATTTGACATTCCTGACTAAATTTTTTGTATGAATCAAAACATAATTTTTCAATTTACAATTATACTATACTATTATTATTGGATATTGCAAGAACATAATATAACTATATAAAAATTCAATTAAAATAATGTGTAACAAGTGCGTGCGTGCGTGCGTGCGTGTGTGTGTTTAACTGTCTGGTCAATTAAAATAATGTGTAACAAGTGCCCCTACGGGGTTGTAGTAGAACTTAAGCTTTATATATAAGATCTAGAATAATACCTACAATGTGATATGATTAATAAATAAATAATGAGCAAGTAGGCCGACTAAAGGTGTTAAGCAGAATAAATATCTGAGCAATAGAATAATTAATAATTATTATGATAATTAAGAATTATGATTATGTAAAGAAGAACAAAGCCGCGACGCAGAAAAATCTCTTACGGATATAATATAAACAAGGTAAAAATGGAAAGCAAATCTATATATTATTAGTGACCCTTCATAATTAAGATTTTTTATAAATCAAATTTGGTTTTGGTCACGCGTTTTTGGAGTCAGTTGATCTAACTTAAAACAACTTTTTACTGAAGTGATATATTATCCTAAGCACATAACACAAGCATTATGTTGCTTAGGTTGGGGTTAGGTGGCGCTTTGTCCTTTTTTGTTGTGTTGTTGTTGTGAAATGTCCTGAAATATTTATTTACTTTATATTTTTTTATTTTATTCTCGCGGTAATCTGCAAGGACAGCAAAGCGGTGAATCCTTGAATGTCGGATACCGAGAGAGATTGAGATTTCGTGTGTGGACGCGTACGTATGCGCACACATACTCATCGGGTACCTTTGTTCGATGCCAGTAATTTTACTATCATAATAATTATGGTGTTTTGTCCTACGAAGAAAAATAGTTCGTTGGTTTTGTCGCTATTTTCTCCTTACAGAAGAAACCATTTTAAAAGTACATAATAACTACTTCTCTAACCGCTTGCTCTGCCGCTTGCGCTTGCTTCTCTAACCGTCAGCAACATTGTTTGAATCACAGGCGCAATTTAAAGATGGTTCAACGCCTACACCTGTATGTGCAAAACATGTATGAAAACATAATCTATTTAAGCCCCGAGTATAATTAGTTTACGAAGGGTCAGTTATAAACAAACGGTAAGATTTTACATTTTGGAGGGAATGCTAAAGACCTTCCACTACGAACCAAATCTGCCGTAGCCCGTTTTGTATGCGTAAGGTACGTACTACAACCCTAGCCTACTCTACCCACTCTACTCTCCTTGGTTGTCTGGAAGAGATCGCTATTAGCAATAAGACCGCCAATTGTTTTACACTGTTTACATTACAAATTGTATAGTTCTAAGTTCTTATAAGTTGTATCAATAAAGTGTTATTTAATCTAATCTACCTATTAATAGGGTAGGTACCAGCGGAAGACTAGAGTACCAGATCTACACATGCTGAACTGGTTCCTTTTTGCGGCAAGATCTCATTTTCTTATTTTATATAATTTATTGTCAATGTTTATCTTTTTTTCCTTTATTGAGAAAAACAAACTAACAATACTTCAGCTACTACAGCAGTAAAGAACACTTTTATTAACCACAGATCGGCCACAAGCAAATCTTCAGAAAATCCAAGTGCTCCAAACCACTGTCAGATGGCAGAGTGCCCAGAATGCTGGCAGCATTGCCACGTTGAATGGCAATACATATATGTACGTTGGGCCAAATATATGTTTATCTTTTGGTTTATACATAAGTATTTCAATTTTTTTTCATAACAGCCATCTGAGTTCGTTCTAATTAGTATAATTGGTCCATCAAAATATGACGGATTCTGTAAATAGATCAACTTTCAATCAGGGTAAAATCGATTATTACAAATCCTTATATCATTGGAGGCTATTTGCGTCTAGCGCTTTTACCTATTTGTAAAGAAACGTGGAATAAGAAAGTGGGGTAGATCCTAATATAGAAATCTTTTGTGGCATTCCACCTACGTTCAAATTTTCAGCTCAATCGGTTGAGCGTGAAAAAGTAGCACATAAAGACTTTTTTATAATATTTATGTAATTTTTGATGCGGAAATATGGATAATTTACATTTTGTAGTTGAGTAGGTATATAATGTTATATAAAATACTAGCGGACCCGCGCGCACTTCGTAGCGCCTAAAAGAAAATTATCAGTGTTGCTCTACTATAATTAAAAAAAAGAGTGTGTGTACTTATGTACACGCGTTAGAAGTTATAAGTACTTCTTTGGCGTATGGAAAAATAAATAATAAATTATTAGTATCACCGTCGTATATGAAATTGATTTAATAAAAACACCAAAATAATATTTATTTATTCACACTGTTTAATTGTACCCTTACGAAACACGTGTTCTAAATATAAAAATACTAGAATATACAACTTGAACATAGTTATCAATTTTCATGCATGCCACCTAGAACTAACTTCACGATGTAGAATTTAGGTGTCGGTGTGCGCGCGCATCGTAAAAATTCACTCTCATCATTTTTCTCTATCGCGCCAAAAGAAGTATAACTTCAATAATATTATTTATGCATTATGCCTCTAAACCTTTCTGCTGACTACTTCATCTATTAAAACCGCAATAAAATCTGTTTCGTAGTTTTAATGATCAAAGCATACATAGGGACAGACAAACAGACGGGATGCGACTGATTTATACTATGTAATGATAATTATGGGGTTTTTAGCGAGACAAGCCGCTGGGCGCAACCAATATATTTTTAAGAAAACATTGGCCTACGCTAGGACTGCAGAAGCACAGGAGATATATCATGTATTTAGTATTTACTACCCGAATACTGCATCAAGTAGTTTTCATTGTCGATAACGTTCAGTCACCAAGAAACTCATACACGTTCATGCAGCCCTAGTACTTTGTCTTGATTTACTCGCATTGTTTTTATAATTCCTTCAACATTCTGAAAAATATTGGCGGGAATTTACCCCTTTGTAGTTTTTGAAACAAAATACAATATTAAACTGAAAAATTTGTTTTTTTTACCGTTAAAATTAATAGAACAGAATTTCGTGCAAGTGTCTCAAGCAAGGGGATTTCTCGGTTCCGGAATGAGTTTTTGGTCCAAAACAAACGGGCCACGTCATCGTTACATAAGCGCGGGAGGGGGTAGGTTACGCAAGCTCGGTGCGCGGGGCGAAGAGGGATCGATGCGCGGCCGTTCACCCGCGTGCGGCCTGCAATGCGCCTGCCGCCGCGCCGCCGCCTAGCGAGACACCCACCGCCTGGCCGCGCTGCCGCCCTGGTACTTCCTCCGCGTGATGTCATGTCGACCATCTCCGGTAGATCCCCTTCTGCATTCCTGTTTCAATTCCTAACTTTGAAAAGCATTTTATTTAAATACGTACCTATCTCGCGCATTAGATTTGATTAAATTAACTAGACGTTATATAACATTTATAATGTAGTAAAAATGATAAAGTATACAAAGATGTTACAGTCTTATCGCTGAAAGAAATCTCTTCCTAGATAAGCTTGTTTTTTTTTATTTATAAATAACGTACATATTATGGCTTTTAGGCCTTTCTGTTTGGTTTGCCATAAGTACTAAGCGATACTACATTAAACGCCCTCTGTATATTAGAAATTGACTTACCAAGGCTTTTTAGATTATTGGTTTACTCTACACTCTACAGTAACTATAAAGGGTTTTAAATAGACTAACTAGCTTCAATTGAAACATAATTAAATCGAAACAGCCCGTTCTACCGCCCTGGTACTCTTAATGTACCACACGTGACGTAACCACTGCATGCTGTTTTCAAGTAACTCTTATCAGTAATGATGCCCTGGTAATTCTTGTATGCACTGAAGCATTCACTGCTTCCTAATCTTGGAACAACCATCTCTAATAAGCTGTCGTCCTAGTACTTCTTCTTAATACGAAGCCCTGGATCGCTGCGTCCAGAATCCAGACTGCTTGTCTACATTGCCGCCCTGGTACTTCCCTGAGTCACGTGAATCACCTCCTTACTGACGTGCTTCCCTGGTATATAATTTAACATTACAATATTTTGTTGACTATTTTTTTTAAAGAGTTCGTTACTTTTTTATGTTTTAGATAATAAAGAACTAGAAGAAAATAAATACTCGTAGCTACTGTAATAAAAAAATGCCTATAGAGGTAAAAAAACCTAAAAATGGTAGATGAAATTTTCAGTACGTTTCTCACATTATGTATTAATTAATTATATACGCCCAATTATTCTACACCAAAACACAATAACGAAATAAGGATATATAAATATTAAAGCTAATAAAAATACCATAATCCCTTAAACGACTGCACTAAAGCTTTAACTCACATAACAGTAAAAAGTAATATTAATTGACCCAAATAAGTGCGTATAATCAAAACTGGCGTTAAAACAAAAGAGGAAGAGCTACGGCGGCGTAGCGTGGTTACGTTGGGCGCGGTCGGCGACCCCTGGCCGTGACTGAAGCCCCCTCCTACCCCCTACTAACCCCCCATAACCCCTGACGGCTGCACGCTCACATATAAACGGATGCACCCACACATGCATAATGCAGACACGTGCGCGCCGCACCCTGTTGTACAGAGTGTTTTATTTAGGACTTGATATGAAAAGTGATTCTTCTGAGCAAATAGATTACTTCTTTAATTCTAGTATATTAAATACTAGCTTATGCTCGCGGCTTTGCCCGCATGGCAAAATCCTTTCTTAGCGGAGGTCTACGTCATAAAACTTATCTATGTTCAAAATTTTAACCCAATCCGTCCAGCGGTTTAGTGAGTTGATAGATCAGTCAGTCAGTCAATCAGTCACTCTTTCCTTTTATATATTTAGATTAACATGAGAGATAATGTGCTGTTGTAATCATTAGTAAATAGTAAATAATCAATAATAATATGCTTAATTTTTTAAATTTACTAAATTTTTTTTGTAGTTTTTTATGAAGCTTTCTTTTATGAAAATCTCTTTATATGTTATCATGATCTTAAAATTAAATATGACTGGAGTAAACACCCCCAAACATATATTTCAATGTATTTAAATTACAGCTAATAACTAAACACCAGAGCCTAAAACTAAAACTTTGATTTCCAGTAAAATTACATAATAACAATAGAATTCCAAAGAAAGATACATTAGAAGCTAATTACTGCATCCGCAGTTTAAAATAACACATCCTTTGTACAGTTCAGACGTAGCACACGAGCGCACTCACTCACACACCAACACTCGCCCAGTTCTCTCATAAACTACCGCCACACCCCTACACGTACGAACAGGGCGGCACTCACACTGACGCAAGTCTAAAAGGAAAACTGCGGAAAGTGCACGCACACATCCGTAGCTTCGCCCGGGTGTTTCGTTGTGTGAGTGGAAAATGTATGTTAATGTGATACTTCCGCGTTGTATTTGTGTCACGCACACCTTGGTGAGTTTTTAGGTATGTGTGCGTAGGGTGCATCGACTTCGCTTCCTGTTCAGCGTTCAGGGTAAATGTCCTCAGCTGTGATTTATGAAGGTTTGCGTGCTGTTGTGACGTTACCAACGTATTAGTTCACCAAACTTACCTTTTATTAACAATTGATCGATATGCTAACTGGGGTAGAAATGAACATAATTTGAAATGAACTTTTGGGGGGAATTTTGCCCCGGTTTTTTAAACGTAATTCCAAAACAAAGCGGTCTATAAGATCCTTGTCGGAGCGTGTCGAAGGTTTTGCTGACCGCAGAGGTAATATTTTGGGTCAGAGTCTGAGCCCCTCAGAGAAATCCGCTTCTACCGGTTTGGTCGTTGGTCCCAACTCCCGACTCCCATGGAATCTAAAACACGCAAACTTCCGTATTCTGCGTACATATATTTATAAACGTAGATACCTGTGTTTTATAAAAAATTACGCTTTTGTTGAATTTAAAATGTTTATTGATTTTCAAAGTGCATAATATTATTTTTAAAATATGGTTTTTCGATGCATTTATTTTAGCCAATAGATGAGATAACTAATTGATATTTATAATATCAAGCAATCCTTATATGTAAGGATGCATATTATGGTATGTATGTAGGTATTATTGGCAAATCATTTACCTTTTATTGTGCGTACCTATTTACCATAATACAGCTATAGGTACTTATATGTATGCACCATGTATCAGGTTGTCTGAAATACATATTTCTACACAATGGTAAAGCCGTTAGCATAACCTAGTAATATTTCTCTCTATAATATCCTTTATATGGCATGCAGGGAAGTGATCATATATCTATATGTATGCATATGCACAGACAGACGGCCCGGGCATTCTCTATGTGGAGCTGTATCGATCCCTAATATCGGGGAAAAATGCGCCTCCTAATTGTAAATGACATTTGGGCTCACTTTTACACGGGGTCCGAACTTAACGGGTTAAAAGGACTGTTACATACTTTTTAAGAGAGATTCGGTAGGTAATAAAATAAACTGTAAAAATCAGGATAAAATTAATATGACTTTAAATTGCGGAAGTGTAAAGTGTTATAAAAATTTAAATTTCCGTATGCATTCTCACGTAAATAAAAGCCTCTATATTTTAATTTTCTTTATACTTATTTATTTCTGTGTGTGTACAAAATATTTAAAAAGTTTCGTTATTATAAAATACCTGGGAAAGTTAATTAAAGTAATCATTTAAAAATTTGTTATTTGAACCCACATATCAAATTTCATTTTAAATGATAATAAATTATTCAAATACCCATACTTTGCATTTATAACATTACTTATAATATTTGTAGTAATAGGGTTTGACTTATGAAGCTTTAGCTCTTAAATTGTTGTAACAAAATAAGTGTTATATTAACATATCTCCATACAATTTTATGTAGCAAACTGCAGTGAACACTCAGTGCCTAGATCTAGGCATCTAGGTATAATAATAAAGCTGCAGTGGAAATTACTAGAACGGCCTGCAACGAGCTTTTATGTTTATTTTCATCTCTGGCGGAAAACGTTGCCTTTTTGTTCTAGAACGGTGGCTTTTTCATAATTTTCTTCGAGTCAAGTGAAATGTTGGGATAGTTAATTATCGGGGAAGATAAAAAATTGTTTGTTTATTTTTTACAAGCTCTTTTTATTATGCTGGCTTGAAGTAGGATTTTATTTTTCTTATTTTAAATATGTGTGTGTGTGTTAAAAATATGCGGTATGTAGTTGTGAGGATGTATGTAAGAAGTTGGCAAGCAACGAATTACTTATTTTAATGGCAACGATTATTTTGCATAAAAGTACGAATGCCATTCTTTATATACACGTGTAACTTTACATTTATACTTTTGGAACTTCTTATTGTTTTTCATGAAGAAGATATGTGTACACATATCTTCTTTGTACAGTCAACTACAAAGAGATGTATCCATGTTAGTCTTACAAAATGAAGGAACTTTTAGTATGCAAAAATTATTTACCCTTACTTCGTGACATTTCCAGTATCCACCAAATCTTATACTATATTCGATTCATTTTAAATGCTATTATTATGTATCACCTAAGGAAAAGTAGTGGGATACATCATTGTTGCATATTAAACGAGTCGATGATAATATAAAGTTTGATTGTTACTAGAAATGTCACAAACCAAGGGTAGTTCATTGTGGCAAATGAAAATTTACTTCATTTTGTAAGCCTAACATAGATACATCTCTTTGTAGTTGACTGTACATGATTCGTACATTGCTATTCGTCTTGATTACATTATTGTGTGACAGTCACCATTGATTGACAGGTCCACAAAAAACCAATAATATAATTATTCAATATGTGTGTCACAGGGGTGTCACCCTCGACCCTTACTTGACCCCATGGCCCATGGTGTTAATGCAATTAAACACTTAACTACCTGGAACCCTAGTGCTAACCCTATAGGGACACTTTTTATGCTCTATTTCCTTGTTGCGTCAGGTTTTTTTGTGGAAAAATTGGCCCACTTCCTGACGCGTAGTTAGAATCATTTTAAAGTTGCGCCTGTTAGCCAAACTAAGTGATTCTGGTTGCAATTGGAATTAGATGCAAGTTAAAAGTAGACGAACTGGTATACCGGTACTGGTTAAGGAATAATAAGCACTAGAATTTAAATAAATAGAAAAAAAGATTCGATATTCGAAGAAAGAACAGGTGGTCAAACTTAGGCCTAATTCTAATAAAAAAATATTATGTTGGAGGCCTTATTGGAATCTTGGCGACCGGAAATTCGCAAAACGTATGACGTGATTTAACTCTACCTCTAATTATAGTGGTAGAGAATTTGACGCGTTCTATTAGAGTATACACTCCAATTCTTATTAAGGGTACTATTCAAGGTCCAACATTTTTTAGAACACGTATATAATACTAGCTTATGCTCGCGGTTTTACCTGCGTGGCAAAATCCTTTCTTAGCGGAGGTCTACGACATAATAAAACCTTTCTGTGTTGCAAATTTCAACCCAATCCGTCCAGCAGTTTAGGCAGTGCGTTGATAGATCAGTCAGTCAATCAGTCACTGTTTCCTTTTATATATTTAGATCTATGTATCTGGACTAAAATTCCTTTTAATTTTTTTCATTTTATTGGATTCAAAATAAGTATGAGTCAATTATCATAGCAGCTGTCAAAGTAAACCCAATCAACGGTTCGACGGCACAATAATAACGACTTGAGAACTGGTAACACACTGCCAACTGGTTATGTACCTATTATTATAACTATACATAGCTATTTACTCGTACAGGTACCCATTTACTCGCATTTATCTCGCCATAATGACGGGAAAGATAAAAACAATAACCTTTATCCGGACCAAGTCAATGGCAAAAGCTAGTCTATTTATAGATTTGCCCATTACATACCAAACTGAATTGCCACCAACAAATAAAAACAATTATAAAAGCAATCTTAATACTTACTTAATGATGTGAATTATTAAAAAAAAGTTTGATTAAAGGAAATGAATCGAACGTTCAACCGAAAGTAAATGTACGATGCGACCGTTTTAAAATTGCATTTATCCACCGAACAAAATGTTCTAAAGCTTACGTTAATGGTGAGCGTTTTAATAGTGATCGTTACACTCATAAATGTCATGATCAATATAATACAATGTAGTAAATGATTTTTAAATTAGTACTTTTGTGAGATAATTAAGGGCTCGCGAGGTGCAATCGGCGAAATTCCATCGGTTGAATTACGTGGTCAATTGTGGCTGTTGGCGTTTTCATACGTACGGTGCGGCGACGCGACGGATTTATGTACCTACTGGTAAACCTGTATGATTAGCCCAGTATACACTAGGGCTTGCAAATATTCGAAAATATTAATATTCGAATATTCGATTTTTTTTCGGGCATTATTCGAATATTCGAATATTATTCGATTATTCGAAAAAAAAAAATATTTTTCGTAATCTACTCTCTTTTAACGAAATTGGCGTGAATCCAAGGAAATGAGTGTGATTGTGAGGACATTTTTATGGAGGGGGCATCAGGGAACGTCAGGAGAGATCTACAGCGTCAAGAAAGTCATACTTCCACCTAGACCAGAGACCACCACCAGCACGTTTGCCGAGGAATAGTGGAAAGAAATATCGATATGTGTTCTTTGAGAACTTGAGCTATATAATCAACCATGGGTTGATGACGCGTGCATTAATAAGCTGCAGATACATTGCTTCGGTGCGAGTTCTGGACCTAAGTAACGTAGAACAAGTCATCAAGAAAGGAACATACATTGATGCGAACTTATGACGAAGATGTTTGGATGCAGCGATGGCAAGAATCATCCAATTACAGCGATATTTTCCCCACCAATGAAACTGATATCGAGAACGCATTAGTTACACAAGATCAACACAGACAATGAGCGGCAGATTTTTCAAAGACCAAGAAGACTACCAGTAGCAAAAGAGAAAAAAGAGGAAGCCATGATTGAAGAAATGATAAAAGACGATGTGATTGAAGATGATTAAAAGGGTGATAACAGCCTATTGAAGAAATACAGACCCATTACGCTTCTGAGCCATGTTTATAAGCTGTTTTCAAGGGTCATCACGAACCGTCTCGAACACAGACTTGATGACTTCCAGCCTCCCGAACAAGCCGGTTTCCGAAGAGGCTATAGTACCATAGACCACATCCATACGCTGCGGCAAGTTATACAGAAGACCGAAGAGTATAATTTGCCATTATGCTTAGCGTTTGTGGACTATGAAAAAGCCTTTGATTCGGTGGAAACATGGGCGGTGCTCGAGTCACTTCAGCGATGCCATATTGACTATCGGTACATTGATGTGTTGAAGTGCTTGTATAAGAACGCCACTATGTCAGTCCGAGTACAGGAGCAGAGCACGAAGGCGATTCCATTAAGAAGAGGCGTAAGACAGGGAGACGTTATCTCTCCGAAACTGTTTACTGCCGTAATGGAAGACACCTTCAAGCTCCTGGAATGGCAAGGACTTGGCATCAATCAACGGCGAATACATCACTCACCTTCGATTTGCCGACAACATCGTAGTCATGGCAAAGTCGATGGAGGAACTCAGCATGATGCTCGATGACCTCAACCGAGCTTCCCAACGGGTGGGCTTAAAAATGAACATGGACAAGACGAAGCTTATGTCAAATGCCAATGTTGTGCCCACCCCAGTATCTGTTGGAGGCTCGGTACTCGAAGTTGTGGACTCATATATCTATCTAGGACAAGTAGTCCAATTAGGTAGGTCCAACTTCGAGAAAGAGGTCAACCGTTGAATACAACTCGGTTGGGCGGCGTTCGGGAAACTACGCAACGTCTTTTCGTCCGACACCTCAGTGCCTCAAGACGAAAGTCTTTAATCAATGTGTTACCGGTGATGACTTACGGCAACGAAACGTGCTCCTTCACTATTGGCCTCATCTCGAAGCTCGAAGTCGCACAGCGATATGAAAAGGGCTATGCTCGGGGCTCGGTGTTTCTCTACGCGATCGAATCAGCAATGGAGAGATCCGTAGGCGAACTAAAATCACCGACATAGTCCAGCGGATTAGCAAGCTGAAGTGGCAATGGGCAGGCCTCATAGCGCGGAGAGCGGATGGCCGATGGGGTCGAAAAGGGCTCGAGTGGAGACCACGGAACAGCAAGCGCAGCGTAGGACGTCCACCCACAAGGTGGACAGACGACCTTATAAAGGTCGCCGGAAGACGCTGGATGCAGGTCGCTTCCAACCGGTACATATGGAAGTCCAAAGGGGAGGCCTATGTTCAGCAATGGACGTCTTACGGCTGAGATGATGATGATAATTTAATTGAATCCTCATCCTTGGTGTTCTACTGTTGTACTGGTTTAGATGGCAGTAAATATTTTTGTTTGTATTACCAGGAATTGGGAACTAAATGAAATAACTAGGAAGGACCGAGGATCGACGCCACATTGGACACTCCAGTAGGAATGAAATGGCCATCATCGATCAGAAGTGTGGGGTACATGGCAAGTGAAAACAGACCCTTAGGATAAAGCGAAGACTGCATTTTCTACTGGAAAGGGCCTGTGGCAACATCAAGTACCTAATGCCATTCAGATAGTGTAATGCGCCTGCAACGTTCGAGAGGTTAATGGAGTTGGTGCTTGTTGGACTCGTTGGGAACGCGTCTCTTATATACATGAATGACACTGTTCATGAAACCGAGGAGCTCTCGCTCCTTTGAAGACCACCTCCGGAACCTGGAATGTATGCTGATGAAGATCCGTGCGGATTATCTCAAATTGAGTCAGAAGAAGTGTTTAGGCTTCTAGCATCAAGTGGGTTTTTAGTTTTTGGGGGTACGTAGGCTGGAGGTGAACAAACTGATCAAGAGAAGATCTCTTCACTATTCAAGACAAAAACAATGCTAGACTAGATATTTTTTTTTATTCTTGAGCAATCCTACTAAATGAAAGACGAAAAATGCAATGGGAGAATGCATATTGGCGGGAGTAAGCGTCATGGCGCGTGTGGTGGTGTTGTATTGTTCTCCTATAACCCGAGTATATTCGATTTTTTACCCGCTAAATAGCCCAAGAGGCCGGCCATTGTTTTTTTGTTTGTAGTTACCCTTTCAGCTGTGGTTCTATACCAGCTTAACTTCCGAGTTTGAAAATGTTAAAAAATTATCGAATATTCGAATATGGCAAGTTTGATATTCGAATATTCGGCGTAATTTATTATTCGAATAATTCGAATATTCGAATGCAAGCCCTAGTATACACGTACCATTTTGTATTTGTTTTTAAACAATGCTATATATAGAGAACGAGTAACAGCGACGACGGTAGACGGTAGGTATTACTTTTTAACTTATATTTTTTAACTTAATATTTGTCTTTACTGTAAATCTACCCAATGCATACTGCGCGATAAAAATGCACATTAACTTCTTTATATTAGTAGAACTATATAGTGTAAGAATTTTAAAAAGTCCTGAAATCTAGTTTGGCGAATATCTCTAATTTACTAAAGTATAGAGTACAAAATACACACTATTGTAGTCTTATTCATCACTTCTTTGCCGTATGATTTATACCCTTGTACAATGTACAGTTCTTTTATTTCCTAAAGTTCGGTTAGTACGATTATATTATAATAATAATAATAGAGCGGGTGATCCATTGGCGAGGTGGCACTTTTGCTCAATTTAGGTTACTTACTAGTATTTTTTATCTGTGCCGACGCGGCGTCGTGGCGTACGTGTGACATAGCTCTAAATAGCTTGTTACCGCTGTCGACACAACGGTTGAAACAAGTATTACATAAGTACTTATTTTATTTTTGGGATTGCTGATTGCTTGATAAAGCTTAATCGAAATGTAATTAATGGGTAAAAATACTAAATATTAATAATATTATTATATAAATTATATTATAATATCGATTGACGTCACAACTCGCAACCACTAAAATAATTATTGTGATTGTGATTTAACAGAGTTTTAAATTTTCAAATACATATCTCTAATAGTACCTTGATTTTTCAAAAAATAATTATGACTAGAAATCCGTATTTTTACGAAAGATAAAAAATAAACATAATATAAAATTATGCAGGTACTTATAATAAAAATAAATAATATATTTTTGTGGTTTAAATCAAATAGTTCCCCCCAATAAGGAGAAAAATTACCAATATTATCCCTGTATATATAGATGAGTGATAAACTATTTTATTATACTTATAGGTAAGCAGGTGTATCCTACCTTATAGGTGCTATCAGCTCGTATCCACGCGTTCAAAAATCTGCTCATTAGAATATTAATAGATGTAGGGTTTAATTATAAAAACAGTGGTTTTATCACCCTATCAATAAAATACTATCATCATTATTTATACTTAGATAGGAAGGTACAATGTACTTTAATACTTTAAAAAAAAAAAATCTTTTCTGACTAGACACTTGAAACTTAATTCACCATAAAATACATTAAGGTCCAGTCTTAAAACAAAATCTCTTGTCTATTTTTTGACCTATTGACCTAAAATTTGATTAACACACAATTTAGACCCTGAAATAATACAAAGGCTACTTTTCAGGAGTTAAAACCGCTTGGCGCAGCTAGTTTTACGTATGTTACAGATAAACCGTGGCCACACCTAAGTTTAGCCAGCAGCGGCCGGCGAAGCGTCAGCGGGGTTATTCCGGTCTAAAATCGTTTCTCGTTTTCTGCGCCGAGCGCCCACTGTCAAATTATAACAAAAATCTGAAAAAAATCTTGAAAATTTTTACGATGCCAGTACAAATTTAAATGCAACTTCAATTTTTTTTTATTTATGTGTGTAATGTGTTTAAAGGTTATTTTTTTTGCTTACGTTTTGCTGCGCCGCCGTCTCTTTTTTGTGCAGAATTTAGGCCCAGGTTCAGAATTTAGGCACTTTTCGAGTTTAGAACTCCGGCGGAACACTAAACCAAACCTTTTTATGATAGTCACCCTACAACAACAATTGAACGACTTTGCCTCGTGTTTGTTCGACGAACCGAAGAACAGTTGCCTAAACCTATGTTTAGTCATCTGAGTCCGGTTACTAGGTTTAGCAGGCAAAACCTAGGTATATACTAATCGTGCTTCGGGGTTGGCCATTACATTCTCGTAATAAATAGCAGAGCGGCATTTTCACTGTAGATGTAGATACAATTATCTAACAAGTGTTCAAAGTAACTTTCATCATCATTCAAAAAAAAAAAAATCATCAATAACAAAGTAAAGTTGTAAACAATTATGACAGATGTAAAACTTGTCAGATGAGTAGGTACATTAATGTATCCAGGGCATGACGAGGGGAGCCGCGGCGTGACCTAGTTTGTGCGAGGGTGCTGGTCTAGCCATCGATCCTATGGGCCTCGCGGAAGCTTGTGTTAATCCAATACCCATGATTTATTTGAGGGAGGTACCTACTGTGTCTAAACATTGTGGCTGGGTATTTATTATAAGTATGTATTTACAAAAGAAAAGTATATAAGTATTATATCCGTTATCCTAACCACCATAACACAAGCATTAAACTGCTTAGCATGGCGTTAGGTGGCGCAGTGTGAAATCTCCTGAAATGTTTAATATTCATTGTATGAACATTATTAAGATGCGAAACTATCGGTACAAGTGAATCAAAAAAATATATTATGTAACCGATTACTACCAGCCTGCTTTTATATGATAGAGGTTGGAAATTAATGGAGAGCTTGCTTTTATATAATTTTTGCTGCTTGCAATGGAGGGGAAGATGCACATTTTTTTCTACTGATTAGGTACTCCTACTCAGGCGCGGATCCAGGGGGGGGGGGGTCAAGGGGGTCATGACCCCCCCCAAAATCCTAGTCGGAAAAAAATCCGATTATGTCGACTGGGTTTACGCTTCTTTTATAGTTAGAATTAGAAAATTTTCTCTTAGCAGCAAGCTTTACGTACAAGTTCATAAATTTGTTTCGCTGTTGATAGCGCATTGAGCAATTTGTGTACTTTTTTTTTGGCCACGACTACATTTTTATATTATCCGTAGGTTTTCGTGCCAAGCTGCACAGCTTCTTTAATAGTTAGGATTAATTGGTTTATATTTACTGCTGCAAGCTGTTCGCGCTTTATGTTGTCTTTGCAGCCGAGCCTTTGCGCTTGCAGCGAGGTTCTTGCGCATGTATAATAGTACAATTTTCAAAAACCTAAATTTTTTCGCTGCTCGCAGCAAGCTGCTCGCGCTTTTATAAATAAGGATATTTAGTTTTCTTGCCACTCGGAGCAAGCTAAATGCACATCATTCGTGCTGAAAAATTCAAAATTTTCTCAGCGCTCGCAACGAGTTGCTCGCGCTTTCATAAATAAGAATTATATTTAGTTTCCTTGCCACTCGGAGCAAGCTAAACACACATCATTCGTGCTGAAAAATTCAAAATTTTCTTGGCGCTCGCAACGAGTTGCTCGCGCTTTCATAAATAAGAATTATATTTAGTTTCCTTGCTTCTCAGAGCAAGCTATACGCACATCATTCGTGCTGAATAATTCAAAATTTTCTCGGCGCTCGCAGTGAGCTGCTCGCGCTTTATAAATAAGAATATTTAGTTTTCTTGCTACACGGAGCAAGCTAAACGCATATCATTGGTGCTGAAAAATTAAAAATTTTCTCGGCATTTTTAAATAAGAATATTTAGTTTCCTTGCACTCGGAGGAAGCTAGACGCACATTTTTCGTAGGTACAGATAAATTCAAAATTTTTTCGACGCTTGCAACGAGCTTTTCGCGCTTTTATAAATAAGAATATTTATTAGTTTCCTTGCCACTCGGAGCAAGCTAAACGCACATCATTCGTGCTAAAAATTTCAAATTTTCTCGGCGTTCGCAACTAGCTGCTCGCGCTTTTATAAATAAGAATATTTAGTTTCCTTGCCACTCAGAGCAAGCGAAACGCACATTATTCGTGCGGAAAATTTCAAATTTTTTTCGGCGCTCGCAGCAAGCTAAACGCACATCATTCGTGCTGAAAAACTCTAAAATTTCTCGGAACTGACAGCGAGCTGCTTACAAATACTCTCGAATTGTTTAGTGTAAAAGAAGGTGTAAAGTATACAAAATTGTAAGACTACGCTTAAATGTGTCCCAAAAAAAATTTGTACTGACAAAAATTCTAGCCGATGACCCCCCCCAAAATCATGGTCTGGATCCGCGCCTGCTCCTACTGCTACTAACACTATAAATGAAAGTATGGATGAGTGTATGTTTGTGTTGTTGTTGTTACCTTTCATCACTGTTGAACGGCTAAACCAATTTTACTCAGGCTCAGACCGATAATTGTGAACCTGTCCTTATTCTTGAGAAGTCGGTTAAAGAGGGGATAGAGGGTGAGTATAAGGAATATAGGTCGGGCTGCATTATCCATATGTAGTCTGTAGTGTACGTTATGTTCATGTAATATGTACAAAACTTCTCCTGAAGGACTTTTGTTATACGACGCGTTTCTGTGCGGCACGCCGAAGTGTGCGCCAGCCTTTATTTTACTATACCTACGTATCAGTAGAATAATTGCGAGGACAGGTGGCCCTTAAGTGGTAGGTACAAAGGTACCTATAGTGCGGGTGAAGGACCTAGGTCATTAGCGTCCGCGGTAGGTAACCTTTAGGTGGATTCAATGGAGGTAGGCATACCTACAATTTGTAGGCTACAAATATAGGTAGGTACCAACCTATTAGTTATACCTGAATGTAGAGATATAGAAAGGTATGATTGGTTTTATTATTCCTCTTTAAAAACGACTAGTTACATCTCAAAGTAGGCTTTATATATTATTCTAAGCACTAAGCTTCCAAACTTTATCCTGATTTTTCCACCTTCAATTCTGCCACCTTCCAGCTCCATCATCAGCTCAGATCAGCTTCATTTCATTACAATATGGCATTGTCATCCGATTTACACATGCAAGCAAAATTTCAGCACAAGGCACAATCGCAAACCGAGAAGTGGATCAAATTTAATTTACAAGATTTGATTACAGACAGACACACAACAGACAAGTGAAAATAAATAAATGCTTGAAAAACACCCACATCTCCAAAGTTTCGCACTTGTAAAAAATAGTACAGTGGGAAAAGGGACTTGAAACCTGATCCATTACACCTGTGATTCACATCCACTCATTACTCTGATCTATACTTATGGTTGTTTCCGTTTCCTCCAAATCAACTTCCGTCAAAAATCATCAAGCGCTACAAAATTCCCACGAAACTTTACAAAATGACAACTACAAAGAGTTCACGTCGAGGTTACAAAAAATGATAGACATTAAAAAAATATGAAAATATCCACGTGGTCGCACCCACACCTGGCTACCTTTCAATCTGAACATCTGCATGATTATCCTATTGTGCCCCGCTATCCTTGAGATATCTTTTTAAGGGAAATTTACATGGGCGTTTTTGAAGCTTGACTGCCTTCAGATGTGGGGGTTCTTCCTCTGAAATACTGTGATTTTTAGTTGTTAAACATTCTTTAAGATAAACGTAAAATAATAGTACCAAACAGTAAACAGTAAGTAAGTACTTAAGTGTTCATATTATGTCGTCCCAAGCTCCAAGTAACATTAGGAAAGCCGTAACTAGTTAAATTTTTAAAATATAAATCGTACATTAATTAGGTATTACGGCTGTAATGTAGTGTCTTTTTTATTTATAACTAGAAGCGTTGTAGCGAAACCATTTTCGAGACATTGACGATGTTTTTAATTTATAAAAACACCTTGATTTGTCCATCATCATAATAATTAATATCTAAAGAATCACAGAAACACATCCAACTAAAGCTACTCGAGACAGCGTTTTATCCAGTGTGTGATCATAATATTACTTATAATAATTATTATATTAGTGTAAAACACGCGCTAAAACCATCAAGTGTAAACCAACTCTTATTCCAAGACAGTTTGAACTGACAAAGGGCCAAGTGAGCGGGTATCAGCTGCCGTCCGCCTGCGCCATAAAAAATAGGCCAATAACTCCGATGGCGAAAAAAAACGTTAAAGAAATGTTAAAGATGGCAGCAGGTGTGCGTCAGCTGCGAACGCACCTTTAGTAATAATTGCACTCCGGCGCAGCTTGTTTTGTTTACTCCGCTTGGAAGTATTCGTTTTGTGGCGGCCCGACTTGGATCGAATTAAATCTATCAATAAGTACCTACATGCACTTTATAGCTGAGTTATCACTTATTTTTGCTCCGGACAAGTTATTAAGCGCTGTTTATGGCAGAACGAGATTTTCGTGCGTGTCGGTAGTCGGTAAATAAAGCTAACTGATTTTCTTTAAATGAATACCTACCTACACGAATATAGGTAGATACTTACCTACATAAAATAAGTAGGTAGGTATTTTACATATCTACTTTGAATTTAACGAACATGTTTTGCCACATTAATGAGGATTGAAAAGAATATTACCGGACAGTGCACTCTTGTAACTTGTACACATTTACACATGCATACCTAATACCTTATATAGGTAGGTGTTATGTAGGTAATAATACCTTATCATAGGTTACGTAGGTACCTAAATGTACGTAATGCTCATTTTTATATTATGTTCGTTTAAGAATATATACTTAAGTCACGGACACTGACATCTTTGAATGATCTGAACGTTGGACGTAGTATATTCTCATCTATGGTTGGCCGTGTGGACTCCTTTGGACTTGCAAAAGTGCTGCATTATCTATATTTCAATAAATGCGTTTTTCGTTTGTATTTGGACGAATGTTTCAAGTTTCAATATAGGTTTTTTATTTACATTTATCAAAAATACATTTTGCGTCATACACCTTAAGAGTAGGTGATTTTACAAACAGCTAACAAAAGATTTATACATTTTCGTTTTAGCTTTATGGATCAATGGCCTAAGCCGGCGAAATAAAAAGAAAGCATGCGATCATCGGCACGCGCGATGCATCTGCCCCTTAATTAGTTTACCTGCGCCTGCGCCGGCCGCGCCGCACGCCTCACCTAAATAACTAAACCGCTACACTTTTTACAAAAGGTATTACAAACTTTGATTTGAATTCGAGTAATCTTAAGTAGGTACATATTTTTGTAACAAACATTTCTTTAGTAGGTACTTGCCTGTAGCTTGCACCCTGAAATGTACCTACCCCTTTCCCCCCATTTCAGGGTGCAAGCTTTCTCCCCATAACATGATTTTGACGCGCTTGAGTAACTGCAAAAATCTCCTCTTCGGCTCTACAACTACTACTATTCGTGCCAAAACTACTGATATGCTTGTTCAAATTAAAGTGATATTCGCTACCCTGCCGGCGAGAAACAAAACTGCATAGATATTTCTCTCTCCCGACTCCCGATTAACCCGTAAGTCCCCGAGCGGCTCGATCGGGCCGCAACCGCGCATGCAAATTTGAACTTTAAACCTTAATTTAAAGAAGCTAGAAATAATTGATGTCAATTTTGATATGAACCGGAAGTGTTTCCTGGATCTAAGGGCTAATATCGCTCAGACTTGAGCAGACCTTTATGTGGGTAGTAAAGATAAACCAATAATCCGCGAAACGCCCTCTTGTGGATGATGACTGAAAACGGCCCGATTCTCGTAATGGGACCGACGAACAGCATTCTAGCTAGTATGGATTTGCGGCGATTTCGGAAATAATATGTAATGTTGTCAGGAGATAACAATGAATTTCCTCAGGTTATATTATATAATATATACTATAAGGTGTCAAAAAGAAAATCAACATCAAATTAAAATTCCCGTTTATTAACAAAAATAATTATTAGAGCTTCATTTTTTCTATATTTTTGCCCTCACATCGAGGTCCTCACACTCTAGATATTAAGGGTCTCCGCACACGACGACTCAGGGACACGCCAGACTCATTTTTAAAGCGTTTAACAAAGTACATTACGATCTCTGATTATAACTTTCAACTTTTTGTATTCCTTCTTATTTCAAATCTCAGACACATCACGTCACACTGTGTATAGTCAAATTATTAATATGCGTCGAAGAGGTTTTAACACTTTATTTAGTTTGCGAAAGACACTTCGACACAATGGCACGTGATGTAGCTGACCTATTAGAGCTAGCTCAAATATGATACCATCGGTATAATAAAACCAGCAACGTTTTCGCTACGTTTACGCAACACGCCGTGTGCGAAGGCCCCAAGAGTTCGATCAACATACACACATATTATATATCACCATGAGTACTATATTTATACCAAAAACATTATGGTATACAAGAACTTAACTAACAATGCGTATTTACATAATTTACACGACAAAATGTTACTTTACAATACTGTAGAATTCATATTGGATATAGGACAAAAAAAAATCTTCTTGTTTGGCTAGCTTGTGAAATTTACTTCGGTAATACGCTCATTTTTAACCGTTACTGAATATTAGCTTGAAAAATTCACCAGCTGATAAGAAAAAATGTTCATTGAGACACGGTAAAATTAAAATAACCTATAGGTAGGTAGGTTATATTATATATTTTACCCTTTATTATGATTTTGTCCAAAACCCAATATCCATTCGATAGTACAGCAAGTGATTGAACAAATAAATTACAAATAAAAAGTTACATATAAATAAACGATTACGAACCAAATATCAATTGAAAAAACTTCATTTAATGGCGAATTAAACATTTTCATTCAGATTTCGTTACTAAACTATTGTAGGATGATTACAAGACAATAGTTTCTACACTAGCCAAGTTAACACATTGGTTGCGGAGGTTCATAGAACCACGGTAAAGAGATATACAGTAGTTTGACTCCCTAGAAGCGGTTGAACTCAAGGTCGCGTGAGTTTGCAACGATTTGGGTAGTGTTCGGTAAGCAGCGAGGTGCCGAATTGACGTTTTTATGCAGTAAGCTTCCGAATAATATAAAAATATCACAAAGTATTTAATTCTTTTTGATATTTTGAGTAATTCATAATAAATAATAACGCCTATTCGGTACCTCGCTGCCTACCGAACCCTACCCAAATTCTTGCAAACTCACGCGACCTTGATTTCAACCGCTTTTAGGGAGTCAAACTACTGTATATCTCTTTACCGTGATAGAACTATCCCAGGCGCCTGAAATTAATTTTGTATGAAAAAGTGTTTTCATCAGTCAATGTGTTAAACGAAGCGAAGTCACTTAACTAACTTCGAAGTGTAAAAATGATAATACAAACACATATGTATAATACACAAGAAATAGCATTTATTTTTCAAAAGCTTTAAAATACAATTTGACTATACAAATTAGAAAAAGTGTATCAATACTTTAGGGTTGCATCAAACTGAAAAAAATTGCGCAAATTCGACCTCTCATACAAAAAGATACTTATACTCACAGATTCGCTTTTGAAAATTAATAAATCCCTGAAGATTCGCTTACTTTCTTAATCCTCTCTTATACATGTTCCTCTCGTTTAGAAATCCTTTCTTTTATACTTGAAGATTTGCTTACTATGCTAAAAACTTTTTTTAAACTTATCGCTTCGCGCTCGTTCAGTAATTCTTTCTGTTATATATACTTTAGGATTCGCTCTCAATGTTCTCATCGGTATTTTATAATTATTTGAGCTCTGGTTCCATTGAGAAATCCTTCTTTAGCAGTTTACGTCACATTAACTTTGTGCAAAATTTCAAATTAAGCCGTTTAGCGATTTGAACTCGAATTTTCACAATTTTTGAAGTGAAAACTTCTTTAGCGGCGCTGAGCACTTTTTTGTATGGGTAAAAACTTTAAAACTCGCGTCAGGGTCACGTGATGCTGATCGAAAAAGCGTAAGATCGAGGGGAAGGGAGAGGAACTAGTATCTCCCACTCTTTCTACCGTGCCGGAGTGTGCTGCTCTGTTTAGGCGGCACAGGGGGCTTAGACAAGCGCGCGCCCGATATTTTTTTTAAGTTATCATAAACCAATTGTATCAGTTGTAAAAAATTGCGATGATGATTATGATAATAACGATGGTGTAAAAGTCGTCGAAATTATGGATGGAAGTTGATTTTTCTGAGAGATAAAATTTAATGTTATATATAAATAACGATATAATATTATAAATAACAACATATAAATTGTCATATTTGTGTACGATAGCGCAATAAATAAACATTGTATTCTACCTCATGAATGATAGTATTTTTATAGGTACTTATAATTAAACACAACGTTAATATTGAAGTTTTCACTTCTGCCGGCACTCCCGGAGTGCTATTTTTTTTAGTTATTCAGTTTGGCACCCTTTAAGTATCGCTACAAATTTCTATTAACACCTCGTACGAATACATAATATTATTATAGGTACATCACTATTACAATAACTATTATTATACTATTCATAACAGGTTTCTATTTTAATAATTTACATAGTATTTTTTTAAATATTTTGTTTGTGTTTTAGCGTTGCGGTATAAATGAAAGGCACGAACTTATTTTTATGTTAAAAATGACTTTATATAGCTCCATCGATATTTTAATTTATATAGAGACGTCATAAAAGAACATATTAAAAATAGTTACGTTTTTCCCTTGAGAAATGTTTGCTAAATATATTAAAACATGTCTATATAATTTAAAATGCCTTAAGACCGTATACATTAATGGAAATATGATTCACATGCCCGTAGGGACCATTCTACTATAAGTCGCTTACTGTAGGCAATGCCTGGGTATTTCCCGGTCGTTCACACCCTGTAAGGTCACACTGTTACCGAGCGGGAAAAAACGAATCGCTCGTGTAAACTTTTTCCCCTTCTTTTTTGTTTTTTTTTCTGATGGGGTACGGTTCGCAAACAAGTTGCGTTCGTCAACACTTTAAAACAGGCAAAACGTTTTTCCCAAATCAAATAAAAAAAATCAAATCATTTATTCAAATAAGCCATATAAATAGCACTTTTGCACTGTTCGGTAACAGTATGACCTACGGAGTGTCGGAAAATACCGCAGTGCCTTAGATCGCTACACTGTAAGTCAAAAATATGCTACTGTCTCGTGGAGTGTCGAAACGAGATGGTTTCATTCATATATCAAAAGACTAGGAACTGTAACTGATCCAGGACATCGGGATAAACTCCTCATCATCATTATCATCAATGCACAATTGCCCACTGCTGGACATTGACCTCCTTTGGATTGTTTCATTCTTCTCTGCTGCTACTACTATTCCGAAAAATTGTAACAATTCTAAAAATGTAATGAAACCAATATGATTCTGACGTTCCGTGACACAGTATTTCTGCCTTTATTTTATTATTTTACTCCCAAAAAGTATTAAACACATTGTATTTCCTTATCGTTAATCGGGTATTTTTATCATGATTAACTTTTGTGTCGTCTAATGTATTATAGGCTTTATATTAAAACTCTTGAAAGTTACACTATAACCCGACCAATATAAAAAGTGTTTTAACTTGATCGTATAATAAATAATAGGCGACAAAATTGAGAAACGATCATTTTTTTATACATTTTGATTTTAGTCATAGGAAATTAAAATATTAATTTAGTCTTATATAGTGTTATTATTTTATTTAAGTCGACTTATAGTGTTCTTCTTTTGAGTTTTCAATAACTCATGTTTAGTGAACATATTTTAGTACATAATATAAAGATTTTTCGTGTTGCGATCCCTAAGCGAGGTATAACTTTACATTTTTAATAACCAACGACTTATACAACTGAAATTTATGACATCTATCTATCTATCCCATTTCTGTAACAAACTATGCGTTTAAGGCGCGATTTCACTAAAACTTTCACACATTAATAAATTAATGTTAGAATATTATGTAGGCGAATCGAAGACGAGCTTATCTATATATTTATTCAAACCTGAAATATATTCGCTGCAGCCTGCGGAAGCAAAAAAAAAAACTTCATAGAAATACCCATTCAAGCGCGGTATTTTCTACTACCCAGAACGGTAGCTAATATCGCACAGGTTTAAATAGGCCTGAAGACGATTTTTTGACAGTACATGTCACATTTTTTTTTTGGGTTTATCGTTTTAGTAAAAACGCACCTTAATCTTCTAATTTACAAAACTCTTCTAATCCCCTATGATAGATTTAAATGGACTGATTTACAATGTTTTTGCCGCGACCGTGTCCATTGTTACACTTGACGCGTGAAAATGCGCATATTTTAGACGACTTGGACTTGATGAATGAATTTGGAACATAATGTCTTTTAATAGGGATGTGGAAAAATTCTATAGAATATAAATAGTCCGTAATTTACATAATAAAAAAATATAAGATACGTATTTTTGGTTTTGTGAATAAAGTAAAAAATGTGTGAGATTTAACGCTTATTAGTTTTTGGGCGAGGACCAAGCAACTTCAGTATCTCTTACGTTTTTGAGCAAATTAAAAAAAAACTCATGTCCAATATTTTTTAATAATATACTTGATGGATTGAAAAAGTCAACATCCCTATTAAACTATTGCCTGTACTATTTTAGTTAGTTACCAAAAAACGTGGTTCGCAAACCTGCAGTAGGTTTCGAAGTAGGTACTATTATAGGATGTAGTATCGATGGTTGCAGGTTTAGTCGTACTGTACTGTGGTCGAGAAGTAGTATAAGGGTGGTAAGTACGGTAAGAGATATACAGTATTTTGACTCTCTAGAAGCAGTTGAACTCAAGGTCGCGCGAGTTTGCGTCGCGGTCGACAGGGATCGGCAAGAAGCGAGGTGCCGAATAGACGTTTTTATGCAGTAAGCTTCCGAATAATGGTTGTGAATTAGTAAAAATATCACTAAGTATTTAATTCTTTTTGATATTTTGAGTAATTTACAATAATAACGCCTATTCGGCGCCTGCCTACCGAACTTTACCCACCTCGTTGCAAACTCGCGCGACCTTGAGTTCAACAGCTACTAGGGAGTCAAATTACTGTATATCCCTTTACCGTGTAATGGATAACACTCACGGTAGTTTCCAAAATCGTATGTGAACGCAAACCTGCAGCAAGTCGAGAAGTACTAGGACGGCAGTATAGCGAGTAGGTTCTAGTCGTAATCGATGTCCATGTAAGTGTCGGTAGAGGCGAGCGAGGCAGCAGAGTGCGAGGCGGCGGAGTCGGAGGCGGCGGAGGCGAGCGAGGAGGCGAGGTGCGCCCACACGGTGCCGGGCGTCACGCTGGAGCCCGAGCTCGAGCTGTCACCGTCGCGCCGCCGTCGGTTGATGCGGCGCACCACCACGCGCGAGAACGCTGCAATATCAGTCGGCTTATTACGACTGTAGGCCGGAACCATTGTTTGGGTAGGCACTTGAGAAGGAGCTAGTATTATATTTGGCTATTGTGTTGTCAGCTCTCATATATTTCTAGTATAGCATGTCCTAGTTTATTAGTAATATTATAGTATACTCGTATGTCAAATTTGCTAGTAGTTTAATAATTATTATTGTATCGAAACTCACTTTTTTATTACTTAGTTTATTCCGCTCGACGAACATCTAAGCTCGAGCATAGGCATATGCTGAAAATCAGCGCTGCGCATCCTTGCCAGCATAAAGCTGAGCATATGCCTTTTGCCTAATTAGTATCACATTTCTTTTAATACTATTCCTTAATTTTTCTTGGATAAGCTCAATGTAAATGTAAATTGTATTTTATTTTTTTGGGCAATAATTTTTTTTTTTTTTTTAATCTTCAAATTTAGTTCAACAGATAGAAAATACTGTTGTAGCATTAAGTTGCTACGTTGTGCTGAATAAATATATCGTCAGAAGAATCGATGTCATAATTCGTAACTAACAATCTTTAGCCACTCAAACGTCCCGACCGCTATAGCGGTCTGAAAAAAAGTTGAGTTAAACGTTACAGCCGCTACGGCGGCTTTAGAGACTTAATACTTTAAAAACATGTTTTTATCTATGAAAACGCTGAAAAGTTGCGTAAATATGGTTGTAAATGGCTTTGTAATAAATATTTTAAATCTGTGGTCATTAAATCTGAAGCTAAGCTCTTGGCAACATTTAAAATTTATTTTTTGAAATTATTGTTTCGAAGTTTTCATGCGTGCCTGAGAAATCTGCGTTTAAAATGTTTATAATTCACCTTATTTTATTAAAATTATATATTAATATGATCATCATGATACTATCTTTCGGAATTTGTACAGATATTAAGGAAATAAACACAATCAGGATAATTTTACATGTCTTAAAGTCGACATGTAAAATTTTTGTCGCATATGCCGCGTTTCCGTAATATTTTTCCATGATTAATTTCAATCAACTATTATTTTATTAAAATATAACTTAAATTTAGAAAAACAGTTTTACATAATTAGTAACGTATACCTAACATTAAAAAATATAAACTAAAACAGTTTGAATTCATTGATTTAATATATCCATTCTGAGGATTTTGTTCTAGGCGACTTCAGCTTTATACACGAATGGGTGGTTTGTTTTAATTTATTGTGCTACACTGTACTTTCCAAGTCATTGTATTTTTATATCAAAACAAAGCTTTTATTATCTAGTTTAATAATAAGGTAAAAACAAAAAATATTAAGAGGTGTTTCGTAAAAAAGTGTTTAAACCAAAAAAATACCTAAAATTAACACATATCGTCAAGTTCGAATTTTTTTTACATACTTTGTGTTAATATTTGAATCAAAATTTTCAAATATTTTATTTTTTTATAGTTTTAACTATATAATGCTATTTTTTCATAAAAAATGGTTCAATAGTTTAAAAATAGACATTTAGTAGGTATCAGTAGTGAGCGCTTGACGCGATTCGATTTGGATCGCGGACGCGGATGTTCAACGCTTTTGCAGCTGTCAAGCGCGGACGTGTGAGTGGTTAGTATAATATATAATAATTCAATTTCAAAACAAGATAGCTTCAAACAGTCAGTATTTTTATATTGTTTTATAATTTACATTTATTATAACAATAATATTTCCAATAAGGTCAGTTTGGCGGTCCTTATAATAAAAAAATAATAATAATATGTATTACAGTCTGTAATAAGTTTCGTAGTTTGTAAAAGCTATCACATCTAGACCGATAACTACGTCTACTAATACATAGTTTAAAATAATATTATATGATTTTCTTTTCGTTCGCGGCTCGTATTATATTAGTACAGTGACTCACCAGGGTTGGGGCTAGGGATGTGTGTGGGCGGCGGTTGTGTGGCGGCGCCAGGCTCGGTGGGTGCGGGCGCGGGCTGGGTGTCGGCGGGCGCGGACGGAGGCTCGTGTTATATTAGTACAGTGACTCACCAGGGTTGGGGCTAGGGATGTGTGTGGGCGGCGGTTGTGTGGCGGCGCCAGGCTCGGTGGGTGCGGGCTGAGTGTCGGCGGGCGCGGACGGAGGCTCGTGTTATATTAGTACAGTGACTCACCAGGGTTGGGGCTAGGGATGTGTGTGGGCGGCGGTTGTGTGGCGGCGCCAGGCTCGGCGGGCGCGGGCTGGGTGTCGGCGGGCGCGGACGGAGGCTCGTGTTATATTAGTACAGTGACTCACCAGGGTTGGGGCTAGGGATGTGTGTGGGCGGCGGTTGTGTGGCGGCGCCAGGCTCGGTGGGTGCGGGCTGAGTGTCGGCGGGCGCGGACGGAGGCTCGTGTTATATTAGTACAGTGACTCACCAGGGTTGGGGCTAGGGATGTGTGTGGGCGGCGGTTGTGTGGCGGCGCCAGGCTCGGTGGGTGCGGGCTGAGTGTCGGCGGGCGCGGACGGAGGCTCGTGTTATATTAGTACAGTGACTCACCAGGGTTGGGGCTAGGGATGTGTGTGGGCGGCGGTTGTGTGGCGGCGCCAGGCTCGGCGGGCGCGGGCTGAGTGTCGGCGGGCGCGGACGGAGGCTCGTGTTATATTAGTACAGTGACTCACCAGGGTTGGGGCTAGGGATGTGTGTGGGCGGCGGTTGTGTGGCGGCGCCAGGCTCGGCGGGCGCGGGCTGAGTGTCGGCGGGCGCGGACGGAGGCTCGTGTTATATTAGTACAGTGACTCACCAGGGTTGGGGCTAGGGATGTGTGTGGGCGGCGGTTGTGTGGCGGCGCCAGGCTCGGCGGGCGCGGGCTGAGTGTCGGCGGGCGCGGACGGAGGCTCGTGTTATATTAGTACAGTGACTCACCAGGGTTGGGGCTAGGGATGTGTGTGGGCGGCGGTTGTGTGGCGGCGCCAGGCTCGGCGGGCGCGGGCTGAGTGTCGGCGGGCGCGGACGGAGGCTCGTGTTATATTAGTACAGTGACTCACCAGGGTTGGGGCTAGGGATGTGTGTGGGCGGCGGTTGTGTGGCGGCGCCAGGCTCGGTGGGTGCGGGCGCGGGCTGGGTGTCGGCGGGCGCGGACGGAGGCTCGTGTTATATTAGTACAGTGACTCACCAGGGTTGGGGCTAGGGATGTGTGTGGGCGGCGGTTGTGTGGCGGCGCCAGGCTCGGCGGGCGCGGGCTGGGTGTCGGCGGGCGCGGGCGGAGGCTCGTGTTATATTAGTACAGTGACTCACCAGGGTTGGGGCTAGGGATGTGTGTGGGCGGCGGTTGTGTGGCGGCGCCAGGCTCGGCGGGCGCGGGCTGGGTGTCGGCGGGCGCGGGCGGAGGCTCGTGTTATATTAGTACAGTGACTCACCAGGGTTGGGGCTAGGGATGTGTGTGGGCGGCGGTTGTGTGGCGGCGCCAGGCTCGGCGGGCGCGGGCTGGGTGTCGGCGGGCGCGGGCGGAGGCTCGGCGACCAGCGAGCGGCGACAGATGGGGCAGGTGGCGTGCAGCTGCAGCCACGGCGTGATGCACCCCGGGTGGAATATGTGCTCGCACTCTAGCCGCGACACCGTCTCGTCTGCAACACAACACGATCATTTATACACTATTCGAAATTCGAACTTCCTCCCCTTTGGATTTAATATTTTACTTGAGAACCCGCGTTTTGTGTACTATAGTGTTATTTGGCTTGGTGTATATGTGTCGCTTCAACATCGTAATAAAAAGCCGTAGAATAATTATGTCACTAGGGATTTGATTATATGCTGGAACATAGTTAAATGGAAGCGATTCATTACTAACTTACTAGAGATATAGTTATATGTCACGGCTAAAGCCCGAAGTCAGTACTGCAACATATGCACACCATAGTACAATAACAAGTATGCCGACACCGAACAAAGGTACATACGCGATGAGAATGTGTGGGCGTACGCGTGCACACACGAGAGATTCAGAAATTTCCTACGGTATCAGACATTCAACTCTATGCTCCGAACTCCGAGCGATGTTTAGTTATTTATTTTCCTAAACACAGTCAGTTGACCTACTTGCTAAAATTTTTGAGGCGGGCCTGTGTTCTCTAACTGGCCCAGCAGTTGCTACAGTCAGGGCCGGTTTTAACATTACCAGCGCCCTGGGCGAGATTTCTACGGCGCCCCCTAAAAAGCAATTCAAACCCATACTAAAAACGAAAAAGGAAAAAATTCCAGGATTTTTTTCTGGGCTGAATCCGATGGGCAAAATCATGGGCGTATCTAGAAAAAATAAACACCTTTCCAGCTAGCTGCGAGCTCCGAGAAAATTTTGAATTTTTCAGCACGAAGCACGAGCTGCGTTTACTGCTTGCTCCGAGTGGCAAAGAAACTAAATAAGTATTCTTATTTATAAAAGCGCGAGCAGCTCTCTGCGAGCGCCGCGAAAATTTAGATTTTTTTAACACGAATGATGTGCGTTTAGCTTGCTTCGAGTGGCAAAGAAACTAAATGTCCTTATTTATAAAAGCTCGAGTAACTCGCTGCGAGCGCCGAGAAAATTTTGAATTTTTCAGCACGAATGTTGTGCGTTTAGCTTGCTCCGAGCGGCAAAGAAACTAAATAAAAATTCTTATTTATAAAAGCGCGAGCAGCTCGCTGCGACCGCCGAGAAAATTTTGAATTATTCAGCACGAATGTTGTGCGTTTAGCTTGCTCCGAGCGGCAAAAAAACTGAATAAGTATTTTTATTTATAAAAGCGCGAGCAGCTCGCTGCGAGCGCCGCGAAAATTTAGATTTTGTTCAGCACGAATGATGTGCGTTTAGCTTGCTTCGAGTGACAAAGAATCTAAATGTCCTTATTTATAAAAGCGCGAATAACTCGCTGCGAGCGCCGAGAAAATTTTGAATTTTTCAGCACGAATGATGTGCGTTTAGCTTGCTTCGAATGGCAAAGAAAGTAAATTTTCTCATTTATAAAAGCGCGAGCAGCTCGCTGCGAGCGCCGAGAAAATTTTAATTCAGCACGAATGATGTGCGTTTATCTTCTTTCGAGTGGCAAAGAAACTAAATGTTCTTATAAAAGCGCGAGCAGCTTGCTACGAGCACCGAGAAATATTGAATTTTTCAGAACGAATGGGCCTGTGGCGCCCCTTTTATCCGGCGCCCTGGGCGGTCGCCCAACCGCGCCCTACCCTAACGCCGGCACTGGCTACAGTAACACTACACTATAGACTGACCGAGCGTGAAGTTGTCCCAACACACGGAACATGACATGTTGGCCTCCACCTGTGCAGCGGTGATCTGCTCGCTGGGTATAGCGTTGATCTGCTCACGGGGCAGCGGAGGGGGGCCTGTGTTCTCTAACTGGCCCAGTAGTTGTGTTACTACTGCGTCTAGACCTGGAAACAAATGGTTTTAATTAAAACCATATAAGAAAGAAACAAAAATCATTTATTCGACGGCTAATAAAAACAACATAAGAGAACAAGACAATAATATTAATGCATAATGAGCATCCACGAAGCCGCCACACACACAAATAATATCACATTAATATATCCGAAAGTTTGTGAGTGTATGTCGTATGTGTTACTTATTCACGCCTAAACGGGTGAACCGATTGAGCTGAAATTTGGAATTGAGATAGCTTAGACCCTAGAATAACACTTATGCTATATAACAGCGGGTGAAACGGCTGGACGCAGCAAGTACTGTATATATTGAAGTTAGACATCTCCAACATCTATTATATTTTCTGGATTTATACTCCCACATAAACACTTCTATTTCTTTCCATCATGTGGAATGTGGTCAAACGTAGGCCTACTTAGTATTAAAAAAACAATTATAGCCACACAACATTTAAAATGTTTCAGTTTCAGGACTCCAAGTTTACCAAGGCCTGCAACATGACCTAACGACTGCTTTATATTCTTATGTATGACGCAGTTGACAGGCCATCGAAATTCAATTTCATAGAATTTCAATTTCAAATACAAGGAATGGAATGAAAATATACCGGAATTTGAGTATACTGAAATGAGTCATCGTCCAGCGTGTAAAGCATATATCTAGCAATTTGGTAAAAATTTTACTCACTTATAACTAAACTTGCGCCCAGCGGTTTTACCCGCTGTACTGTAGCCTATGTGTTATTCCAGAGTCTAAGCTATCTCTATCCAAATTTCAGCTCAATCAGTCCACCCGTTTAGGCTGAAGTTGTAACAAACATACTCACAAACTTTCGCCTTTATAATATTAGTGTGAAGTATATTTTTTTTAAATCTTTTATTTTTCTAAAATATACATTGTTTACAGGGTTTGGGTCTCTTATTTTAAGTTACAATAACCTGTGTTAGAATAGCCCCCTCTTATCTGTGATAAATAACAAAATGATTCGGTATAATATCAAACAAATTCGTAAATAAAATGTATTCAGTATTCGGGGTCTTTTCGGAAACTGTTAAGATGTTGCATAGAACTTTGTACCTTACTATATACCTTGATACCTTACATTATTATTATTATTTAATAATACACAAGCAGCTCTGTGAGCTGATGCGTGAATAACTGCACTTGTGTTTATGGTTTTTTTTTTTAAGTTTGTCAAGTCTATTTTTAAAATTGTTCAATCCTAGATTGATCATAAACCAGCGACGTGCAGATTCCTTCACGTCACCTTAACTGAGCATGATAATATGCAGATTTCCAAGATAATGGTGAAGCACGTTTTTAACAGACTGCTGCGTCAGTCTTTACACGGACGCACACAACTAATTAAACTGTAAATGTGTACATAGAGATAACTAATATAGGTCAAGTTTTATGATAATAAAGTTAGACATCAAATATCATCCACACACCGTGGTTTTGATTCGTCTCACCCAGCACACTGCGACCACTCGCAGTGGCTATGAGAGTAGACATACCGTCCTCTCACAGTACGGGCTCCGCTTGACCCACTACAGGGTCGCTCCCGTACATTTGGTCCTTCGACGAAGAGCTACTCACGGCAGCCAGTAGCCTTTCTGGACGTCGGCTACTACATACAAGACACTACAAGCCGCCAGTCAAGGAAGGGGTGACCACATACAGGACGCCGCCGCCGTTCGAGTAAACAGCGACTACGGACTACAGCTACAAACAACTACGAACTACTACAACTACTACAACGACGACAGCTACAAACAATAAGAAACTAACGAAGACTCAAGAACAAGTTCCAGTATACCTACCTAGAAGAAGTTCAAGGCCAAGAAACATGGAGTCAGTCACTGAATCTGCAAATATGCGCGGACAGCTGTTTCGCGTCAGCAGAATGCAAAAAATGCTGAACTACGCACAACAGACGCTAGCAAGACGCAAAGTGTCGCATAGTTTATTGAATCACACGATCACGACCTTGCGAGAGCCTTGGTTACATATAGAGAATGCGCATATCAATTTGACCGTAGAGGGGAAAGATTCACATCATTACTGTGCTCCGGTAGGAGGGCACTGTAGCTAGTGTAATTACTGGGCTAAAGAGTCTTAACATCTTATGACTCTTGAGTAAGAAGCGTTGGTGCAGTGCTCCTAGATTTTCATATAATTGTGAAATCCTAGGTAACACTGTACTGATTATGGGCAGCCGTTATCTCTTAACATCAGGAGAGCGTCTTGCTCGTCTTCTACTTCATCACATAAAAAAAAAAAAAAAAAAACCAGTACTTCCGCAACAACGTTTACGAAGAATTAGAAGCTGATTACGATATGTGCATACAACAATTGATAAACGCCATGGAAGAAAATGAGCCATCAACAAGTACCGGCGGTTCCAGAGCGTCGGTAAATTTGCCAAAAATCATCATACCTTCATTTACTGGAAGTTATGATTCATGGAACTCATTCTACGACTTGTTCCTGAGAATAATACACGAAAACGACGCATTGACCGATACGGAAAAAATGCAGTATTTGAAAACGCACGTGCAAGGCGACGCCGCGAAATTGATAAGGCATTTAACTGTCTGCGACGTGAACTATACCACCGCGTGGAAATTGCTAACGAAGCGCTACAAGAATGAACGTATAATTACAAATAAGCACATTGACAACATACTAAATCTAACGAGGATAAACAAAGGAACGGCGGATAACTTACGAAACCTTCACGATACAATTAACGAGAACTTACAGGCGCTCAAGAATCAAGACGTGGAGACCGCATCTTGGGATCCGTTTTTAACAAGATTACTCGGGCGAGTATGGGACGCGGAAACCAACGAGAAGTACGAACTGCAACTACAAGAACCAGACAAACTACAAACGTTTACCGAGATGATGCGGTTTCTGGAGAGAAGATTCAAGAGTTTAGAGGCAGCTACTACAAAAAGAAACTATCAAGAAGTACGCTACGAGCCAATTACGAGCTGCTGGTTTTGCGATATCCAGGAGCATAATATCTACAGATGCATGGAGTTCAAGGAATCACCAGTCCCCGAACGCATAGAAGCTGTAGAAGAGAATAACATTTGCAAGAGATGTTTAATGCACGAAGATTCAACAGAATGTTATAGCAAGAAAGGATGTTGGTTCTGTGGCCAGAATGGTCATCATACACGACTACATGATGAGAACCAAGAAAATGAAGAGAAGACGAAAAAGCCAGTACCATTCAAGAAAACAAAAACAAGAGTAGTATCGAACCTGTCAACCATTAAGAATGCTAGTCAAGTTACTGCGCTGCTTACAACAGCGTCAGTAAAAGTAAGGGCTGTTGACGGCACTCAACATATATTAAGAGTCTTGGTGGATCAAGGATCCGAGGCTGCTTTCTGCACAGAGGAAGTAGCTAGACTGTTGGCGTATCCCCGGAAAAGTATTCAAGCAGAAGTCGTCGGAATAACGGGAGAGAAGCCGAGTGTATCAAGATCATCGATAGAAGTCACGTTAGAGCCGAGGTTCCCCAACGATTACAAGCTTCCAGTTACGCTGATGGTTCTTCCGAAGCTAAACGACGCATTGCCGCAAGAAACAGTACCACAAATACATAAGCAATCAAGCCATTTGAGATACAAGCGAATTGCTGATCCAGAGTATAACAGAAGTGGTCCCATCGATATAGTATTGGGGGTCCAAGAATATAGCAAGTTTTTGTTGAATGGATTGCTGAAGATGCAGAATGGAATAATCGCACAAAACACAGAATTTGGGTGGATGTTGTCAGGAACGTGCACTGACAAAACGTCGACTATAATATGTCAATATACAACGCCTCAAGTAACGCCCGACCAAAAGAAGAAAAGAAGAAGAAGAACAAAGTTAAACAACGAACAAAACTCCAACAAGAAGACGAACGATACAAGAACTATACATGAACAAACAAACATCACGAAAACTACGTACGAGCGACGCCGAATAAGCAAAAAGTACCAAGTCTGTCCACGAGCAAGATCCAGAGAAACACCAGCCACTCTCCTGGTCCCGAGAGGCCCCAGAATGTTCAATCCTAGATTGATCATAAACCAGCGACGTGCAGATTCCTTCACGTCACCTTAACTGAGCATGATAATATGCAGATTTCCAAGATAATGGTGAAGCACGTTTTAAACAGACTGCTGCGTCAGTCTTTACACGGACGCACACAACTAATTAAACTGTAAATGTGTACATAGAGATTACTAATATATAAGGTCAAGTTTTATGATAATAAAGTTAGACATCAAATATCATCCACACACCGTGGTTTTGATTCGTCTCACCCAGCACACTGCGACCACTCGCAGTGGCTATGAGAGTAGACATACCGTCCTCTCACAGTACGGGCTCCGCTTGACCCACTACAGGGTCGCTCCCGTTCAAAAATTATTCACTGATGTTGCACTAATAACTGTCTCGGGCATACCTTACTATTATATTATATATGGGTTAAAGGTTTAAATGAGAGCATACCTTCTCCTCCAAAGACATAGTCTCCGGGTGCACCAACGAGTACGAAGGGCGAGCCGGCGGTGACGGCCCCGGCCGCGCCCCCCCGACCCCCTATCATCCACACCAACTGCTCCATTAGGGTCTCTGACCGACGACCTCGAGGTCTGCTCCTATGATGCAAAACGCTACATTGACACAAAAAGTTGTAGTAACAGTTGCACACACTTAGAGTGCTTGTTCACGTTGGAACGCGCGGGCGCGGGTGCGGGCGCGGCAGACTTTGCTTACACCGCACGTGCGTTTGTACGTGAACACTTTCATAATAGCACGTCGAATGTTTAATATTTCGCGCCCGCGCCCGCGCCCGCGCCCGCGCCCGCGCGTCCAACGTGAACAAGCACTAAAGAAACAAGCCCATACATTTTATGCGAATAAATTTCTTTATTCTACACAATACTCGTAATTGGCAGTTTTAGGAAAAAAATCGAGATATATGTACAGTGTACAGTCATCTTGGGTAACTTTGAATCTTTGAGCGAGGTTGTAAAAATGGTTCAGTAATTTTTATAATAAAAAAATCTGCGTAAACAGATCCTTGAAATATTTTCTAAATACTTTAACGATCCGTCCATGATATATTCCTAAAACCATTTTTACAACGTCGTTTAAAGTTATACCAAGATTCAAAGTTATTTAAAGGTAGCAGGTATTAAACTTTTTATTTTTGTTTTTCGTTATTATAATTATCTATTTTTATATATTCTGGTTTAAAAGTCCGTTTCACACTAAGGCCGCGAACTTCCGCAAAAGCTGAGAGAACGGGAGAGTTCGCTTTCACGGTTCGCGCTATTCTTGTCCACACTGATCTGATGATCTTTGCGCGAAGTTTACATTTCTTGTCAAGAGTTCGCAGCCATATTGTGAAACAGGCTGTCTAATAGAGTGTATTGCCGTTAACCATGCAAAAGAAGTTAACATTTTACATGGAAATAGGAACACAGTCTCACCAGATAGTAGTCATGGAGGACGCAGCGATGCCGGTAGCTAAATACCTATAGGCCCGCGACATACACTATCGTAACGGTAGTGTTCTGTAAATACGTACTCTAGTCAATTTTCTTATATTTATTTATACCATACATTATATTCAATAAAACTTCCAGAAATCATTCTTAGAGTATGGTGTACGTTTCTATAATAAAATCCCAGAGATAAAAGTACTCACAGAATGTAAATTCAAAAGCCATGTTAAAGCTATATTACTAAAGAGCTAGAAAACCTATTATAAAGTTAGCCAATACATAGAAGACAAAGGTGCCTGGAAACTTCTGCTTGATAAACTAAGTAGGTGCCACTAAAACCAACAATATCGTGACGAATTCGGACCAGAGTAGTGCGAAAAGCGATATCCGAATTCTGTCCGTCATTCATCATGAAGAATTCGATTCGTATGTAAGTGCGGGAGCGCTCTTACACTACTAAATACAACGTTTTCTTACCGTAGCCTTCCACCGGTCATCAGAAACGCGAGGTCGTTCAACATTGGTTGTCCTTGTGACTGAAATAAACAAGTGAAATTTTAAAAAAACTTTAAAAAACAAGCTTTTATTATTATTACCATCTTGCATCATAAAGTACTTGTCAAGACGAATCAAATGAGCCCAAACTCGTTGTTTTATGACGGAGTTTCTATGGCCACCTTCCAGCTCCATCATCAGATCAGCTCGATGTCATAAAAATATTGCATTGTCACCCGATTTACACACGCATGCAAATTTTCAGCTCAGTTGGAAACCGAGAATTGGGTCAAATTAAACTTGCAAGATTTGATTACAGATAGACAGACAGACAACAGACAGGTGAAAGTAATTAAAAGCTTGTAAAAATGTAACAATTAATCATTAAGAACTGACTCAGTGGCCGTAGCATGACACATGGGATCCAGACGAAACTTCAAGAGTAGAACTGTCATCCCATACATTGTACTTTTGTGAATGTATAGGTTGATAGTTGACTTAACAGCAAGACAAGTCTACGCAGCGTCTGTGCTTGAGGGGCTTGTTGAAGTCAAATGGCAAACCGATAACGGACTGAAGTAGCCATAGTAGTTGACTGATCTTAAGTGATGTGCGACCTAGATGGTAGCAGACTAAACCTAGAAGGCGGGATAAATCCCTCCGTGGCTAGTTTGCAGCAGTTCATCAAATATAGTCCAATGACAGACAAAAAACGGTTGGCAGTAGTGTATAAGCTATAATAATATTACTAGCTTATGCTCGCGCCTTTGCCCGGGTGGAATAATTAATCTTTTCTGAGCAAAGGTTTACGTCATAAAACCTATCTGTGTCCCAAATTTCAATCCAATCCGTTCAGCTGTTTGGGCTGTGTGTTGACAGATCAGTACTAGTCAGTGAATCAGACACTCTTTTCTTTTCTAAATCTAGAAGACTAGAAGATAACCGTGTTCTGGCACGATTTACAGAAAGGGAAACTCTACCGATTTGAATACAATTATGGAAATGTACCTACTTTGAAACAAAAAAAATTAAATCAATTCAGACGTTTCAATGTAGGTACATAACATACATTTTTATGTATGGTCGTATCATTCAAAAAATCGTAAAAAAACAAAGAGTTTTTTGCAATATGTTAATAAACCAAAATGTTAAAAAGTATAATGACACAGCAATGTCTAAATGTTATTTCGTATGTAAAGGTGTTGTTATCATGCGCATGCAGTGATAACACGCCTCAAAGGCGTGACGCGCCGCAACTTGATAACGTTGAAAACATTGCATCATGCTTTCAATAAATAATACATTCCTAGGTATTGTGTGTGCGCGCCTTATACAGCTCGAGTTAAACGAGGCGCTTCAATGAATGAACCAATTTAATGTATTTTTATTTGTTATCCACAATATTTTAAAAATTTCTGAAAAAGATATTACAGATAGTGGTTCTAACCAGTGAACCTTCTCCGTGTTACTCCGAAACGCGGACTTACTACGAAATCATTATCGTAAGTCTGCGTTTTGTAATAACTCAGTCTGTGTCTTGAAAAGTAGCCTATTTAGTGTTTTAGGACCTAAGCTGCTTACATACCTACCACAGTTCAGAAGAATACTAATACCTATCAAATAACAGCTACAACAACAGTTATCTGTCCAGCCATTTAGGTGTGAAATAATAACAAACATCCTTCCATACAAACTTTCGAGTTTATAATATTAGTTGGCAATAAATATATTTTTAAGCATTTTTCTATTTCACATACAGCATGTATGTAATTGTTATTTGTGGCAATAATCACTTTATTTTCGACAAAATAACAAACCGCAAAACTTTGTTTACAGAAAAATATATAAACTTCCAGATAGGTTATCAAGTATTTGTGTGTCCTTGCTTGTGAGCTTTAATGATTCTTTCGTATAGACTCTATACTTTAGACCTAGGCATGCCTATCAACTGAATATTGGACAAGGGTATTAACTATTATTACTAATGGTAATATTGTCATTTTTTATAGTGCTCACTACCTGTAATCTTTTATTTCTTGAATTTTAATGAATTACAGACAAAGTGCTTCAATTTAAACATAATTTATGTATGTACAGAGTACAGGTGGATTTATGAAAAATTTACTGCAAAGACATATTTCAGGAAATACAAATGACACACTTAATAATTTTACTCTACATATATTATATTGCAAATGGGAAAAGATTTGTATATTTGTCAAATTCAAAAACTGCTAGTCCTATTTCAGATAATATTTTTCACATATTTATTTATTTATTTATTAACCTTTTGAACGCCACGGCACAAACGCATTTTCGTGCCCTGGCGCACAGGCACAATTTAAAAAAAATACCTACGAAAGAACTAGTGTTGCCAAGAGTCGATAAATATTTTTATTTCACTTTATTAAGACTGGGTTTTTTGTCGTCTATAGACGTCGTTGGCGTACAGGACCCGCAAGTACTTGTCAAGTATAGGTGACTTTGGCGGTCAAAAGGTTGATGCATGCCAACATAATGTACACCTTTACTAACAATTACACACATTTTTATATAATACATGCTAAGTGTCATTACATTTATAGGCACAGACAGAGAGGATATAAAACACTACATGGAGTAGCATAGGCTACTTTTCATCATCAACGAAGGAAGGGGACAGGAAAAAGCTTTTAAGTCACAAAGCTAAAAGTTTGCTTGTATATGATTGTAAGATTGTTATGTTTTCCAGCCTATACTGAAATAACCGATAAAGCTGATGTTTGATAACTTCCTCAACTTCGATTCTAGAATAGCAAATCAGCTGCTTTTCATCAAGTAAATCTACTAAGTGCATCAAGTCTCAATGTAGTATTCTAACTATTTAATTCTTGCAAATGAAAATTCTAGATATTAGGTCAATATTATAATAAAGTGTTCAAAATATTAACTACATAGTATGTATAGTGGAATAGTCCCGAAAAGCAATTATCATAACATCTGTTATATTATTGCGATCAAGGTCAGCTTATCTGGGCTAATTTTATCAATGTTATACAAATTTATCTATGGCGAAACTTAACAATGAGAGTGCAGATTTATTTCATAATATAGTCATGTATGTATACCATTTTGGTCACCTTGCTTGTGGTTCCTCCAGGGTTGGTTTGTTTATTATTCTTTATAAGTTAGACTTTGACCACAAAACCGTGTCACCAAGCAGACATTATGAACATGTTTCAGCACTATATTCAGAGAGTCCTCCACATAAGAAGTAAATTTATCTGTATAGTTTTAGTTTACAATAAATATATATTTTTTAATCCTTAATTCTCATTAAATTACAATATAAAATAGCCAAATTTCTGGAAAAAATTGTGATAATCTATTTTTAAACAGAAGTCAAAATATTACTAGTTCAAGGAAAAAATGCAACATACATTTCGCCGTGTAATATCATCCAAGCTACCCTCTAGGCTGTCATCAAAGTTGTTTCCATCCTCCAGATTGCTCATGTCAGCGTCACTGTATTCTCCGTCCTCTGTTGTGCCGCTGACCAGTGACTCGTTATCTCGGTCATGTTCCAAACGCTCTATGAAACCAGTGGCACAGAACGGGCATGTGTACTCCTGGAAAAAGTTAAATAATATGAAATGACCATCCACAAAACAATTAAAATAGAAGTCAGCTGGATTGTAAAGAGGTCATAAAAGAAACTGGGGTTATTTAACAACCTATAAATTGTGATTTGACTCTGACACTACTGACAGTAGGGTAACCTGTTCTGCTGGAGTATAAACACCAATTATTATTTAAAAAGTGGGCAGATGAAGAGATGGCTGGAAAGACCAAGACTTGGACAAGATTTATGCATAATGAGTAAGGATATAGAAAAATGGGGGACGCCTTTGCCCAAAGGCACATAGAAGAGTTACCATAGTTTAAAGATAAACATAATTATTGTAAACTGCGCCCAATGGTTTTACCTGCCTCACTGTAGCCTATGTGTTATTCAAGGGTCTAAGCTATTCCTAAACCAAAACTCAGCTCAATCGGTCCACCTGTTTAGGTGTGAAAGAGTAACAAACATACATCCAGACATCCATACTTTCTTACAAACTTTCACGTTTATAATATTAGTAAGATAAAAGTTATAAATTTAATGAAATTACCATCCCACTCTTTCACTTTGGTTTATATCCTGCTAATATCATAAGTGAAAAAGTATGGATGTTTAATGTGTGTTATTGGAGTAAAATGCACCCTACACAATGTTTGCCGAAATATGGTCTCCTCTCTACAACACACCTACCTAAATTACTCGGCTATCTTATGACTCTTAAATAAGAAGCGTTGCCACACTGGACCTAGAATTTTACGTCATTGTAAAATACTGTACTAATTATGGGCAGCGTTATCTCTTACCATCGGGACAGTGTCTTACTTGTTGTCTTACTTATTAGTATGAAAAAAAACTTCAATAAAACCCATCTAAAAAATGTGGTTAGTATAATTTTTAGCTATATTGATTACTAACTGCGCCCAGCGGTTTTACCCGCAGTACTTATGTAGCCTATGTGTTATTCCAGGGTCTAAGCTATCTCTATACAAAATTTCAGCTCTATCGGTTCACCCGTTTAGGTTTGAAAGAGTAACAAACATCCAGACATCCATTCTTACAAACTTTATAATATTAGTAAGATTTAATAAAACATACTTTTTTGACACAGAAATAGTGCTTCTAACCGTAATATACAAGGAGTAATAATGAAGGTGTGCAATTTAAAAAACCTTTGTATAAACTGTTGAGAGTCTTGACACTAAATGCAGCATATTATGCAAACATGTTTTTTTCTAGAAATTTCTCTATTATATGTTTAGTTTTCTTAAATTCTTTTCCTGTTCTTTTATTCACATAATTATTTAACTTTAACATAAAGTGTTTGGTCTTTTAAGCAAATAGATCATTTCAATGGTCAAATTTGTGCCAAACCTTGTTTAATATCCTCAGAAAAATAATAATAATATTGTGATTGGTCAGAGTAACAATAGTGGCCTGGAATTTAACACAATTCTAAGGGAATTAGGCAGTAAGGGTAGGTAGGGTAGGCGTAGGTACTAATTATTTCGTGAACATTTTGTTTTTTTTTTCATCAGACCACCCACGTCAGTGGAGCATGGTAACTTTGTAATAATTATTGTGAATATCCAGAGTTCCGCATAATATCATGTTCAGAACAATACGTGATGATGTAACGCTATGAAATTGACAATATCCGACGATTTCCCCCCAGAATACTACTCTGAATCAACGTCACGAGCCTCTCTCAAACCGGCAGCATCCTATCACGTTCATCATAACTTGAAACGTAGATTTAGTATCCATCTTTTCGAAACTCCTGTTCGTGACTCAATCAAAGGATACCTCTAAATGTAACCGTCCACGTTGCCACGTAATAATTTATATTGGTTATAACGTCGCAAAACACCAATGGTACAATAAAATTATTGATTTTTACCTGTAAAATATCTTCGAACTCGACATTACACCTGTGGCAGAAGAACCGAGAGGGATTTCTCCTAGGTTCCACAACTGCCTCTGCCATTTTTACGGCAGCTGTATACACAATCACACCAATTAAATATAAATATCCTCAATTAAAACTTGAAAATGATTGATTAAACTCTCAACAAAAATTTAACAATCGCCATTTTTTGGAGACATGCGCTGTCTATGATTTATTTATTTTTTTCTGGGACTCGACCACAGAAAATAAAGAGCGTTGTTTTTTTATAAATAAAGTTTAAAACCAAGGCACAAATACGTTAAAACTTTAACCTAAATAAAGATATTTTTAGGTGCAATTAAATACAGACAACGTGGCGTGGCTCGGTAGGTATTCATTTTTTCCAGCAGAAGAAGCCAGAAACCACTGACCACAATCTGTAGAAAGCCGCTCATATAGCAAATGCATTAACCATGCGCAGAACAACATTTAAAAAATAAAACATAACTGACAGTGACAGTGACTGTAGTGATTCGTGATCTTTTTGTAAATTGTGAGCTGTCAAATTTGTCTATGGATTTTTATGCGTGTTTTGTTGGAGTGCTGGCTCATTTATTTCTTTTTCGCTTAAATCTAAAGAATACCAAAATAATTTATTTTATTCTAATGTGATCGAAATATGCCGAAATCATATTGTATCTCCTACTTACGTATATTAACAAGGACTCGAAACTATATCAGTGCGCTGAAATAAACTGTACTTGCAGTGATGATTGTTATCAAATAAAAGTGATTTTGTGGTCAAATCATGAAGATATCTCTATTTTTATGCACATTCGTTCTCTCTTTTGACCAAACGAAGTTTCATTTGGCCGTGTTATCTTAAAATTTGTATTTGTTAATGTGTAAAGTGGGTCAACGCCGTGTGTGGTGAAGTTGTCTAAAATGAACGAGAAAAAGTTGTTGAACAGTAACTTTACGAGCTACATTAATGATTCTCCTCAGGTAAGATATACTAAATCTTATCATAACTAAATCCTACATAAAAATAATTGTAACAAAGGTATGAAAAGTTTGTCATTTATTAATCTCCTAAATATCAGATCAATTACCTACTATACATACTAGGTAACTACGTAATTTAATACATTAATATTTAGGCTCTAAAATAATTCCATACCAATTTAAATAAAAATCAAGAAAGTAATTTCTGTATTTTTTAAGATTACGAAAAAGATATTGGCAGATCGCTATTAACATTGTGAGTTGTGACATAGAGTTACACAAATAGAGTCACTTTGACTCTGGAAAACATCCTTTGTAAGGTTGAAATGCTCATCCAAACACACAAACATGAGTGTCAACAGCCATGGGCTCGGTGGGGCAGCAGTCTTAACCGGTATGTCCCCGAGCAGCTTGCGCATGCGAATTTGAACCTTATTTTAAAGAAGCTAGAAATAATAGATGTCAATTTTGATTGTTTCCTGGACCGGAAGACCAGAAGTGTTTTCTGGATCAAGGGGTTAAATAGTTGTATATAACTAGCAAATTATACCTGCGGTTTTACTCCGGTAAAATTTTTCAAACTAAAGATCTATTTCTATGACACAGACGGTAGGACAGACCGCTGAGTCTGACTATGAAATATGTGCGATTGACTTATTTCGGGTACCAAGAAAATTTAAGTACCTTTCAGGTCAGAGCGAGGGTGAGGCAAGTGCCCCATTCTGCCCCACCGTGGCTACGTCAATGCACACAAACATAGTGTTTTGTAAACTGATGCTATGATACACACTATCACTAGAGAGTATTAACACGTTCGCGTGAGCATGCCGTTTATTCGAACTACACATGGTGACACATAATTGAGAACAATAACTATGTGTTATGACATATTTTCTCAAAAAAACTATTCACGACAGAACGTGAAATGCAGTCCAGCTTTATTAAATGTTCTGTCGTGTAGCATAGGTAAATATTAAATTAAGTGAATTTTATAAAAATAAAAAGACGTGATAACACATTGTTTCACTTCAAACAGCCATTCAAAGGACGTGAAGTGATGTTCTGTCAGCGAACGTGTTAATATAAATGTTAACTTCTCAGCTACTAGCGCTTCAATAGTTTTTTATTGGGGATGGATTGAATTAGTTTCTTGCATTCTTAAATTAAAGCCTAAATTCAAATGGAGTGTTTGCGGCCCGATCAAGCCGCTTGGGAGTTTAAGGGTTAAACTGCTATAATCAGGGTGTGTGCCTTTTTAGTCATCATGTTAAAATCCAATTATTATTTGCATTTAATTTTAACCTCTCTCTTTATTGGTTACAGAGCAACGGAGAGAAAAATGGCTCAGTTCAAGAGTTGAAACCAAAGCTGCTAAATGGTGAGAATTAGTTGTATTTACCTCATAAAGTAAGATAAAGGCTAAAGCATATATTTGCACAGATGTAAAGGGAGTCAACTAAAAAACACTTTTTTCAGAAAATGTTAAAAACTAAGTGTTAAAAGTTAAACTCTAACTAGTTTAGAGTAGTCATTCTAAAAATTAGTTAAAATAGGTTAATATAATAATATAAATTAAACAAAAACAGCTGAAATTTCTTATTTATTGTATGATATAAATTAAGGTACTTTTCACAACTGAAACTGCAGGATGTATCAAGCAAATAAATAGAAAATATCAATTTTGTACATCAAGACAAACTGAAATAAAGTCTTTGTTAACACACCACCTAACCCATTGTGAATATCAATTTTTTTCTGCATAATTGTCTGAAAGAGATGACTATTAGCAATAACACTGCCTATTATAACACTTAGGGTTTATATTTTTTAGTTTTTGAGTTATAGTTGTACATTTTATTTTGTGTTTCAATATAGGGTTATTTATCTATCTAAAATGCCCACCTATATAGATAATCAAATTAAATTATGCACACATTGGCATCAATGATGTAAATCACAACAACACTTATTAGGTATGCAGTGTGTGTGTTTAACTGTACCGCCGTTTATAACTCGCCATAAGGTATAGGAAGTAGCCACTATAACAGTCCATAGGTTATTGTGAACTGGGATGGGTGTGCTCTTGCCAGGTAACTTTTTTATTACCTACTAGCTGCGCCCAGCGGTTTTACCCGTTGTACTGTAGCCTATATGTTATTCCAGGGTCTAAGCTATCTACTCGATCCCAAATTTCAGATTAATCGGTCCACCCATACAGCAGGTAAACCGCTGGGCGCAGCGAGTGGCCAATAAATTAAATTACAGCATAATCAGTGCTTTAACAGGAAACAACCATTCTCCGGATAAATATGTATGTGCGACCTGTTGACATAACACAAACTTTTCTACAGGTGGTTTTGTTAATTGCTACTGTCAACCGTTTCATTTTCAAGTTACATAATAAGTACATACCTAATTTCAAAGAAAAATGACGTTTGTACGCGTTTATTGCGGATTTTATGACTGACGCACTGCTACCGCAATCTAAATAATCCCGCCTGTGTTTAATGTTTGTGCTTGCATCCGTAGATCATTTTTAAATTGCACATGACACCTAAACAAAATGTTCGCGACTTCTCAGGATAGACCTGCAATGTAATAGTGATCGAACTCTACCAACTTCTATATGCCTGATGATGTCATGAATCTACGTAGCTGTTGCGTAAAATGCCAACTATTGCGGTATTACATTACCAAGGACGTAATGTCGTTAAGAAACCAAAGAGGCAGACATTACTATGTCCTATGTGTGAAGACTAAGTGGTGCTCAAATATTTTGTATGATATTCACGAAGATATAATATACAAATTTTGCCTATAAAAGAAAGTAGGATTTTATTTTCTGTATGATGATTGATTGATAGTGGTAATAATGGGCGTACGATAGCGTAAATTTGTGAGTGCAAGATTGTACATATTGTATACTCAGTAACCAACTTCAGGGTCTCAGCATGGGTACATTGTACATCCCTAAAATCCCTACACCTGCACAAAGTAGTTACGCTCCGCCCGAAAAGACTGTCTTGCACGCATGTTTTCACACTCACACACACGAGTTGGACCTACTAAGGGTGCCTCATTTGTTCGTTAAGGAGGATCGTTTTTATAGTCACCTATGTGCATAACCAACATAAACGTAGCGTTGGTTTTCACTGCGTGACTCAAGATTTTCACGGGCGATGCAATTTACGCAAAAATAATGCCTTTGTTTATATTTCCACATGAAAATTCGCTCTATTGAGTATAGAGGTCACGCCGGTTTTTTACTTGGAATTCAGTCAAGAATCGGCAGGTGCTCATGTACAAATATGCTAAGGCTAACCTCACATTGGGACGCGCGACGGGAGCGTATGACCGACGTCATGGCGGCAAGTTGAAAACGCGATTATGATCGTCACGTCGTCAGTATGACGTTTGGCGTGTGTCGTCGAGTAGTCACCGCGACTACGCGACGTAATCGACCCACTACTCACCAGCAACCAGCGACTCGCACACGCTCAATTTGGGGCTAGCCTTAGCCGTATTTATTCTTATATTGTTGAACTACAAAAATATTTTCGCTATCATTTCTTATCGGTTGTGCAACAATGTGTTACTATATCGATTAAAATGTGTGTAGAGTGTAGATACACCTACATATATTTACCTAGTCAGGTCATAAGTATTGTCACACAGTAAAAACTTTTCTTTTAGAATGCTGGCCACAAATAAGTTTATTAAATTCGAATTTCGAATTGTTCATAAAAATAAAAATGTATACTTTTTAGAATTTTACTCATTTTTAAATATGGAGTGGACGCTTAAAGAAGACCGTGTTGCAGTTATTGCGTTGCATCGTTGCGGTTACGCGCCAATTCAAATTTTTGACATACTGAAAAATTTGAATATAACCAAAAGATTCGTTTATCGTACCATCAAACGATACAATGAAGACTCTAGTGTAGATGACAGGTCAAGAAGTGGTCGCCTTCGGTCTGTTAGGACTCCAGCAGTGATAAAAGCTGTGAAGGCGCGAATTCAAAGAAATCCCAAACGTAAGCAGAAACTGTTGGCCCTTCAGATGGGGTTAAGCAGAACCATGGTGAAAAGGGTGTTAAATGAAGACTTAGGGCTTCGGGCATATCGAAGAAAAACAGGACATCGTTTAAATGCTCGTCTAATGGACCTGAGACTGAAGAGATGCCGCGCTTTGTTGAAGCGGTACGCGAGAAAAAAATATCGAGAAATTCTTTTTTCGGATGAAAAAAATTTTACCGTAGAAGAGAGCTACAACAAACAAAATGATAAGGTGTACGCACACAGTAGTGAAGAAGCGAGCAACCGTATTCCGCGTGTCCAACGAGGTCATTTTCCATCCTCGCTCATGGTATGGTTGGGAGTTTCTTATTGGGGCTTAACAGAGGTACATTTTTGTGAGAAAGGTGTAAAAACGAATGCAGTTGTGTATCAAAATACAGTCCTGACGAACCTTGTGGAACCTGTTTCTCATACCATGTTCAATAACAGGCACTGGGTATTCCAACAAGATTCGGCGCCAGCTCATAGAGCGAAGAGCACACAAGACTGGCTGGCGGCGCGTGAAATCGACTTCATCCGGCACGAAGACTGGCCCTCCTCCAGTCCAGATTTGAGTCCGTTAGATTACAAGATATGGCAACACTTGGAGGAAAAGGCGTGCTCAAAGCCTCATCCAAATTTGGAGTCACTCAAGACATCCTTGATTAAGGCAGCAGCCGATATTGACATGGACCTCGTTCGTGCTGCGATAGACGACTGGCCGCGCAGATTGAAGGCCTGTATTCAAAATCACGGAGGTCATTTTGAATTAACTTTATTGTCATAAGTATCTATGTTTTGTTAAGTTCATTTTGGTATATAAATGGTTACATAATAAATAAACTTGTTCCAATAATTTTATATTAAACATGTGACAGAATTTATGACCTGACTAGGTATAGTGCGTAAGAGAGAGCTATGACTTCTTCTAATAAGATTCTGTGTACACTGTAAATCTACCGAAAAGATTGGGTTAAAATTTGACACATAGATAGATATTATGACGTTGGCTTCCGTTAAGAAAGGATTTCGAGAGCATTAGTTAATGTAGAATTATATGTAAAACTCGAATTTGTATGGTTTTTATAATTTTAGGTATGTAGGTAATATTCTAATATTATTAAAGACCCGATTACTTTCATTGACCGACATGCCCTGCGACCATACAAGTTTTCACTCCCCGTGATTGTTTTCTACATAATAATTTATTTAAATTCTTACGTTATCAGTACACGTAACAATTTATAATTGTTTTCGCAAAGCGTTGAGTCATTTCTAGGTCATTACCGCTCTGATCAAACCTGATTCGGACATATTTGTGATTTAAATAAATATGATGCTTACCTATATTTTTACTCCAAATTTTTTAGGGTTTAATACCTCTAAAGGAAAAAACGAAACCCTTATTCACAGAAAAGATCACACAGAAAAGGATACAGTCAAAAAATGTTTACAAAATGTATATTAACCTTCTCTCTCTCTTCAGTCGGTCTCTCAATATTGAGGACTCCCTTCATGCTGCTTTGTCCAAACTATTTTCTTCCACTGGGCCCGATCTTCGGCCGTGTGGAGTGCTCCGTTGACGGAAATTTTCAGCTTTTGCGTGACCTGGTCTGACCATCGTTGTGACCAACTTCTTTCTCTAGGCCTTCAATAAATCAAAATTCTTAAGGTTCTTGCCGTTGACCTACTGCGTGGTTAGAGGAGGAAGACAGGATTGAGTTGAAAGGCATGCCCGCGGGGAGGCTTATATCCCGCAGTGGACTAACGTGGGCTGATGATGACATGATGATGACGTCAGGAACAAGGCAACCCGTCTTGCTTTAGCAGACTCAACTGACTACGGTTCTAATTTTTGATAGTTCCAATGCAGAAATGTGTTAAAGGTCCCACTGCCCTCATTTGTCGCGTACATTCTCTGATTCTTCCAAATGCGATTAATTCAACGTAATTTTACGCCAAGGCCAGTGAATTTAACGGTTCAACGGCTTCTAATGTCATGTTTTTGTGACCATTCGACGCGCCTGAAAAGTAAACTCATAAAAGATTACGGTTTGCGACCAGCATGTCTTGTAAAGTGACGCTAGTATATGAAATTATCTACTGTGTGGAATATCCCATGACTTTATTGTGTGTTGGATATTTGAATTATGACACCAACAATATTATGTTTCATTGCAAAGTTACTAGAAACTCACGATGAATGCCAAGTTATAGATAGCTATATAATATAGACTTGCCGAGAAATTGCCGAGTAGAGAAATTACATTTCATGAACCCAATATCACTTAAATTTCATTTAAATCTACATGTGTAATGCTCAAGATCTAATAGATTTTTAATGGCAAGCGTGATGCGCAAAGGAGCGTGCTTAAAGGGTTTTGATAAACTGCATTATAAAAGAGAACTATACCTACTTACGTGAGGAGTCGAAGAGTGTGTGAAGATATGATGGATGAGAGGTTGGAATGGAAGAGGGAAACATTCTGTGCCTACTCATCGAAGTTACACACATTGGCAGCAAGTTGAATATATGCTGTTCAAACTCCAAACCCAATATTTGTGTAATAATAATTAATTATTAAGGGTAACAGATCTAAGCGAAGAATATATAACAAATATATTTTAACCATTTAAACAATAATATTTTAAGTATTTGAGCATAAACTCCTTTGTTTCCAGGAGAGCTGGTCACAGGAGCGGCGCACACGGTGGTGATGCTGGCGCCGCTCACGGAGATGGACCAGGGTCGGTTCGGATCCCTTTTCGTCACCAACTATAAGCTCACCTTCGTGCCCTTGGAGAACTCGCCTAATGATGTAAGTTACCAGTCTATTACAGCCTACAGACCACATATTTACCGTGTTGAAAAGATGTTTAGTGAAGCCTGGTAGAGAAAGGGTTTTATCGAGCCTTCTTGATCGGTAATAACACACGCGTAGTCCGTTAGATTACTGAATATGCATGAAAAACTGTTTGGCCAATATGAACTAGGGAACCGTGCGTAATTATGCTGTATCAAAATATCTAACAGTACCAAAGTAGGTTCAAGGACCTCTATGACATCGGTTATCTATTTATCCTACGTCAAATCTACCTACGCATCGATGAGTAGCTTTCACTGATTATTTCGATCGATTATTTATAACAATAGAATTCCAAACTCCTTAAATTATCTGAAAAGTAAAACTCTTGGAGCTTCTCTGGTCCTGTGCGAGTCTCGACCAGTACCTTCCGCCATATTTAAAATAATTTCTAAAAAAACGTTATATTATTCTAGGAGTACAGCCAACGTAACTTCCTGCTCGGTGCATACGATGTGCCTCTAACATGCGTAGGCGCAGTGTGGCTCACGGACGGTCGCGCCAACAGACGGGGACGGCTCATGCCGTACGGAGACATGCCCGGGAAGGTCAAGGGGCTGCAGGTCGTCTGTAAAGTGAGTACCTATGTAAGCTACAGGTCACTAGTAGTGCCCCTAACATGCGCGCAGTGTGGCTCACGGACGGTCGCGCCAACAGACGGGGACAGCTCATGCCGTACGAAGACATGCCCGGCAAGGTCAAGGGGCTGCAGGTCGTCTGTAAAGTGAGTACCTATGTAAGCTACAGGTCACTAGTAGTGCCCCTAACATGCGCGCAGTGTGGCTCACGGACGGTCGCGCCAACAGACGGGGACAGCTCATGCCGTACGAAGACATGCCCGGCAAGGTCAAGGGGCTGCAGGTCGTCTGTAAAGTGAGTACCTATGTAAGCTACAGGTCACTAGTAGTGCCCCTAACATGCGCGCAGTGTGGCTCACGGACGGTCGCGCCAACAGACGGGGACAGCTCATGCCGTACGAAGACATGCCCGGCAAGGTCAAGGGGCTGCAGGTCGTCTGTAAAGTGAGTACCTATGTAAGCTACAGGTCACTAGTAGTGCCCCTAACATGCGCGCAGTGTGGCTCACGGACGGTCGCGCCAACAGACGGGGACAGCTCATGCCGTACGAAGACATGCCCGGCAAGGTCAAGGGGCTGCAGGTCGTCTGTAAAGTGAGTACCTATGTAAGCTACAGGTCACTAGTAGTGCCCCTAACATGCGCGCAGTGTGGCTCACGGACGGTCGCGCCAACAGACGGGGACGGCTCATGCCGTACGGAGACATGCCCGGCAAGGTCAAGGGGCTGCAGGTCGTCTGTAAAGTGAGTACCTAATCATAAGACCAGTAAGAAGGGGTCTACTCTACTTCACCGACTATACACAATGCTATTCGAGTTGTACGGACTACAGGCGACAATAATCCCTGACCGTCGCAGGCCATCTACTTGTCTATCAGTGTCTCACATAAAGAAAAAGAGCTAATAGTAAGTCTCCCCAATATTCAAGGGCATAAAACTCAATGAGATGAGCAAGAGCTATGGGATGGAAGGATATCTTGACTAGACAAGACCTGATAGTGGTCAATTTAAGGCCTTTTAGAACTATGTTGAAACTTAGGAGCTACAATATTTTCCAACGGAGTGATACAACAGTCCTCAATTTATCGTCGGTATACACAAAAATGTCTTGTTGATTTAGGTCTAAAACCTTACTTTGTTGTACCCATGACTACATTCATAAAAATATTTCATATCTCGAATTCCTTAATATTATCATCATTCGAGGATAACCCTGAGTGAATCCCCTATGCGTCATAATCGCAAATTCGCTCGCCGTTCGTAGAATTCAGTCTATGTTTATATTTGTTTAAAGAAGGTCAAACTAATTAATTGTTTTAAGGAAATTGCGTGGTTAGCGACTAAACTGATGTAATTTTAGCTAATACATTGAATTTGAATGATATATTTTGGTGATCCATTAGGTATCTGGCTAAAATGTTAAACTACAGATTTTGGACAAAATATTGTGGCATCCCTTCAGATAATTTGCAATGTTTTATTCACATAGAAGTGAAATGAAGTCGATAATATAATCATTTATTTTTGATACAGAAAGCTTTTACTTTGCATAACAAAATCGTTATAAAAATTAATGAATACTGTTATTCAGTTATTACAATATTCAGTACTGGCTGTGCCTATGTTATGGTGAAAAGGTTAAAAATAAAAATACCCTATAGTATTCATATCCTATAATCTATAATATTATCATCCCCATAATATTATGAAGTGTAATTAGCTCACTGTCGTCCCAAATTCATCCAAAACATTCTCTTTCAGAACATGAAAGTCCTAACATTCAGTTTCGCCAAGTCACCAATAGACAACGGTCGCAAGATCGCTCTGGCGCTCATGCACCACGCGTTCCCCAAGCGTCACGACCTCCTCTTTGCGTACGAGTACCGAGAGCCGTACTACCCCACTCTCCCCTCCGATATGAACATGTTCCTTAGGCCTGGAGACTGGAAGAGGGAGCTGGAAAGGTGTGAATGTCCCCACTGGAGGATCACGTGTATCAATGGAACGTCTGATGCGTTCATGTTGACCGCTGGAGAAACTTTGATTGTGCCTAGCTCTGTTTTGGGTAAGTTGATTTCATTTAGTTTTTTGTATTTTCAGGCTTTTTTGTTGTTGTTATAGAGACTTGTTGATTTGAGATTCGTGCAAGATTGGTGGTGTAAGACCATGAAGAGACTTATATTCAGCAGTGACTGAGTAGATAAATAGAGAGTAGTGTTTGAACCCTTTCACCAGACTGCGAACGTCAGTCCACACTAGGCCTTACAGTTCACGGAGTTTGCAACTGGCCTAAACAGCAACCAAACTGGGAAATATATATTTATTCACTCGACAAAATGTCTCCTCATGGGCCATGTGTACTTCTAATCACTGGCAGATGATAGTGTACTCAGAATACTGGCGGCATTGTCTCGCTGAATAGCAATATACGTTGAGTGATTGTTCACGTGAAAGCGCGGGCGCGGGCGCGACAGACTTTGCTTACACCGCACGTGCGTTTGTACGTGAACACTTTCATAGCACGTCGTATGTTTGATATTTCGCGCCCGCGCGCGCGCCCTCGCCCGCGCGTCAACGTGGGCCAACGCTGAGCCAGATTTACTGGTCCTCTGTCTCATTGATTACACGTCGCCTTGTCCAAGCGCTGAGATAACAGTTTGTTTCCAGATTACAACCTGATATCGTCGGCGCGTCACTTCAGATCGGGTCGCGTGCCGGTGTGGGTGTGGGGGCGCGGCGGCGGGGCGGCGCTGCTGCGGTCGGGGGAGCTGCTGCACACGGAGCAAGCTGCCACCGAGGAGAGCGTGCTGTTGGAGCAGGTGAGTGTCACTCCAGGGAGGGGGGCGGCGCTGCTGCGGTCGGGGGAGCTGCTGCACACGGAGCAAGCTGCCACCGAGGAGAGCGTGCTGTTGGAGCAGGTGAGTGTCACTCCAGGGAGGGGGGCGGCGCTGCTGCGGTCGGGGGAGCTGCTGCACACGGAGCAAGCTGCCACCGAGGAGAGCGTGCTGTTGGAGCAGGTGAGTGTCACTCCAGGGAGGGGGGCGGCGCTGCTGCGGTCGGGGGAGCTGCTGCACACGGAGCAAGCTGCCACCGAGGAGAGCGTGCTGTTGGAGCAGGTGAGTGTCACTCCAGGGAGGGGGGCGGCGCTGCTGCGGTCGGGGGAGCTGCTGCACACGGAGCAAGCTGCCACCGAGGAGAGCGTGCTGTTGGAGCAGGTGAGTGTCACTCCAGGGAGGGGGGCGGCGCTGCTGCGGTCGGGGGAGCTGCTGCACACGGAGCAAGCTGCCACCGAGGAGAGCGTGCTGTTGGAGCAGGTGAGTGTCACTCCAGGGAGGGGGGCGGCGCTGCTGCGGTCGGGGGAGCTGCTGCACACGGAGCAAGCTGCCACCGAGGAGAGCGTGCTGTTGGAGCAGGTGAGTGTCACTCCAGGGAGGGGGGCGGCGCTGCTGCGGTCGGGGGAGCTGCTGCACACGGAGCAAGCTGCCACCGAGGAGAGCGTGCTGTTGGAGCAGGTGAGTGTCACTCCAGGGAGGGGGGCGGCGCTGCTGCGGTCGGGGGAGCTGCTGCACACGGAGCAAGCTGCCACCGAGGAGAGCGTGCTGTTGGAGCAGGTGAGTGTCACTCCAGGGAGGGGGGCGGCGCTGCTGCGGTCGGGGGAGCTGCTGCACACGGAGCAAGCTGCCACCGAGGAGAGCGTGCTGTTGGAGCAGGTGAGTGTCACTCCAGGGCGGGGGGCGGCGCTGCTGCGGTCGGGGGAGCTGCTGCACACGGAGCAAGCTGCCACCGAGGAGAGCGTGCTGTTGGAGCAGGTGAGTGTCACTCCAGGGAGGGGGGCGGCGCTGCTGCGGTCGGGGGAGCTGCTGCACACGGAGCAAGCTGCCACCGAGGAGAGCGTGCTGTTGGAGCAGGTGAGTGTCACTCCAGGGAGGGGGGCGGCGCTGCTGCGGTCGGGGGAGCTGCTGCACACGGAGCAAGCTGCCACCGAGGAGAGCGTGCTGTTGGAGCAGGTGAGTGTCACTCCAGGGAGGGGGGCGGCGCTGCTGCGGTCGGGGGAGCTGCTGCACACGGAGCAAGCTGCCACCGAGGAGAGCGTGCTGTTGGAGCAGGTGAGTGTCACTCCAGGGAGGGGGGCGGCGCTGCTGCGGTCGGGGGAGCTGCTGCACACGGAGCAAGCTGCCACCGAGGAGAGCGTGCTGTTGGAGCAGGTGAGTGTCACTCCAGGGAGGGGGGCGGCGCTGCTGCGGTCGGGGGAGCTGCTGCACACGGAGCAAGCTGCCACCGAGGAGAGCGTGCTGTTGGAGCAGGTGAGTGTCACTCACTCACTTGCAGGATGATGACTGTTTCAGTGTACCCGCTGTCCCGGCTCCACGTCGTCCATTGGTTATCGCGCCCTGATGACTCACTATTAATTTACAGAGATAAATCTAAAAGTAGGTACTATTAATACTAAAATTTTCGTGCCTTTAATCAAGTTAAGATCCGAGTGACAAAATTGATTTTGCACACCGACATTCCGGTGCAATAAATGTCATACGTGTACGCACACATACTTTTGGTACTATTTATTGTTTTTCTTGACATTCCATCTAGTATATATCCTCCTTTCACGCTCTTTATAACATTTAGAGTAAAGTTTAATCGTTAACCCTTCCAGATCCGCCGTTCGCACCCGAAGCTAACCCCCCCTCACGTGATATATCTGTGCGGCAACAGTTTGACGGGCGCGGCGGGGAACCTTCTCCCCTCCCTGCAAGCGTTGCACACATCTTATATGAAGCTGCTTGAACTGTGCACGCCGACCACGCTTAATAAGTTCTGGGTGAGTTATTGTTAGGTACTTCCATATTATATCATACTAGCTGCGCCCAGCGGTTTTACCTGCTGTATTGTAGCCATGTGTTATTCCAGGGTCTAAGCTATCTCTATACAAATTTCAGCTCAATCGGTCCACCCGATTAGGCGTGAAGAGTAACAAACATACATCTTGATATCCAGACATCCATTCTTACAAACTTTCACGTTTATTATATAAGTAAGATTCAGTCCAGTGGTAATTAAATAATCTTGACAACCTGAAACTGCTACGTATGAGTTGGCCATCATAATATTATGATTGCGCTACCGTGTTTCGGAAGACACGTAAAACTGTGGTTCCAGACTATTTCCTATAAGTTATGTAGGAGGCAGTTGTTATGTCATGTTGTAGGACTTTTTTTAACCTATTCTTGGAGTAGGTACATTGTTTTTAAACGGTTTTATTTAGCTTACTCTGTTTTATTCTTTTTTCATTTTTCTTTTTTCTTGGGTCAAATTTAGTAATTGAAATTTCACCCTCTTCCTGTCAACCGATTGATCTGAAATTTAGTATACGCCTTTGGTTCTGGTGTCAATACAAATATGTATATTCAATATTATTGTAAATCCAAGATGGCCGCCGCTACAAAATGGCGGACAACGTATTTTTTTTTAATCATATCAATATGGGTATCAAATGAAAGGGCTTGATAAGTAGAATACAGTGCACTATACAAAATTAAAATCCAAGATGGCCGCCGCTACAAAATGGCGGATAACCTTTTTTTTTTTTTCAATTTCATCAATATGGGTATCAAATGAAAGGGCTTGACAAGTAGAATACATTGTACTAAAAAGCCTTAAAATAAAAAAAGTAAAAAAATGTTTTTAAGTTAAACGGTTTTATTTTAAACATGTACTAAAAGCTAAAAAATAAAATCGTGAGGCACGTCAAATATCTAAATCTCTTATGAACATTTTCTCTGACAATTGTAGATATTTGACGTGCCTCACGATTTTATTTTTTAGCTTTTAGTACATGTTTAAAATAAAACCGTTTAACTTAAAAACATTTTTTTTACTTTTTTTATTTCATCAACATTGTCCAACTAGGCAAGGCATAACCTTCCCATCCCTCTTGTGCCTCTTTTGACCTAAAATTGTGATTTGACTGTGATCGGTCCTATTTGTTTTTTTTTTAGTTATGATAAGAGAGTTCCCACAGACATCTTTAGATATCAAAAGGTTTAATGGGTTTAATAGGTTTTCAAGGACAGTCCTAACTCTTGCGACGGGCCTTCGCCAATAAGGATAATTACTCGTATTTGTTATCAAATTGGTACGTAACCGCAATGACCTGAGAGAAAATTACATAACAATTGCAATATTATTGAGTCACGGGACTTCTTCACTATCAGCTTGTTACGTAGCCAACTTACTGTGGTTTTTAAGATTTAATACGTAGTTTCGTTAGAGTTAAACCTAATGGTTTACCCGATTTTTGTCTTTGAAATAAATGCTGTTTAATCATTCTTTGGGAATGATTTATCCCGCCTTCTATGTTTAATCTGCGTCTGCTTAGACACGCGAGATCGTTTGGCGATCGGCGAAGGCTAAATATTAGTTTTGGAAAAGTTTTTTTTTTTGTTGTAACTTGACTAACACCAGAGGGGCTATTGGCTAATTCTCATCCACTACGATTGATGGCAACTTCAATGTACATTGCTGCTTATGTTACATTACTAATATTAATAAGGAGGTTTAAGCACGTAATGTACGCAATTTTGTCTATGGATTCTAGTATTTTACATGTCGTTTTGCAGTAGCCAATAGGCCCTCAGCGCATGGGATAAACTAAAAATCAGCGCTGCACAGTGATTTCTGTGCCACTCAAAGTTTAGTTTATTCCAATTGGCAGTGGAGTTATATTCAAATCGTATATTTTGATTGTTATGTATCATTTATATTATCTCTGCTCTGATGATTTTTCAAATGTTTTTTCTTTATTTATGATGTTTACAATAGGCATGTGGACAGAAAATTTTTTTTTGTCCATAATGTAGATTTAAAAAAAATATTGGACACGTATTTTTATTCTTGTAAATTTAATGAAAAATGAGTAAGTTACAGCGCCTTAAAGTTGCGGAGAAGGGGGTAATGACGTCACGCCTCAGTACGATTTGTACTGAGGTGTGACGTAGTGTTTCTCCCCCCATAATTTTAGATTCCTTATATCTCAGTCAAATTCAATGATATTGACAAACAAAAAAATACGTATCGAATATTTTTTTATTATTTTAATTACGGACTAATAACATTTAAAAAATGTTAGCCTTGTCATCACGCCTATTGTTGACAGATGCAAGACTCGCAGTACTACTCCATATTGGAGTCGAGTCGTTGGTTGCGTCACGTGGCCTCGTGCATAGCGTTCGCTGACGAGGCGGCCAACTACTTGGCTCACAACACTACAGTCGTACTACAAGAAGGTAACATTTGACATAATTATATTAATATTGCAAGATATTATAAACAACGCCATCTAACCCCAAGCTAAGCAACTCAATGCTTGTGTTTTGCCTATGTAACTGATATAATTCTTACACACTTTCCTTTTATAAATACATACTTATTAAAGACATATTAAGCCTCCCAGAACAGAAACAAATATCGCCAGATCATACTTATATTTGTGTTCGGGAATTGAACATGCTAATTTCAGCGTTACAAGCGGACCTTACCACAGTACCAATGAAACCTTGTTACATTAATAAAAAAAATGTGTGCGTGTACTAGTTTACACACGTAAGAAGTGAAACTTCTTTAATTAAATTAAATTTAAATTTTAAATTTATAATTTTTTTAAATTCATGTTCATTGGAGAAAGTCAAAGTACTCTTCGTCTGAACCAACCGTGGTAGGGGCAAGAAACAAAAGATGGCGCGTAACTGAAAAATGTGACGCGTAACCGAAAAAATGTGACGGTAAATTTTTTCCAACGCCGATAAAGAAGTTTCACTTCAAAAACTGTTTCTTGAATAAAACCACTAATATAAAATTTTTCCTTATATTCCAGGTGATGGTTGTGACTACAGTGCGGTTGTATCGTGTTTGACGCAACTGTTGGTAGATCCGCACTCTCGGACCATATCTGGCTTCCAATCGCTCGTACAGAAGGAATGGATCGCTCTTGGACATCCTTTCTGTGACAGGTCAGTTTACAATCTGTTATCCTACCGACTGCGCCATGTTTTATTCTTGGGTTTAAGCGAAAAAATTGCTAAGCTTCATACCAAATATGAGAACAATCAATTCAGCCGATTAAGCGTAAAAGAGCACCCTACATTAATACAAACTTTTTTTTAAACTGATTAGGATACAATATTACGTAATGGTCTTGTCATTAACCCTATGAGTTTTTTGATTTTTCTTCTTATAGAGGTTCTTTCCGAACGAGTAGTAGAGTTCAAAATTTAAGTAAATAACTGTTAAATTGACTTGGAAAAGTGCTCCATTGTAGCCTATTTCTATAAATGCTTTATTTTATTTGTACTTGTCCCCAGATTTGGTCTCCCCCGTCCAGGCAACCCGAAAGAGACCAAAGACACGTCAACAGCCCAGATATCCCCCGTGTTCCTGCTGTTCCTGGACTGCGCGTGGCAGCTGCAGCACCAGTTCCCCTCCAGCTTCCAGTACTCGGAGACATACCTGGCCACGCTGTGGGACTGCTGCCACAACCATCTGTTCGACACCTTCCTCTTCAACTGCGCCAGAGACCGGGACTTGGCTGTGCAGAAGGTAGCCTTACATTGAGTTTCTTGCACGTTTTTCTCATCGATACCAAATACACAACAGCCTAGATATTGCTCGTGTTCCTAGACTGCACGTGCAGAAGGTAAACTTATACTAAGTGTTACACTTTGACTGCGAAAACAGACACTATTCACGCATTTTTTATTATCGCAATCGCATCGCAAATGTTTTGGAAAACGACAAGTACCGAATTATCATTTCCACACGTCTCTATACCTCTAGATCGAACCCCATCTTTGGATTGGGTCAACAAATCGGGACCCACGACGAAATTATGTTCCTCTCGCTCTAGTATCAAAAATACATTTTGGGACATACTAGAGGTATAATATATCTATTCTTTCATTTGACAGAACTTCGTCCAACGGCCAGTATGGGACTGGGGCGAACAATTCTCGGAACACGATAAGGCTTTGTTCTACAACCCTCTCTACATGGGCAACAAACCTGCTAACAACGCTAAACAGAGGTTATGTGAGTATAAACCTGTTTTATCCTAATACCGGGGGCAGACTTCCTTTGCAGGAGGTTGACTAGGTGGGTACCCCAACAGTGCCAGTTATTCTAACGCCTGAACAGTGATGTGCAAACGGTAGGAGGTCACTGTAGCTAGTGAAATTACTGGGCTGAAGAGTTTTAACATCTTATGACTCTTAAGTAAGAATCATTGGTGCAGTGCACCTAAAATTTGACATCATTGTGAAATCCTGGGTAGTACTGTACCATTTACGGGCAGCGTTATATCTTACCATCAGGAAAGTGTCTTGTTCGTCTTTTACATCTTTACATTAAAAAAGCGCTTATTGACTGTAACCACACATCCTCAGGCTTACAATAAAACTGGATAATTAAATAAATATTTCAGGACGTTTCACACAGCGCCACCTAACCCCAAACTAAGCAACTTAATTCTAGTTATTATGGTGGTTAGGATAACGGATATAATACTTATATACTTTCCTTTTGTAAATACATACTTATAATAGATATTGAAAACCTCCCAGACCAGAAACAAATACCTGTGGATCACACAAACATTTTTTTTTATCTATCAAATAATTTATTTATAGGACATTATTCCTTACAGCACAAATAACACCAACCAAGCAAACCTTACCTCGTCTGGAGCCATGCACATCAGTATGCGGCGTAGAACTGTGGTCCCAATGCTACGAAAGGTGGCTTCTACCTCTAGACGCCCCACACGCTGGCCCAGCTCAATACCACCACTTTAACCTAGACCTACGCAACCAAATACAAAAATTAAACGACAAATTAGCTTCCCTATCCATTATTTCCCCTAGAAATTCTCTCTCCCCACCCCAAAGAGAAGAACCAATCAGAACAGCAGTACCCAGATTTCATCCTTTTTCTATGTGTCGTGCTCCAAAACCGGCCGCGTTAGATTTCATGCAAATGAGTCTTATAGACGCAACTCAGTTGTTAGACTCACAGTCTTTACTTAACGCCCCCGATTAGAGGTGTTGATGCGATCGATTGTGAAATCGATTAAGATCGATTTGATGTCAAATTGTCACAGAAAGGTGTAATGTTAAATGATGATGTTTTAAAATAATTGGTATGAAAAGTAATAGGTGTATAGCAAAAATTATGCTTGTAAAAGCAATTATAGCAAGATTCGTTGGAAATTTACATATTATTTATACATCAGCGAAACTGATTTGTACAATAAATAGTCTAATAATACATTTTGTATTAAATGTCCATTAAACTAGTATATTTATATTCTTACGCCTTTTTGTGATAACTATAATAATTTAACTTTCAGAGTTGTTGCCATTCCTACGTTAAAATCGATTAATTGTCGTGAATCGATCGCAATCTAGTTAGGTTTTAGTCGGCATTGAAATAAATAAAGGCAAGTGCCTAAATAGCAATTCGTTTAGTAAATCATTAAAAGTGGCCTTAATTAATTTGGACCCTTTTCGTTTGAAATAAAAGTGATAATCGTGTGGCAAAGAATTTAACTAATTTAAAGTTTTTATCCTACCGACTGCGCCAAAGTACAGTCGCGTGCAGGGTAAGAACTTGTAAGTCGACAAAAATAAAATGTACTTAGATGCATAGTGTGGTCAAGTGAAAAGGCGTTTTTTATCTTTGCCGTACAATATTATGCTACAAAATTGAGAAACAAAATTGTTGTTTTGTATTTTATTATCTTGGGGCCTAGACAAGCGCCGATCGTTTGTCGCTATCGCTAAATAAATGTACTGAGATGACATTCGTTATCGAAAAACAAACGAAAACGACTGTCATCTCAGTACATTTTTTTAGCGATAGCGACAAACGATTGGCGCTTGTCTAACCCCCCCTGAGCATTTTATTTTTATCTGCTTATAGCGATTTTAATTTATGGAGTTAGCGCAACCTTTCAAAATATAACAACACGATTTTCTTTCTAAATTATTATCGAAAAGTTAATGTCAAAAAATATTTAAAATATAAAACTTTGCAATAATGCATATAGATCAATGTTTGAACAATTTAAATACTAATGCCATTAAATAAATGAGTATTCGATTATATAGAAATAATATATTGTGTTACGTTTTAATTTTTAATTAATGACTTTTTAACTTAATTGTAAATAGAGAGTTTAATATTGTAAAAAAAAACGTGAGGAATCGAACTAATATTAAAAATGCGGAAGTTGTATAGTATTTGTTACTTTTACATCATAAACATCAGAACTGCAGGGTTATTCACTTATCCGTGAAAGAACCGAACCGAATACCGAATTGTCAAAAATGTATGAAATGACGTATTATGTAGATACATCCTGACATGTCATATCACGTCATTTCATACATTTTTGACAATTCGGTTCGGTTCCCTAACCGATAAGTGGATAGCCCTGCTGATCGGGCTGAAATTTGGTATGAGGTAGCTAAGATTCTGGAATAACTCATATGCGCTTTAAACCTCTGAAAAGTAGCCTTTTTGTTATTCTTGAACCTAAGCTACCATACTAAACGAAAATAACAAATTTACTTAAAACTATTAACAAAAACACAGTTCAATCGTTTTGGCGTAAATACGTAACTAATACATCCACACTTTCACATTTATGTTATTAGTACAATATTCACTCACATTTTTAATATCGAAAGAGTTATAATGCGAAATTTACGAATATAGGAATTGATTTATGCGAGTATATAATAAGAACAAACTATGTAATATTTTTATAATTCAAACTACTTTATATAATAATACCCAAGTGTTGGGGTAATGCAATATTATATAAGTAAATGTTGCATCGGTGAAAATATATAAATATTTTATACCATTCCAAAAGTATTCCAAATAAAACGAAGTATTTTCGAAGTAAATTCAGAAATAAACTCAAACTATTTATTCAAATAAGCTACAATGGAGCACTTGCTACATAAATCTTATACAAAACTATTTTAGGCATATCACGTACCTATTGCAAATCACGATGTCTTGGATAAAAGATTTTTTTTCTATTCATAACATATTATAAGGTATTTCAGTATATTTTCTAGTTATGACAATTCATAAAATGTTAGCGAGTGGTCTTGTCTACTCTCTGCTATATAATTTTCTTTTACTATAAAAATAAAAATGTCACAACGCTTTCGCACTATATCCAAATCGAATCTGTAAAATGTCGGTCGCGCGTAGCCATAGAAATAATAATATTATCTCGTATGTTAGAATGCGCATGCCGTACTTCGAATCGTGCAAATGTTATGCAATGTAAAATTCACATTCAAAACGTGCTTTCGACGATTTGTTTGAAACATTTTGTTTTGACACTGCGATGCAGTGTGTCGTATGTGGGGCTAGCCTTGGTCAGATTCCTGTACGTCATCGGACTGTTTTTGACGGAATGAAGTAGCCATTTTCCGTTATCAATCCGCCATTTGACGGATTCGTATCGAGTATAATGCGAAAACACTCTTACATTTATTGTCGGTATCTAGAGCATCATGTTCTTTATGTACCTACTAAATTAAAATGTTAAAATTACATATACTTATGATTTTTGCTCTATCTTTAAAACGATTTGCTTATATAAATAGTAGTATATATATTATAATGTTACCAATATACTATATTTTTAGCTAAATGTAAATACCGTTTTAATTATATTTTGTACATAATGCACACGGCAGCCACATGTTTTGTTTACTTCGTTGTTATTCGTTTATTATTAATAATATTAATTATTATTATTTAAGTAAATTTATCGTATATTATATATTTATACAGGGTTATTGGTAAAGCATAACCGTTTATGTCGGCTTAGATACTAACTTTTACTCCACAAAAGTTCTTGAAAATATAATTTTCATACATCTTAGAAGAGAATTAAAAGTTAAAGATCACTAAAAAGTAGAAAGATCAAGAGACAGGTGGCGAGATGATATATGTAGATTCGATGCCGAAGTGGAACAAAAAAAGAGTTACTTGAAAAGCTTTGGCTAATTTCTGCAAATATATGTCTTTTCTTGAAAACAGGAAGTCGTTTAAACATTTTGTATGGTTTATTTGTTTTGCCGTTTTTTTAGTCATAGAATAAAAGTTGACTTACCTAAGTTATTAAAGGTTATGCTCTAGACTTTAGATATCTGTAACCCTGTATTATTTAGTTAGTGAGGCTTACAATATTAATTGGCATTTAAAATTTACATACGTAGTACAGCCACTGTAAATTGTACTATTTAAACTATAATATACTTATCTACTTACGTTTAAATCATTTTTAATGAAAAATGCATATACAAAAGTACATGAACATTATAACTTTGGTATATGTATTTTAATAATAATTTTCGGTATTTAATTTTGCAGCTGACTGTACATTATTTCGTCAATTTAATTTTAACGTTTTAATGAACGCGTTGTAGGTTATGAATAATTTATTTTAAAATTATCAATAATTAAAATGTTGTATTATTTATCAAAAGTCTGCTTTTCGCTTACCACAACATAACTTTAAGAATTCATTTAAAAATCGAAAATACATAAACATTTCTTGGAAATTAAGGTAAATAATAAATCTACAGAAATCGTTTCAACGTAAAATGTATAAATAAATATGCGAAAGCCGAGTATGTATTAAATACAAACTGTCCACGATTTCAATGGATGCGACCAAAAATAGAACATTCCGCCATCTTGGAAACCTTACACAAACGACCAAGGCCAAATAAACCAGCGCCATTCAGATCGTGGCAGAATTGTCATTGTTGACTTGTTAAAAGTTTAGTCTGTGTAGTTATAACATTAGCTTTAAGTTAATATAAGTATCCATATTTGATGTGTAATATAATTCTACGAAATGTTATCGCATAAAGCTTCAAATAGTCCCGGCTTTTAGAACTAGATGGCGTCATTGTCTGCAAAACTAAACAACACTATAATAGAACATAAATGATTAAGTATTTCCATGATAAAAGCTTGTAAATTTAAACACTCGCGTCGTGCCATTACAAATGATCACATCTAGGCTCTTCCAAACAATGAAGGTATAAAATGAGACTAGTTGGCGCCACTTTGACGAAAGGTTTTTAAAGTCGTTTGTTCTTAATGCAATAAATAACAAGAAAACGCGCGCTTATCTTTCGTATTTATAAGAGGAAAGCACGTCTTAAATATCAACGCCGAGGGCAAGAAAACGGTAGCGAAACAAGGAAAATTAAAAGCTCTGACAGTTAGCTGTCAAAATGACATAACCTCATGTGTTAGTGGTGCCATCTAGTGGTCATTTAAGCGAACTCCTAAATATAAGCTGTGTAACCCAGTGCTGTACAAATGTCGTACCAAATTCTGTTGTCGACTGTACCTGACAATGTGAAATGCAGAAATGTTCAAAGAATGAATAAAACTGATTTATTGAATTGCTGTCTTTTCTTTTAACTTTAAACCTATTAATTTAAAATTATTCTACTTACATAATTAAACCACCTTGTCCATGGTAAATGACTAGCTTTAGGTCTAGATTTAAGAAAGTGCGGGGGAAACGTGCAAAACGTAAATTTTAACAAATAAAATCTATACAGTCATCTTGGGTATCTTTGAATAAGGTTTTTAATGTGGTTCACTAATTTATTGCAGAGACAGTTGTTCTAATAAAAAAACTGCGTAAAACAGATCCGACATATTACGTCCGGCCATGTAATAAATAGGTAACGAAACCATTTTACTACCTCTTTCTAAATTAGACCAAGATTCAAAGTTACGAGTAAATAAGATGATTGTAATACGTTTTATACGTTTTATTTTCTTAATTCGTTGGTTTTATACAAATTTTTTGAATCTAGACTTTGATAAAGGTGCATTCCGGATTCCGAATCACCGATGGGAACAAACCCTATAGAGTTTTGTCTGAATCAACAGCAGCCCTCAGTCTCCTGATCCGCTCCAGTCGTTTCCTAGCAATCCTGTAGCGGTTGAGAGCGAGGGTGCGCGCCCAGCTCATTCTACTCCAACGCTGAGGAAAACCGATATTTTACCACAGTAGGTACCTTATAATGGATCCACATTTTTAATATTTTTCCTTAACTTTCGATTTATGACAACAAAACATTGCAGTAAACAGCATCTACTGACAAAAATATGTTCAACGATAATAACCATTACGTTGCTTCGCCCAATCCATAAGTCTAAATAAATAAAAGGAAGGAGTGGCTGACTGATGTATCAACGCACAGCCTAAACCACGGATCGACTTGAAATTTGGAACACAGATAGGTTTTATGACCTAGACCTCCGCTAAGGATTTCGCCATGCGGGCATAGCCGCGAACATAAGATAGCACATAAGAAAACAAGATAATCTCAACGAATCACATTTTATTCATATCTCAATAAGTTAACAACGAACAAATAAAACATTATCATCCATTAAAACCAAAATCTATCCTACCGAGCATTACCAAGCCAACACATTTTAAACTAATTTATTAAGGCTTGTGTTTCTCTTAATTTTTCTATTCAAGGAGTTTTACATAAGCATGAAAGAAAATCTAAATAAAAGGAAAGACTGACTGACTGGTCTCTCAACAAGATTACCAAGAACATTATAAGAAATAGCTGATTATGAAAAACGCAAGCCCTATCAAATAACATGCTTTATTTACAAGAGACACACTATGATCATTGCCCGAAGAGAATATTAAATACAAATATGTAACAATAAGGAATTATTCGAATAAAGCTGGATTCGACCGAATTTTTATTCAAAAAATATTGGTAATGCTAACTAAAATCTACAGAATCTTCTGTATTATTTACTACTACTCTGGATTTCGGCCGAATTCTTCATAAGTAAGAATAAATAAAGCTTTTGATAAAATCTAACAACATTAAACCTTCATGTACCTTTTTTTTCACTTCGGCATTCTCATATCGGCAAACAATTCAAAACCAAACTACATCCGCCACTTTTATTATTTTTAAATTCTAAATGCAATAGATATGTTCTACAGTTTTTATACTAAGTACTATGTGTCACGCCCCATTTGTTGAATTTTTCTTTGAAAATACTTTGACCTAAATATTCACTTTCACATAAATACTTTTATTTCTAATATTATTCAACTAGGAACATAATTGTGTGATGCCAGTCAGTAAATCGTGAAATAATACGAAATTTAACATCAATTTGTTTGAAAGTTTAATATCGTCATTTAATTATTCATTGCGAGGCCGAAATTTGAACTCGGTGATCCAAAATGCGAAATCACATCTATACCACATAACCCCGTGGCCACCGTTTGGCGTTGTGTTACTAACCATAACTATGTACAAATACTAAAAACAAATTCAATATTTGAGCACAATTTAAAGTAAAAGTTTTGGTCGAATAATAACTTTGTTAATCTGAAATAGCAAGACGTTACTGTTTCTGTACTAAATTTAAATAATTTAGGTGAAATTGTTTTTAGGTGAAAGCACAAAATCGACCTTATATAACGAGCAAACTAAAAATCCTCCTTGTTGACATTCTTTACACGTACCATTGACACATTAATACATTTAATTTAGACGCAATTGTACTTAGGTGAAAGCACATCAATGTTTAGGTTACTCAATACCTATACTATATCGAGGGTTTCCTGGAAAAACCAGTTAAATGCAAGTTTTGTAACATATTATCTAAAGTTTGTACCTATGGTCTATGTGATGGTATATAGATATGTATTTTATAATATAAAAATAGCAATACATCTATTGTAATTAACATTAGAAATGCGAAAGTTTGTGAGTAATGTTTGTAACTTCTTCACGGATAAACGGGTGGACCGATTGAACTGAAATTTAGTATAGAGATAGCTTAGACCCTGGAATAACACATAAGCCACAGTACAGACAAAACCACCGGGCGCAGCTATTTTTATTAAGAAAATTATAGCTTGTAAAATTGCCACATAGTTTTCGCAGTAAACCCTCAATAAAGGTATTTATTTATTCAAGCCAATGACATCCCACTTGTGAGATAGGCAGTGAAGTGGAGGTGTCATACAGGAGTGAACCAGGCTCAGTGTTCCTCGTCTTCATTCTCAAACAGGTCGTAGTCTCGGGACGGTTCGAAATCTGTCAGCTCCTACAACAATGTGTGAGAATGAATATTAGGAATTAAGTTATGTAAAACTAAAATAGGACATGTAATAAAGGAGGAGGACATGAAAATATTTGTGACAGACATGGTAGGAATTCTAAGGCTGGTGCTACAAGGAGTGCATCACAACACACTGCATAACAAAAATTCGCGTGAAGCGCTACTTTACTATAGCTAATCTAAGTCCCGGCACACATTACGCATTGGCAAATTGAGGGAATAAGATTAAAGGGGCTCAATTGGCCCTATATTCTAATTATAATACATCACATGCTCACATGTCTTTTATACAAAAAAATTGAAATAAATTTTAAGCAGTCCTACTGTGTCCTAAGCAGTCCCTGAACAAAACCCTCTCAAAACATTCTTGACCTCTAAAAAATATCAGATTAGAACCCCAACCTCCATTTTAAAGTAAGAAACAAGGACTAACCTGGAACATTCCATTAGCCACAGCATAGCCAGTCATAGCAAAAGCAGCAAACAACGCAGCCAGCACTTTGTTGCGCGTCTGGTTCGGGAAGTTAGCAGCTTCTCTGTCAGACTGAGTGCCCGTTGATTGCTTCTTTGAATTCTGTCTGTTGTACTCTGGAAAATAGACGATAGGGGAGGATTTTTGTTAACTATGAGGAAGTAGAGCAATTATTGAAAAAAATAGAATAGAATAATATATAATATACATATATATATATACACACAAAAACACACACACAAACAAACAATATGGAAGAGCAGGCACTCTCAACACAGGCACTATCGCCTAAAGAGAGTGCCTGGTTCAAACCCACCGATTGTAAGAAATTGTAACTGAAATAAATAATTTTTCATTTTCATTTTCATTTGTTAGATGCGTAATAGATCCAATGCAAAATTACAGATTCTTTTCCCGACTGGGACAAATATTTGTATGATTTATTTTATAGTTATTTATTTCTAATCTGACCTGAAAGCAGGCGTACCACAAGGGTCTATACTCGGCCCAATACTCTACACGTTATACACTGCAGACCTGCCTGAGGAACCAGGAGTTACAACTGCCACTTATGCTGATGACACAGCTGTCCTAGCAAGAAATAAAAACCCTGTGGTAGCTTCCGAAATTCTGCAAAGAGGCCTCGACAAAATTAATACATGGCTAACCACCTGGAAAATAAAAGCCAGCGCCAACAAGTCGGTACATGCAACTTTCACGCTAAGGCGCGGTGATTGCCCACCAGTTACACTCGGCGATAATGCCCTAAACCAAAGCGATAGTGTCCGATACCTTGGTATACATTTAGACCGCAGACTAACCTGGAAGAATCACATCAAAAGTAAAAGAGATGAACTTAACATCCGCTTCAGAAACCTTCACTGGTTGCTGGGACGCAACTCAAGACTGTCTACAGACAACAAGCTGCTAATATACAAAAGCATATTGAGGCCCAGCTGGATGTATGGTATCCAACTGTGGGGAAGCGCTAGTGACTCCAACATAAACATCATACCGTCCCTTTATTGGTAAAACCGATTATCTGCACTTTTTTACAAAAATGAGTTATTTACACCAAGCTACTCAACTTTTTGAGCTCTATCTACAGGTAAAACCGATTTTTCGATACAATGCATAGTTTCCGAGATAGATACGCAAAAAAGCAATTAAACTACAAGGTTTTAAGTAACATCTGCATTTAATAACAACTACAGTCAAATACCTGTACGATTTTTTGAAAGCCTTGCAATTAAAAACACATTCCGTTTCATATGTTATTTTTGTTGTAATTTGCATACGTTCTGGACATACTGTAGTATTTTACCAAAACAAATTTAAATACTTTAATTGGTTCTGATTTTAGTGAATCATTGGAAAGTACTTAGAATCTTACACATCCAAAAGAAAGTAAGTAGTTCTACTTGATTTTAACAGAACATAATTCTTTGTTCGAATGCAAATTTAAATTCAATTAAAAGAGATTAAGTAGCTTTATTTGTTTTTTTCTATAACATCAGAGATCGAATCGTTAAGATTCAAATACAAATAAAAGCAATTATGAAGTGTATGATGATATTTCTACCTAAATATTTTCAGCTAAAACCAACTATTGTCGATGGATCTTTTGTTTCACTTGCACTCTGCGGCGCAAACCTCTGTCTGACAGTGGCCATCTTTGATAAACGAACTACAGCAAGCCTGGTCATTGTTATTTTCATCAAAAAATACCAAAAAAATCATTACTTTATGAAACTAAAAACTTAATAAAGTAGGAAAATAATAAGATTGATCATCATCTTCCTGCCCTTATCCCACACTAGGTAGAGTCGACACAACACGTTTTTCTCCTCCATTCCACTCTATCATCTGTCAAATCTTCATCCACTCCCCTTGCACGCATATCGTCTTTCACACAGTTCATCCTAACCTTTTTTTGGTCGTCCCCTTCCCGAATTACCACCAATGACCATATTCATAGACTTTTTGGTCACGTGGTTTTCCTCCCTCCGCATAACATGTCCATACCAGGCCAATCTTCTACTCTTTAATTTTTTTGTCACTGGTGCAACTTTCAGGCTTCCTCTCACATACTCATTTCTAATTATGTCCATTTTTGTTACTCCACACATCCACCTCAACAAAAGATTGATATATTAGGAAAATGATCAAGTAGCCTGTTATTGTTATTTAAGTAATACAAAACAATTTGTGATTTATCCTCCTCTTGAAGAGCCCCATATTGAAGGAAGTGTCGCTTGGAAGGCTATTCCACAACCTGCAAGTGTGTGGGAGAAACGATCTCGTAAAGCGAGTTGTCCGAGACTCCCACACGTTAACAATGTGAGGATGAGCCTTCAGTCTATGACGAGCGGTGCGGTGGTAAAATCGGGAGGCCGGAATCAGATCGAAAAGTTTCTCAGAGCATTCCCCGTGGTAAATTTTATAAAACACACTGAGTGCCCCGATGTCTCGACGTAAGGACAGTGGTTCTATACTCTTAGGATCACCGATGATCCTAACGGCTCGTCTTTCCACGGCGTCAAGGGACTGAAGCTGGTACTTAGGTGAACCATTCCAAAGATGGGAGCAGTACTCCATGAGTCCGGCCTACTTGGGCTTTGTAAAGCAAGAGAAGTTGGCCAGACGTGAAGTACCGCTTCAGTTTGTTAAGTACATCAAGCTTCTTAGAGGCAAGACCAGCCTTATCTTCCAGATGACGTCGGAACTGGACCTCGTTAGATATTTCAACACCGAATGTCCTGAGATTGGCAGATATAGCAAGAGGAATGCCTTGGAACTGCGGAGCAATTGTGAATGCAGTTTTCTTAGCAGTGAACGCACAGACTTGTGTCTTGGAGGGGTTAAATTGGACCAGGTTAGTACTACCCCAAATCGAGACCCGACTTAAAGAGTCTTCGATATCTGATACCAAGCGTCTTCGGCTCTCCTCTAGGTTATTCCGAGGAGCATTAGAGTTGCCTGCATAACAAACATCACCTGTACAATTAATGTTGTTTATTTGCAACATGTCATTGATATGCAGAATGAATAGCGTCGGTGATAGCACAGAGCCTTGTGGTACACCAGCATTGTTTGACATGGTCTGGGAGCTAGAACCATCCACAACTGCTTTAATGCTTCGACCAGATAAGAAATCGGTGATCCATAAGCATAACTTTTCGGATAGTCCATATGATGGTAATTTTGATAAAAGTGCCCGATGCCAGACCCTATCAAAGGCCTTGGCTATGTCCAGACTAACGGCTAGTAATTCATCCTTACTCTCGAGAGTTTCAGCCCAGCGGTGAGTTAAATAGACAAGTAAATCACCAGCTGAGCGACGTGATGAAAGCCGTACTGGCGATCATTAATAAGCTGGTGCTCCTCAAGATAGCTGAGTAGTTGAGTGTTAATCACACGCTCCATAACTTTTGAGAGTAAGGATGTGATAGCGATCGGTCTATAGTTGGATGGGTCACTTTGATCTCCCTTTTTTAGGGTTCCGTAGTCAACAAGGAACCCTTATAGTTTCGCTTTGTCCGTCCGTCCGTCCGTCCGTCCGTCCGTCCGTCCGTCTGTCTGTCCGCGGCATTGCGGAGAAACTATAAGTCCTAGAAAAGTGTAATTTTGTATACAGGTAAGTAATAATAAGGGTAAGAGAACGGTGACAAAAAATAATTTTTAATTAATTAATTTAGGCTACCTCCCGTACACGTAAGATGGGGATGATTTTTTTTTTTCTGGCTGATACCATCGTGTGGGGTATCGTTGAATAGGTATTTTAAAATGAAGGACGGTTTGCTAAGAAACTTTTTCGATTTCATGTTCTGTTTGAAAGATATTCAAGTTTTAAAAAAAAAATTGAGCGTCCCCCCCCCCTCTAAAATCTGAACTACTAGCTTTAAAATTCTGAAAAAAATCAGAGGTATGCTTTCAACCATGAACTTTCCAGGAAAACTATAGCGGTTAAGATAAAATTATTAGTTTCGGTAAAATCAGCAAAATAAGAATACCTAAAGCTAACCTAGCCTATAGTTTATTAATGCATAACTAGATGGCGCTAGTAGTAAAATTAGATCGCGCAAGCGAATTGTTGATGGTTGTATTGTTTACGAGTTATAGCTATCACAAGTAAATCACCATATTGTGTTACTTAGGTCATAATTTCTAACTTAAGTTTTTTTATTATAATTTGATATAGCATGGTCAAGGCTACTTGTGTGAATGATCCGGATATATTTTTTTTAATTTGCGGAGAATATTATGCTCAAAGAATTCCGTTTAAATGTGACAACGTTCATAATTTAGGCTTACAAAAATTACTTTGGATACTCCCTGGAAATTAACGACAAGCCTTGGATTCCCCAAAAGTTATGCAAAACGTGTGTTGAGTATCTACGTTTGTGGACAAATTAGAAAATAAATAGATTTTGGTACGAAACCGCTATAATGTGGAAAGGACTCGAGAACCATCACGATGACTTATTTTTGCTTAGTGTAAACATAAAACTATTGTTTTGATTTTATTAAAAATTAAGTATGCGGAACATAACTGGCTCATAATGGTTTACTTTGTTTTAGACCAATGGTGGTTATATTTTTTTTTTGTAAAGTAAGAATTATTTGGACTTTTCTCAACACGTCCAAAAACTAATGCGTCACTTTCAAAGGCTCGAATGTGACATAACCATCAAGTTACACTCTCTCCACGACCACCTAGACTATATTCATGACAATCTTGGGGTACTAAGTGAAGAATTGGGCAAGCAATTCCACCCGAACTTTTGTTCGATGAAGTAACGCTATCAAGGCTTCTGGAACGCACATATGATGGCTGAATATTGTTAGAGCATTTAGAATAGCCCTTAGAATAAGAATAGCATTTAGAATAGCTCTGCCTTCAGTTTCAGCAAGAAAATCAAATAACATAAAGAGTTTTTCAACTTAAACTTAAATTAATTAGGATCATCTCTACATTGACCACCCACAAGGTGGACAGACGACCTTATAAAGGTCGCCGGAAGACGCTGGATGCAGGTCGCTTCCAACCGGTACATATGGAAGTCCAAAGGGGAGGCCTATGTTCAGCAGTGGACGTCTTACGGCTGAGATGATGATGATGATGATCTCTACATTTATAGCGTTTTATTACGAAAACAACATAATATGTGTCATATCTTTTTAACTAGAGCTGGTACAGAAATTTCAGTCACAAATTTGAAATCGTCGTCAAAAATCATCCAAAATGCTGTTGTGCAATGTATTCAATCTACTAGAACTACGGAACCCTACATTGTGCGTGGCCCGACTCGCGCTTGGCCTATTTATTGGTATAGGATGTACTAAGGCTACTTTCCAAGAAGATGGAACGATTCCTGTCGAGTAAGAGACCGTAATTTCTAATGTTTGGCATGGAACTACTGCAACCAGAAGTCTCGGGCGGTACCGCGCCCTCGTCCTCAAGAGTAGAGTTGGCTGCAAAATGCGAACAGAGTAGATCTGCCTTATCTTTTGCGCTGTGGGCGAGGGTGTTGTCCGGTCTGCGAAGTGCAGGTAATGACGTCTGACAAAAGTTCATTTCGGCAGCCTTGGCAAGTGACCAAAAGGCCCGGCTACCAGAAGGGTAGCTTGCCAGTTTGTCGCCGATTCTCGCTATATGGTCATCTTTAGCCTTGTTAATTGCTTTTTTTGAACGTCGTGACATAAATATATAATGTGTAGTGCTTCTTAAAGGCCGCAGTGTTAGGATCCTTAACGGCACATGCTTCGCACCAAATTTTGAATGCATCAAACCTACGGCTGGCCGTGTTGGTACAAGGTCGGTTGTACCAGGGCTTATTCTTGGCGCCAATGCGCACTACAGAACTGGGAATGAAACACTCCATACCCTGCAGAACACAGCACACAGCACAAGCACTAGGGTCACCCGACTGAAAACAAATCTGCTTCCTGGGCTATGAAGAGAAGAATTCTCGCAGCCCATCCCAGTCCGCACAGTTGTAGTGCCAGACCAATCGCTTTCCAGGAGGACGGGAGGCGTCAGGATGTATCTTAGGTTTGATTAGTTAGATCTAATTATACTAAGCAATTTGTGAAAACATGAATTAATTTCATGTTTTCACAAATTGTTTTGTATTACTTAAATACCAAAAGGCTACTTGATCATTTCCCTAATATATCAATCTTATTATTTTCCTACTTTATTAAGTTTTTAGTTTCATAAAGTAATGATTATTTGGTATTTTTGATGAAAATAACAATGACCAGGCTTGCTGTAGTTAGTTGTATGAAGATTTTGCAGGTAGTCTACCACAATTCTTAATTTTACTCAAGCAAAACCAATTAACATTTTTTCAATTTCAATTTGTAGAATGTTACAGAGTGTTGCTTTTACAGCTGTTTTTGCTACCTTATTACTTTCTTCTATAGTTTACGGTGAAGCTGTAAGATAAGCTCCAAGTGACTTAATTAATGATATAATGATTATGTTGTTATTCAGGAAAAACCAACTAAATGACCTCCCTGAAGATAGTTTTTGTCATTTTTTCAAGCATTATCAATGAAATACTTCTTTAATTAAGATTTATAAACATACTTTATTAATTTGTTTATTATAAAAACATGATTGCAGGTAAGATATATGTCAATTAGATACATAATTTTTGTGTCAAACTTTTAAATCGTCATTGCCACAAGTTTGGTTTACGGTAGATAATCGGTTTTACCAATAAAGGTACGTACAACGTCTTCATAATGTGATACTAAGGACAATAACAAATGTTCCATGGTTTGTAACAAATGCCGAGATACATGCTAACCTGAAAATCAATACTGTGAAGGAAGAAATTCGACACTATACTGGAACCTACAAAAACAGACTAGCAAATCATCCTAACGATCTAGCAGTACAGCTGACGCAAACAAGGCTTGAAACCCGACTGAAACGGCGCATGATCCTGAAACTTGACCAGGACTAACTGCTGCAACGAGAAGATGTCTCCGCTGGGGGGCACGCTCGACATAAACACTACACACACAAAACATTTGCTTATAGTCGGAGACTGATCGCAAATAAACACAGGAAAAAAAAAAAAAAAAAATTTCTAATCTGAGTGGCTTCTTTGAACAAAGTGGACAGAAAATTATAAGGGTTTTTTCATGATACACCAAAGAGAGACTAAACTTGATCTAATTCAAAATTAAGTGTTTCTCTCCAAGATTTTTAAAATACCAACTTACCGTCTGTAACATGCCTAAAGTTCTTCTGATTGATCCGTGCAACAAATCGGGACAAATTAGCGATTCCTTTAACATGGTTGGATAGCACCGCGTTAGGGAATGGTGCCTTGACTAGAGGGGCTAGGTACGCAAACACTGTGGCATCGAACGATGATGGTCTGTTGCCGAAGAAGTATTCACTCTCACCCAGACGATCCGAGAGGGTTTTAAGGCATTTCTCTGCTTCATTGTTTATCTGAAATCATTAGATATCTTTGCAGATAAAAATGAATGATTGACTTGTCTTGCAATTTAACTTCTTATATTACTTTTTAGATGTTATTATGTACAAAACAGACAGTGTTGTAATTATATTTTTAACACATTGGTTGTGGCGGCGTTTTACAGAACTATATAAATTTTATATGGAAAAATCCTTGACAAAAAACGTTTATTTTTCAGCATTCAAACTCAAAATTTATTTATTCAATTAGGCTACAATGGAGCACTTTTGCAAGTAAATTTCACATTTTATTTTAATATTCTACCGCTCGTTCGCAAGGCACCTCTATGAGAAGAACGAGCAAGAAACTCATAGGGACTCATTTTCACGTTCTGACCTCAAAAATACAGTTGTTGTGTTGTGTTAAAATAATTTTAGCTATAGAATGTTTTACTGACATTAGACATTTTGTGGCATAGGTTCTATCTTAAATGATCATATTGTTTAAGGTAGAGCACCCTTGCATCATCTATCATAATGAAATTGACATTTATATGTATCAGATGATTTGTGGTCAACTATAGCTCTATCTAGAATTAAAACAATAGCTACTTACAGTTTTTTCAATTTCCCTAAGATCTGTATGCTCTCCATACAGTGCGTCAATCATTTCCTTTGCAGAATTTTGATATCTTGATGGGTAGTAGAAATTGAAAGGAATACGTAGCGCCCTGGCGTACGCCGGTCGCGTGACTTCCGCGTAATTCCTCTCTTCCACCCACCAAGTGTACTGATAAGCTGGGTATAACTTGTCTCTAAGGTACTGAGTGAATGCACTCGCTTCTGCCGCCTGCTTTGTATTTAGATGTACATCTGTACTATAATGCTGAAATTTAACGTAAAATATATGTTTTGGTATATTATGTGTCACTCAATTTTATATCAATGTATCAAAAACTCACCAAAGATTTCAAATGGTCAACAACCTCCTCGAAATTTGTAAGAACCTTCCGACCGTCTCTCATCACAGGTAGAGTGCCTTTAGGGGTGAAAAATGGATTATTTGACTCCCTAACTTTTACTGGAACTCCGATAAATTTCATATAAGTCTGAAAGATGTAAAAAAGTATCGATAAAATAGAAAACCGGCCGACTTAATATTTTAGGTTATGTTATGTGAATTTACCAAAACTTTCAAACATTCTAAATCAATTGATGCTAAACCCCATTCTCCTCGCCAAATATCTAATTCTATACTAGCCATCGCTTCAAATTAATTTTCAAATTTAAATTGCAAAAATGAAGACAGTCTTTTTTTTTTTTAATAATATGGCAACATGTGCATTTTGCCAGTGTCGAGTAAAATTCGTGAATGTTCACGGGATATTAAATTATGGTCTCCACTTTCGTGTTTTGCCAGTGTCAAGTTAAATGTTATTTTTTAAGTAATAAGTTAGTTAGTCAGGTCAGAGTCAGAGTGAGCTTAATAGCTCGTCTAGTCACGTGAGTCTTCCAGTAAAATGGGTGGAATTTTACTGAAAGTTCGGAGGAGTTTTGGAGGGGGCACCAAAATTCATATTTCAGCACCATATCACTTGCCTACATCTGTGCACATTCAAAAACACTTAACACGCAATATTCCACCATTATTACACGCTAACAATCAAATTCTACACGATTATTAAGCAAAAGACGTGGAGCTAATGATATGATCAAGGCTTGCCGCCAAAACTCCAAAAATGAAGACATTGAACAAATTATGACAGGGTGTTGTTGGAGGTTTTTTGGCGGCAAGCCTTGATCATATCATTACTCCACGTCTTTTGCTTAATAATCGTGTAGAATTTGATTGTTAGCGTGTAATAATGGTGGAATATTGCGTGTTAAGTGTTTTTGAATGTGCACAGATGTAGGCAAGTGATATGGTGCTGAAATATGAATTTTGGTGCCCCCTCCAAAACTCCTCCGAACTTTCAGTAAAATTCCACCCATTTTACTGGAAGACTCACGTGACTAGACGAGCTATTAAGCTCACTCTGACTCTGACCTGACTGACTAACTTATTACTTAAAAAATAACATTTAACTTGACACTGGCAAAACACGAAAGTGGAGACCATAATTTAATATCCCGTGAACATTCACGAATTTTACTCGACACTGGCAAAATGCACATGTTGCCATATTATTAAAAAGAGAAAAAAAAAAAAAAAAATTATGACAGCTGATGACATTTTTTTTTTTTTTGTGTTCGATAGTGCGGTGACGGTGCGGTGGTGGCGTTGTTTTTTATAATTTTAGTCGATTTTTATTTCTTAGTCGATAATTAATTATATTTTATACGCTTTTTGAGAATAAGTTTTATATTAAATACAAGTATATTATGTCCTTGCTATTATGTATATGAAAAAAATTTTTTCTTAATAGGATATTTGAAACGTTTAAAAATCCTAGTTAAATGAAATTATAACGTGGCCCAATCGATTTCAAACGACTACAATTTCATTGAGATAGTTGGTTGCAATGATGAAGGAATAATAGTTGGTTGTCATCGATATCATCTGCTGTCCTTTTTATTTATGAATATTTCTTGAAATTCTCTCTCATATTTTCATGCAAATCTACAAATGCTTTAACTCATTTAAGATTTGGAACATCACTTGTTTGACAATGAAACAGTCGTCATGTCGTAATTTATTTACAGTTTTCTTGGAAAATACATAAATAATCATATTTTTAATCCCTACAATTATTATTTACGTAGTCAAAACACAAGTAGAGAAAAGCAAGTGCCAAACAACGTGGGTGATAGTGCAACTGAAAGCAATCTGAAATTCGGAGCATAAAATTATTTGTGTGGTGTTCAGCTGAGTAATCGAAAAGCCGGTTTGTGACTCAGATTATTTATAAACAGAAGGCCAAAGATGTCTATTCAGTGGACATTCATCGCTGGATATCTGTATTTTGAGATAGCTGTGGTAATATTAATGATGCTACCGATTTTCAGTCCACGAAAATGGAATCAATTTTTTAAATCGAGGCTATTTTCAATGTTCCAAACACATGCAGCTGTCTATTTTTACGTTCTGCTCGGTGTACTTTGTCTCTTCTTGTTCGATGCAGTCAGAGAAATCAAAAAATATTCTCAGAGCTCTGATGGATCGCAAGTTCACCTGGCTGCTGAATTAAAAGGACACGTCAAGTTATTTAGAGCACAGCGAAATTTTTATATAACTGGTTTCACTATTTTCTTGGCATTTGTCATAAGAAGACTTGGAACTATGCTTATTATTCAAGATGAACTAAGCATGAAAGCTGCTAAAATTATAGCAGAGGCTGAAAAAACAGTAAAGCTGGCCAAAAACTCTGTTTTGGAAAATACGATTCATAACAATGAAGTTCAAAATGCTGAAGAAATAAAAAAGCAGTTAGAGGAAGCTGAGACATTGTTAGAAAATGAAAAGAAGACAGTGAGAGATCTGAAGGAAGAATTAAACACCTGGAAGTCCAAGTATGAAGAAGCTCTGGCTGCTGTGAGCAGTGGAAAGGGTGATGAATAATTTTACATAGAGATGTTTATTATTATTCTCTTTCACGTATGGGAGCATGGTTAAACTATCTGCATTGCTAACTAAATTTTATCTGCTAGTTATATTTATGCATTGAGATTAATTAAAATGGTGCTGCATAGAGTCTTATTGAACTATTTAAATATAAAATACTAATACTTAAGTAAAAAAATATAGGCACTTATTCTAAGCAAGTATGTATTATCCTTAAGTTTTTAATTAGATTTCATTATAAATCTTGTGATCAAAATTTTAAAAATTATTGGCTTGTGTTAAATCTAGTCTTTAATTTGTATATTTAATATATTATAATAACTCTTAGGGACACAGTTATACAAATGAATATGAAATTTAGCCCATTGAATATGTTCTAAAATAATTAGAACCTAGCATGAAATTTACAATTCACATCGCTTACTCAAATTTTATAATTTCATAGTAAATTGTAACTTAAATTTGTATACATAGGTATTATGTTTTTTACTTTTTTAAGTTAGTGTTAATTACTTATTCTTAGAATATCATATTCTGACGATGGCGCTTCTTATCAAAACATTTTTATCTAAATTATTTATTGGGGATGTAAATTTCGTATTGTTGAAATTTGATAAGTCTAAATAAAGTTTCATGTTTTTTATCCATTGTGAATATTATTTATGTTCCTTTCCTGGATGAGCTCAGATCAAAAATCTTAGTCTTGGTTCGTGAACGCCGATAATATTTCTGCCTGAGTTATAATTTAAAATAATATAATTAATATGGATGTAGCATTAACGATATTAATCGACTAAAATAATATTTAGTCGATTCAAATTATCAAAACGATTAGAGGACATCACTAAAAATGTTCCACTCATTTTATTTTCGCGCGCGCAAAAATTATAAAAAAGCCCATCAAAGAGCTCCTATTCTTCACCGCAGGGCGTGAAATGGCGAGATTCGTTCATGTAGGTCACGGTTCATGGTTCATTCGTTCATGGTTTCTCTACCTAATCTATGATGTAGGTATAGACCGTTCACAGTTTATTTATTTATTTATTCAGTAGGAACATTATGAGCTAACAGATATACTCCAAAGCACTCATAAGTTAAATTAAGTATGACAACACAAATACAATTAGACACAAATATTACAATTACAATACACAGACATTGCACAAATAATGGCAGAGACGCTTTTATACAAAGTGGCAATGTTGTCAGCGTGTATGTCAGCATCCTGGACATTTTGGAGGAATTGGTTCAGTATTCCTACTGCTCTCGTGTGGGCGAATTATTTGCGTAGAGCGTATGCAGTGGACTAGGACTAGCAAATAGGCGATGGTGACGCCGACCAGCTCGAGTATAGTTTTGTGGTACATACAGTTATAGACCGTTCACAGTTATAGACCGTTCACAGTTATTTTACCTCTAGCCTTTACGTTGGCTAGCCTGAAAATTATGTTGCCATGTCACGTGAGTATTGACTTCCCCATTTTAAACCCCCAACGCAAAAAGGACGAGGTGTTATAAGTTTGACGTGTCTCTGTGTGTGTGTGTTTGGTGGAAATCGGTCCAAGATGGCCGCCGCTACAAAATAGCGGATTACTTTTTTCTTCCACAACCCCCTCAATATGGATACTAAATGAAAGGGCTTAATAAGTAAAATACAGCCCACTGTATAAAATCCAAGATGGCCGCCAATAAAAATGGTGAACTGCGTATTAGGTTGAGGGCGGGGGTTTTTTAAATTTTTAATTTAATTCACTTGTAAGTATTATTTTACAGTGCTGTAGCCACTCACACGTCCGCGCTTGACAGCTGAAAAAGCGTTGAACATCCGCGTCCGCGATCCAAATAGAATCGCGTCGAGCGCTCACTATTGAAACCCACTAAACGTCTATTTTCTAGCAAACTATTGAACCATTTTCTATGAAAAAATAGCATTATACAGTTAAAACTATAAAGAAATAAAATATCTAAAAATTTTGATTCAAATATTAACACAAAGTATGTAAAAAAAATTCTAACTGGGCAATATGTGTAAATTTTAGGTATTTTTTTGGTTTATACACTTTTTTATGAAACACCTCTAAGTATTTTTTGTTTTTACCTGCACATTATTAAACTATATTATAAAAGCTTTGTTTTGATATAAAAATATAATGACTTGAAAAGTACAGTGTAGCACAATAAATCAAAACAAACCACCCATTCGTGTATAACGCTGAAGTCGCCTAGAACAAAATCCTGCGAACGGATATATTAAATCAATGAATTCAAACTATTTTAGTTTATATTTTTTAATGTTAAGTATACGTAACTAATTATGTTGAACTGTTTTTCTAAATTTTAGTTGTATTTTAATAAAATAATACTTGATTGAAATTAATCATGGAAAAATATTACGGAAACGCGGCATACGCGACAAAAATTTTACATGACTACTTTAAGACATGTAAAATTGTCCCGATTGTGTTTATTTCCTTAATATCTGTACCAATTCCGAAAGATAATATCATGAGGATTATAATAATATATAATTTTAATAAAATAAGGTGAATTATAAACATTTTAAACGCAGATTTCTCTGGCACGCATGAAAACTTCGAAACTATAATTTCAAAAAATTTATTTTATATGTTGCCAAGAGCTTAACTTCAGATTTAATGACCACAGGTTTAAAATGTTTATTACAAAGCCATTTACAACCATATTTACGCAATTTTTCAGCGTTTTCATAGATCAAAACATGTTTTTAAAGAAGTAAGTCTCTAAGACCGCTGTAGCGGCTGTAACGTTTAACTCAACTTTTTTTCGGACCGCTATGTGGTGGTCGGGACGTTTGAGTGGGTAGGTAGGTACTTACATGAATTTCCTGTTTCGAACCTACCTAATATTTTATATCATATTGATAGTTCGCAGTTACCACTTGTTCATGTGTTAACCATCCGATATTGTTATAGATAAATTCATTTTCTTCATAGGAAATTGAGTTTATGGGCATTAATAAAGCTTCGGATTATAATAATAATTATTAAAACAACGAGTACAAGTAACCTTATCAAGTACAAAAAGTAACGTTTTAACAAGAAAAGTACCACATTTGAGAAATTTTTATATTTTTACACAATATCTACAGTTGAATTGAAATACGCTTACTTATACTAACATTTCGGTGATCATTTCCTAATTTTTCTGTTTATTTAAATAAGAGAAATAGCTAATCAACAAAAAAAATTAAATCCTTTTATTAAACCAGATAATGTTATACGAAATTACCTTATTCTATTATCTCTGCTAAATCAATAAATTAACTATTATTTGCTATACCATTACAAGGAAAAAGATTCATTCATTATAAGGTTCAATTTAAAATAAAGATCTTGAAAAGTAACGTAAAAGTCATCTATACAAGAATGCAAAAGTAACGCAAAAAGTAACGTAAAACGTTACAAAAGTAACGTTCTGGCAACATTTTGACAATAATGCAACATAAAGAAAATAATTTTGACATCTGTCATAGGTAAAATAACTGTGAATGATCTATATTTTACCTCTGACAGATGTGTCAATTAGTTTCTTTATGTTGCATTTTTGTCTTTTTGTTGCCAGAACGTTACTTTTGTAACGTTTTACGTTACTTTTTGACCCTTGGCATTACTTTTGCATTCTTGTATAGATGACTTTTACGTTACTTTTCAAGATCTTTATTTTAAATTGAACCTTATAATAAATGAATCTTTTTCCTTGTAATGGTATAGTAAATGATAGTTAATTTATTGATTTAGCAGAGATAAAAGAATAAGGCAATTTCGTATAACTTTACCTGGGCCTAAATTCTAGACAAAAAAGGGCAGGCGGCGCAGCAAAACGTAAGCAAAAAAAATAACCTATAAACACATTTTTATTTTCAAAAACGCTACTCTGAGGTACCCAAAAGATGCTAAATTAGAAAAAATTGAAGTTGCATTTGAGTTTGTACTAGCATCGTAAGAATTTCCAAGATTTTTTTCAAAATTTTGTTAAAATTTGATAGTGGGCGCCAGCAAAACGAGAAGCGATTTTGGACCGGAATAACGCCACTGGTTTAGTAAAAGGATTTAATTTTTTTTGTTGATTAGCAATTTCTTATTTAAATAAACTGAAATATTAGGAAATGATCACCGAATTGTTAGAATATGTAAGCGTATTTCAATTCAACTGTGTTTATTGTGTAAAAATATGAAAATTTACAAAATGCGTTACTTTTCTTGTTAAAACGTTACTTTTTGTAGGTACTTGACTTATAATTGTGTAGATAAGGCAACACTGCCCTGTTCAGAAATCCTGGAGATTTATAAAGTTTTCAGGATTAAATTATCTGATAATTGCGAACTATCAATATGATATAAAATATTAGGTTGGAAACAGGAAATACATGTAAGTACCTACCTACATCACTGTAAAATAATACTTACAAGTGAATTAAATTTAAAAACCCCCAATGCAATACGAAGTTCACCATTTTTTCATGGCGGCCATCTCGGATTTTAAATTTTATATAGTGGGCTGTAGATATATAACTCTTTATTGCAACAAAGAAAACAATGAACACTAAATAAGTACATTTCACGCACGCACGCACGCACGCACGCACGCACGCACGCACGCACGCACGCACGCACGCACGCACGCACGCACGCACGCACGCACGCACGCACGCACGCACGCACGCACGCACGCACGCACGCACGCACGCACGCACGCACGCACGCACGCACGCACGCACGCACGCACGCACACACACACACACACACACACACACACACACACACACACACACACACACACACACACACACACACACACACACACACACCAACATAATTCTCAGGCTAGCCAATGTAAAGGCTAGAGGTAAAATAACTGTGAACGGTCTATATTGAGCTTCGATCCCGAAAATTGTTTTTGTTGAGAGTGTAGACCATAAAAGGAGCTGGAGACGCGGCTTTACGGCTGAGATGATGATGATTAATAATAATATAATTATTAATAGATTATTATAATTTTATATTATTATTTTATTCATATATCATTTTTAACTCCCGACTCCCGACGCAAAAACGATAGCTATAAAATAGATGGGGCCTGGGAAAGACAATAAATGATAGTTTTCTTTCCCGATATTAATCTCTAGGGGGTAAAAGGAAGTGGAAGTCTGTAAGGAAAATTAATAATCACTGACTATTTAGCTAAAATCTGGTACAGAGATAGCTTGAGTTCTGAAAAATTATAGAATAGTGTAAGTTTCTAGGAATATCAATTTACTGTTACGCGCTACGAAGCGAAGTGAGAATTTTCTTTTACCAAAATATTTTTTCGAGATTTTTCGAGGAGGGAAGGTGATGTTCATATTGCATACACCACATAGAACTAATTGATTATAACCGATATCGATTTTTTTAAATGTCTACTGGTCTTCACTAATTTTCAAAACCCTTAACTTTATATAGGTGTATGCACGCTTTTTGTGTAGGAATTTCATCTCCCGTATTGAGAAAAAATGACTTTTGCAATCTGCTTGAATGCGCTACCTAATCTATGGTGGGATGTGCGATGCATATTCGCAACAATTCATAGTTTCAATATTGAGATAAATTTATTAATAATGTACTGCTATACTACTTGCTGCGAAAATGAGTAAAAAAACAGAAAAATAATTTGAACGGTACCTATTTATTTATTTTTTCAACTCTTACTTGTTATTGCTCTATGCATGGCAAATTTTGGCGCTTTTATAAAAGCGGTTCACAAATAGAAAAAAAAGCGGGGCTATTCCGGTCCAAAATCGCTTCCCGTTTTGCTGGCGTCCACTGTCAAATTTTAAGAAAAATTTGAAAAAATCTTGAATATTCTTACTATGCCAGGACAAACTCAAATGAAACTTCAATTTTATTTAATTTAGTATCATTTGGGCGCCTCGAAATGGCGTTTTTGAAAATAAAAATGAGTTTATAGGTTATTTTTTGCTCACGTTTTGCTGCGCCGCCGTCTCTTTTTCGTGCAATAGACTAAGGTGACAATAATTGTTCTTGTATTTCACTGTCACTGTCAGACGTTTTTGAATGAAAACGTCAAAAAATTAATAAACACGGAGGCGAAAACAAAAAAAAATATTGGAAAATCATAAAATTGTTCATTTTCCTTTAGAAAATCTCAATTCGTACATATTTGGTGGAAGAGAGTTGAGAGTATACACTCTTATTTGTCTCTCAAAACTGTAGGCCAGTTATTAAATGTTATTGTTTTCGTTGTCATGAACCTTTGAGTTGAGAGTTCCGAGCTTTGAAAAGTTATTTATTATTGTGAGGTGCGTGACCCGTTGAAAAGGGTACCGTTACACACTATTTATGAATGTGGGAATCTTCAATAGAGTCAATCACAAGGTTAGTTGTTTCATTTATTACCTAGAAATACTTTTTTATTGGGTTGCCTACTGACGTTGCATATTGGCGAGGAAAGCAGTGGTAACTGTTATTTTCTCTAATCACTAGACCATATCTGGTTCTGAACTACAAATTATATTGTAGTGTTAATCAGCTGTTACATTTTCTGTAAGTACAAAACTTTGTGTAAAATTATAAAACTTGTAGGTACCTACTTACCTAATAATTATTAATAAAAGCCTGTTAAAATAAATAAACCCTTACACCTCCCACTTTTTACTCCAGTTAATAAAAATAATTCAAACTTTATAATACATGAGTTTGAGCTTTTTACTGTGGGAAGTTTTACTTTAGTAGGTACCTAATAGTTTATTATCTAAATTGTGTATTCAAGACCAAAGTTTTTATGCTAATATTTATACATTTTATACTATTTTATTGTTTTTTGGATATGCTGTAACATTTTAAGTCTATAGGTACATACTAAGAATAATAACAGTCTGGTGACAACTGTAATATTATCTTTTAAATAAATAAATGTATATTTACGCAAAATGGGATGAGTGGCCTAGTTACGGAAACCAGCCCGCCATGCATACCAGTACTTAACTACTAACTTGCAGTAAATGTATATTTTCATTTTCCTTCAGAACAAAGAGAGTGGGGGCATGTACGCAGAATGGAGCTCCCTACCCCTGGAGGGGGGCGGACAGGGGGTGCTGGGGGCAGTGGGGGGCCGGGACGTGGTGCTGGCTGTGGTCAAGCAACTGGCTTCCTCCGAGCCCAGTCCACTGACCACTGATGCTGAGGTATGTTATATTCAACCAGAACAGAGGGAGTGGGGTAAGAATGGAGCTCCCTACCCCTGGAGGGGGGCAGACAGGGGATGCTGGGGGTGGTGGGGGCCGGGATGTGGTCTGGCTGTGGTCAAGCAACTGGCTTCCTCCGAGCGCAGTCCACTGACCACTGATGCTGAAGTATGTTATATTCAACCAAAACAGAGGGAGCGGGGGCAGAATGGAGCTCCCTACCCCTGGAGGGGGGCCGGGACGTGGTGCTGGCTGTGGTCAAGCAACTGGCTTCCTCCGAGCGCAGTCCACTGACCACTGATGCTGAGGTATGTTATATTCAACCAAAACAGAGGGAGTGGGGGCAGAATGGAGCTCCCTACCCCTGGAGGGGGGCCGGGATGTGGTGCTGGCTGTGGTCAAGCAACTGGCTTCCTCTGAGCGCAGTCCACTGACCACTGATGCTGAGGTATGTTATATTCAACCAAAACAGAGGGAGTGGGGGCAGAATGGAGCTCCCTACCCCTGGAGGGGGGCCGGGACGTGGTGCTGGCTGTGGTCAAGCAACTGGCTTCCTCCGAGCCCAGTCCACTGACCACTGATGCTGAGGTAAGGTTTTACAAAACTGGGATTAAAATATGACACTTACATGTTAAATTCATTGTAGGTTTTTTTATATACAAAATAGAGATATTTGACCACATCTCACTTGCAACTGTAGTATAAATCCCGCCCAGTTTGTTTAGATTTTATTACTATTTATTAGAATTAGGTAAACAAACAAGACTTAAGTATTCTATTCTAAGATTTCTATGATTGTCCTGCCTTCCCCAGGTGGAATGGGTACTAGAAGTGATCCGCTACGGCCTCTCCCTCCCGCTCCAAGAGCACGAAGCTCTCCGCGACTGCGTGCGCGTGTGCTGCGCGTGGTTGGCCCCGCTGCTGCCGCCCGCGCCGCCCGCCATGCCGCCCGCGCCCGCCGTGCCGCCTCCTGTTGCCGCCGCGCCACACTTGTATGCCAGGAAGATACTGAGGCATCTGCAGAACTTGTTCGTGCCCAGGCCTAATGAGAGTGAGTGCACCTTATTTGTTTAACTGAATCAGTTAAATTAAGGTCTATAAATGTGTAACTATTTTTTTCGTTGTTTTTGCAAGCACTGGCATTCATATATCAATTGGAATTGGGTGAGTTGATATTTCACCAGAAAACTTCTTTAAATAGACAAGCCCTAACGTGAACTGTTTATATGTGTAAAGATATGAGAAAAGTTTTGAAACTGTATATTGTCGCAGGTAAAATGAGAAAAATCATGTTTTTCACATGGGATGTTGAAAAAAAAAATCTGTAAGATGCATTAGATACAAATATAAGAGATTTATGTTTTGCGGCTGTGATATCACTGCGGCCATGATTGGTCTATTGTGATTATAAGAGATACTTGTATATAATTTTAAAACTACTTTTTAAAAGCAAGCTTTTATTTTTATTACCATCTAGCACCAAAGTACTCGGACAAGATGAATGACCCTAAAGTCGATGGGGTTGAGTCGTTATATTAAGGAGTACCTATGGCCACCTTCCTGCTCCATCATCAGATCAGCTCTATAACAAAATAATATTGCATTGCCATCTGATTTATACATGCATGCTAAATTTCAGCTCAATCAGAAACCGAGAAGTGGATCAAATTAAACTCGCAAGATTTGATTACAGACTGACAGACAGACAACAGACAGGTGAAAATAAATTAAAAAAAAACTTGTAATAGGTAAAAATGTGGTATTCACCAAGTGAAAACCCAGATTTTTGTTCCCAAACACATAATATACCTCTCAGAAGATGTATTATTGAATATGCGACCATAACCCAGGTGGGGACCTAATCAGCAAGCAAGCGGTCCTCTGCCACCGCGTGCTCCGATTGGGCCAAACACTGGCCCAGTCTGCAGAGTTAGGCGGGGCGGAGTGGCGAGCCTTACTGCAGCTGCTGTTAGCGGCAGCTGACGCGTTACTGAGTCCGCCCGCGCCGCATCATAGCTCTGCTGCTCAGCTGTGCGACAGGGTGCTGTGTGTGCTGTTCCAAGTTTGGATCCTGGCCTGTCATAGGTGAGTTCTATTCTACCAATCAGCAAGCAGTCTTCTACTACCTCGTGCTCCGATTGGGTCAAACATTGGCTCAGTCGGTGGAGCTGGGCGGGGCGGAGTGGTGAGCGTTACTGCAGCTATTGTTAGCGGCAGCTGACGCGTTACTGAGCCCCCCCGCACCACATCATAGCTCCGCAGCTCAGCTGTGCGACAGGGTGCTGTGTGTGCTGTTCCAAGTTTGGATCCTGGCCTGTCTTAGGTTAGTTCTACTAATTCACTGGCAGGTCAAACATTATGGTTACCCTCATCATCACAGTTCTGGTGCTCTGCTCTGCAACCTGTAACATATAAGTTAGCTACACAAGCTATAATTATTAAGATTGTAATATGACTCAAACAGTGTAAATAGGATAACCTCGACTATTATTTATTTTTAATTATGATTGAGATACCCTGACGATTGGTTACCCATTAGGTAATTTAAATTATGATCCACCCAGGAACGTTTTTAAACGGTTTTATTTAGCTTACTCTGTTTGTTTTATTCTTTTTTAATTTTTCTTTTTTCTTGGGTCAAATTTAGTAATTGAAATTTCACCCTCTTCCTGTCAACCGATTGATCTGAAATTTGGTATACGCCTTTGGTTCTGGTGACAATACAATTATGTATATTCAATATTATTGTAAATCCAAGATGGCCGCCGCTACAAAATGGCGGACAACGTATTTTTTTTTAATCATATCAATATGGGTATCAAATGAAAGGGCTTGATAAGTAGAATACAGTGCACTATACAAAATTAAAATCCAAGATGGCCGCCGCTACAAAATGGCGGATAACCTTTTTTTTTTCAATTTCATCAATATGGGTATCAAATGAAAGGGCTTGACAAGTAGAATACATTGTACTAAAAAGCCTTAAAATAAAAAAAGTAAAAAAATGTTTTTAAGTTAAACGGTTTTATTTTAAACATGTACTAAAAGCTAAAAAATAAAATCGTGAGGCACGTCAAATATCTAAATCTCTAATGAACATTTTCTCTGACAATTGTAGATATTTGACGTGCCTCACGATTTTATTTTTTAGCTTTTAGTACATGTTTAAAATAAAACCGTTTAACTTAAAAACATTTTTTTACTTTTTTTATTCTTAATCGTATTGTCCCCTGCTCATGCCACACCTAGGTGGAATACTAGACCAGTGCTCCACCTAGGTGTGGCACGGGGTAGTGTCACATAGAGTGTGTTGATGCAGATGCTTCCCGTCGCCGCCGCTGTGGCGTACACTGCGCGAGGCGTGCGTGCGCTGGCGACACCGCGCGCCGCTGACGGAGCAGTGGGCGCGCGCCTCGCTGTGTCTCACCGCCCGCCTGCTGCTCCACGTGTACGGACCGCTGTTCCCCGCCATGCCCATCAGTGAGTGTGACGTCACATGCAGCCCCTCTAGCCCACTGCTGCCCATATGCATCCTTCTAACTCTGACAACTGGGAAGCAGAAGTAATGTGAAATGAACGATATGAATGAAATGGATTTCGCTTATGAGCATGTTCGTCTGGATACCGTATAATTGTACAAATTTTCAAAACTACGCTGATTGCCAATATTCGGCCTAATTAGATCGTATTGCAGGCGAGGAAGACGCGACGTTGATCCCAGCGGACATGAGTGCGGAGGCAGTGATGCAGAGCTGGTACCGGATGCTGCACACTATAGGCAACCCTGTCGACCTGTGCCGGCCCCACGTCATCAGCCAGACGCCGGACTTCTTGCAGGTACACTATCCCACCTTATAGGTTTAGTATCAGGCTATCCCGGCAGTGATGCAGAGCTGGTACCGGATGCTGCACACTATAGGCAACCCTGTCGACCTGTGCCGGCCCCACGTCATCAGCCAGACGCCGGACTTCTTGCAGGTACACTATCCCACCTTATAGGTTTAGTATCAGGCTATCCCGGCAGTGATGCAGAGCTGGTACCGGATGCTGCACACTATAGGCAACCCTGTCGACCTGTGCCGGCCCCACGTCATCAGCCAGACGCCGGACTTCTTGCAGGTACACTATCCCACCTTATAGGTTTAGTATCAGGCTATCCCGGCAGTGATGCAGAGCTGGTACCGGATGCTGCACACTATAGGCAACCCTGTCGACCTGTGCCGGCCCCACGTCATCAGCCAGACGCCGGACTTCTTGCAGGTACACTATCCCACCTTATAGGTTTAGTATCAGGCTATCCCGGCAGTGATGCAGAGCTGGTACCGGATGCTGCACACTATAGGCAACCCTGTCGACCTGTGCCGGCCCCACGTCATCAGCCAGACGCCGGACTTCTTGCAGGTACACTATCCCACCTTATAGGTTTAGTATCAGGCTATCCCGGCAGTGATGCAGAGCTGGTACCGGATGCTGCACACTATAGGCAACCCTGTCGACCTGTGCCGGCCCCACGTCATCAGCCAGACGCCGGACTTCTTGCAGGTACACTATCCCACCTTATAGGTTTAGTATCAGGCTATCCCGGCAGTGATGCAGAGCTGGTACCGGATGCTGCACACTATAGGCAACCCTGTCGACCTGTGCCGGCCCCACGTCATCAGCCAGACGCCGGACTTCTTGCAGGTACACTCTCCCACCTTATAGGTTTAAGCTGCTATCTTCTGCTACCATCTTATCGTCAACGTCAGACGAGATCTTGGTCGGAGGCTCCTTATCATCTTCCTACCCTCCGTCCTTCCTTAAATTCCTATCTGAAATTATTTGGCCTAACTGTGATTGGTCATTTGTGTCCGTTCTGCATCAATGAAAACAGTATTGTTCACACATTCGGCGCCACCGACTCGAGTTCACGTTAACTTTGTTCGAGTAGCGGCGACTCTCCTGGCGAGTTCGGTTTCTTTCGGTACTAAGGGTGGCATACTAGAAGACATCATGAAAGTCATAGTGGCAGCGAACGTGTTAATACGTTCCACATTTGAGTTAATAAGTTAAAATATTGTAATGTCCAGTATTCAATAACGCAAGAGGAAGGCGCCAGGGACCCGAGTCAGCATCCCTGTTTACAAGCGTTACCCGCCATCTTCCATAAAGCTATGAAGGGAATCGCTGCCCATGTCGACGCTTTCCTTGGTACGTACTCTTTCAAGCTATTTTTTCCGGTGTTTTTAAAAGATTTTTTAATGTACCGTTTTATTGGCCATTGTATAATTAATCTACGTAGCCGTTTCTGGCTACACAGTGATCAGACCAGTAAACAAATTTTTTTTTTTTGTAAATAACCCTGGGTTGTAGATTTTCTTTTGTATATAATATAAAACCACTCGGCCGATAAAATATTATTAGGACCTCTTGGAACGTACCCTTGCCCCTACCCTTCGAAACAAAAAAGAATTTTCCGAATTGGTGTGTCGTCAAATATTAGCTTGACCAAATTTAAAATCTCCATTTTCGAAGTCTGTATAAAGGATGTAAAAACAACACAAAATATTGTGATATTTTTATGTAAGGGTCGTGGATTTTCTTGTTAATCACAATAATAATCTTTGTTCTTAATCTTTCTATATCCTAATAATCCAACCTAACTTGGCGCAAATGTTAACGCGAAGTATCAAATTCTTAAACGAACCATTTATATTTGGTATGTATATGTACATGGTTCAATAACTGGTGGACTGTTATGGGAAAATTGTATTCTTTGTGGTACACTTAAGTGGACCATGATTCATTTAAATTACGCGTTGAACACCCTGGTGGACCATGGGTCATTTTACTTACCCGTGGTACATCTAGGTAGACAAGGTTTTGTATGGTATATTGACACTTCGTGGGAATATTTGCGCCAAGTGGATGTCGGCTTAACTATTCTGGTGTCAGGGAATTTTAATTCTTTGCGAGGTTTCGGGATGATTAAAATTTGCTTAACCTTACGACATTTTATTAAATGTACCAAACATTTGATAACATGTGGAATGTGGAATGACATACCGAAAGGAGCTATAAATATATAGAAAGAAGCTGCAAAAATGCGGTAAAGTTGGCCGGGTAAATTTTGCCCTGGCTTCACTGAACAGTGCCATCGGCCATCATGACACACATATATTTTATCAGAGTTTTTTCACTTGCGTATCGAACGCACAACACAGGTCAAGACTAACCTACTCTTGTCTTACGTCAAGAGTATTCTGATGTTTTGCAGGACTCTTGCTACTCAAAATAGAGTTTGAAGTTATTCTCAATGTCATTGTGCTCTAGCAAACATTAGTGGGGTCAAGCACAGACGTTTCGTAGACTTGTCTTGCTGTCAAGTCATACTGTCATCCCATACATTGTACTTTTGTGAATGTATGGGATGACAGTTTGACTTGACAGCAAGACAAGTCTACACAATGTCTGTGCATGGCCCACAGACGACTCTTGACATAACATAAGAGTAGATTAATCTTGACAGGTGCTCTGGTGTGCTTGGCACGTTATTGTAATTTCTTATCAATGGTTCCTTTCTAAAAGGAAGTGAAGAGAGATATAGAAAAAGTTGTACATTTGTACATATAAACGCGTGTATAAGTGGTGTGGGCAACAGGCATCGCGAGTGATCGCTGGTGGGAGACCAGCAGTGGGAGTGGCCAGGGGCTGGGCAACTCTGTGGACGACGGTGACGTCACACCGCCCCCGCACAGGAGGCTCGCCAAGTCGTTCAGTGTTGCCGCACCTAAGACTAAACTGCCTGATAAAAGTAAGATTTTATGAGGATTTTAACTCTTCGTTTTAGTTACTTTGTAATTGAATATTATACTTAAAATTATGCAAGTCAATTGTGTTGTTTACGACAGAGATCTTTTGGCGTGTAGACTAATTTAGAACTAACTAATTTAATTCATTTAATATATCTTATCTACCAACGACCAAAAAATCTTTGTCGTGAGTAACAGAACGCTGTTACAATTAGTTTTGGTTAGTGTTTTTTTGGTTCAATTTATATGAAAGAATTCGACTTTAGTTTTTGTCTTTAAAGTTGCAATATTGTAGATATTTTTCAATACCGAGTAATGCATTGTGAATGCATTTTGGAAATTTGCAGGGACGTTCAAAATTTAACTAATATCTCATTAATTCATAACAATTTAATAATATATTGGCTAATAAAGTTGCTTATTGACAATATAAATACTATTGTGATCGGTACACTTACTTAAAATACGTTCTTACAAATTTCCGTTAGTACAGTCAACTACAAAGAGATGTATCCATGTTAGTCTTCAATCAAAATGAAGGAACTTTTAGTATGCAAAAAATTATTTACCCTTACTTCGTGACATTTTCAGTATCCACCAAATCTTATACTATATTCGATTCATTTTAAATGCTATTATTATGTATCACCTAAGGAAAAGTAGTGGGATACATCATTGTTGCATATTTATTAAACGAGTCGATGATAATATAAAGTTTCATTGCTACTAGAAATGTCACGAACCAAGGGTAGTTCATTGTGGCAAATGAAAATTTACTTCATTTTGTAAGCCTAACATGGATACATCTCTTTGTAGTTGACTGTACATTGTACATATTATGTACCTAAATTAAAACTTTGGTTTGGGTCTGGGATACAGGGTATTTGATTTGAGATTTTTTTGCACTGATTTTCCGTCTTTTAAACACATCACTTTCATTATTATCAAATACGTAAGCTATATAGTTTTTTACTTTTTGTACAATAAAAAAACTTTTCAATTTACAATATATCTACATAACGCCCCAACTTTGAAACAAAGTAACATCTAAAAAAATCCTAAAAGTAGGATTTTGGGATAGCGCAGCGATCTGAAGTTTAACTTGGTACAAATTTAGTCTTAACAATTTTTTACCTTGGAATACAAATGCATGTCTTATTCGAAAGTCAAAAACGTTAAGGCAAAATTAATGAAAGTAAAAATTACATATTGCTCCCCAGCAAAGTAAGACGTAAAATTAAAAGTAAGTAAAATTAAATAAAAATAGTCTTTGTTTCACTGACTACTGTTCCTTGTAGGGACTTTACTGAAGATTTATTTCTGAGAGCAAATTTTTTTGCACGCTGTATCTGCCTCAAGTAGGCCGTACACTCAATGTTTTACAATATTTTGTTATAATTTTACTGTAATAATTTCCTGTGTAGCGGCCAGTTTAGTTAGATATTAATGTATTATTATAAAAATAGGTACGCCTCGTTCGTCAGTGATCGGATCAAGTCGTCCGGTCAGTGTGGCGCCTACCACGCCACCAAACTCACTCTCTTCACAAGGTAATTGTTATTTAATATTATAAATGTGAAATATGTATGAGTGTGGATGTATGTATGCATACGCTGAAATATTGGTGTAGAGACTTTAGACTCTGGAAAAATATTTAAATAGGCTAATTAAGCTATAACTGACGAAATACTCCCTCCAAGACTGCGTTGAACAACACACAAAAACAAGAAACGTCTCGATTGCAATTAGACAGTTGAAATGGAGGTGGGCTGGCCATGTCATAAGAGGTCACTACTAATAAATGGTCCAGAGCCATCATTAACTGGTATACAGGTCACAAAAAAAGAAAAAGAGACCGCCCCTTCAAAAGATGGATTGATGAAATAAATGACTTTGCCACCAATTGAATCAATTGGAGAAGAATTGCATGGGACAGGGAGAAATAGAAGTCAATGGAAGAGGCCTTTGCCAAAAGGCAAACAGACAGAATGTCACACATGTGACAGTGTGTGTGTTAAAGGGCTTATAAAATAATAATAATAATATATAGTTCAAAAGAGCCTCTGCGCGTTGGATTATTTTAGTCTCCGTGTATGCCTATAAAAAGGCCCGGGTTTGACTCGTATTTATGAGCGACATATAATGGTATAATAATTTAGCTATAGAATTAAAAAATCATAATATAAATGAAATGCTTTATTTGCAAGGATGTAGTACAATTTGGTCTTGTTTTTGCTCTAGGTTCTAGACATTCTGCCTCTTTGAGGCATGCAAATTTTCAACATACCATAAAAGGCATGCAATTATATTGTAAAAAGGTAAAAGGTCATTTGAGGAAGTATGATTATTTTTAAATTGCCCGCTGCCCCGGCATCATGACGTTTCGCAGGAATACCCTCAAGTTTTCAGTGGGTAACTGCCGCGCCTTTATTTATTTATTGTCTAAAAGTAATGGTTCAGTTGTACTTTCTGTCTCAGCTTGACAATATTTTTTATAATATTCTTCTTATTCCAGTAATAGAAACGGAACGTCCCCCGTTAACCCCGCTCCGTCCGAAAGTGAACTCTATATTCCATTTGTTCGGCGAGTGGTTGTTCGAGGCAGCGCTCATTGGGACCAACCCTACGCATAATGTATCTCGTAAGTGTTCTCTTATTTACATTACTATAGTTTTATGAGGATGTTGAATAAAAAGGTATCTATATTTATAGTGTAGTGATAGGCACCTATCGCAGAGGCCAGTAAAATTACTGGGCATGACGAGTTTTCATAATTCATAATTCCATAGGCGTACCCAGGGGGGGGGGGGGCAGGGGGGGGGGGGCAGCTGCCCCCCTGGAAATCGTGTCTTATATAATATCTGTAGAACAAGAAATAAAATTTTCTTGGCGCTCGCAATAAGCTGCTCGCGCTATTTTAAGGAAGAATATTATAATTTTTCTACCGCACGGAGCAAGTTAACCGCACTATTTTCCTTGCAAAAATATAAAATTATCTTGGCCCTCGCAGCGAGCTGCTCGCGCTTTTTAATGGAAGTATATTTTATTTTTTCTACTGCTCGCAGCAAATTAACTACACTATTTTCGCTACCAAAAATATAAAATTTTCTCGGGGCTCGCAGTAAGCTGCTCGCGCTATTTTAAGGAAAAATAATATAATTTTTCTCCCACTCGGAGCAAGTTAACCACACTTTATACCTTGCCAAATATAAAAAAAATTCTTGGCGCTCGCAGCAAGCTGCTCGCGCTTATTAATGAAAACATATTTTAATAATCGACCGCTCGCAGCAAATTAACTGCAGTATTTTTGCTACCAATAATATAAAATCTTCTCGAGGCTCGCAGCAAGCTGCATGCGCTATTTTAAGGAAGAATATTATTTTTCTTCTACCGCTCGGAGCAAGTTAACCGCACTTTTTTCCTTGCCAAATATATAAAATTTTCTTGTCGCTCGCAGCTCGCGCTTTTTAATGGAGGTATATTTTAATTTTTCTACCATTCGCAGCAAATTAACTGCAGCTTTTTCGCTACCAAAAATATAACATTTTCTCGGGGCGAATAATTCAATAATAAAAGGAAGAATATTTAAATTTTCTTACGCTATGTGCGAGCCGAAATCAAAGTATGGCGTACCTTTAAATAGGTCCTACCTGCTCAACGTTAAAACATATGGCACATGTCACAGGCACAAAGTTCAAGTTCAGTAAAAAAAATCTGAATCCGCCCTTGCCTGCCCCCCCCTAGACCAGAAGCTGGGTACGCCTATACATAATTCATTTAATCACAAGCGAAAATGGGTATACAAAAAGGTAACAGTAGAAATGTAAAAACATTCAGATCGCCATTATCTACCTTTCGGCATGCTGTGTTAAATACAATAATAATTACATAATATTAATAATAATAATAAAAAAAAGTCAAATTAAATACAAATTACATTAAAAATAACATCTTCAATGTCAAGGTAAAAATTAATACATGTCAAAAGAAAATAATAATAATTTAAAAATAAAATTTCATTACATTATAAAAATCATTTAAATTTTGTCTGATAAGAAGTCATGGACACTGTAGTAAGCTTTAGTTAGTAATAACAACTTGACTCTTTTGTTGTGTTAATTGTCTTATTCTAGTATCAATTTTAATTTCAATGGTTCTGTAATGCATGTTAGTTGTTTAAGCCTAAACATTGTGTGCGACTCTTGGAATTGGTCAATAAAGAATTTATTATTATAGTTTTTAAACTCATCTGAGGGTGACAGGCCGCGTAGAATTTTGTATTTCAAAACACTGGGTGGTACTGTATTTAATATGCCAATCATGATGCTTCAAGCACCTGATTTGCTCATCTTGTCTGTCATAAAAAATAATGCGCATGTGGGATTAGATTGTAAAGGCGAAAATGGATTGTGTTGATGACGTGTATATATTTTTGTTTCAGAGCGTACGGAAGGCACGCCACCGCCGCCATCTTTGTCTGACGCAACACACAAACTGAACATGCAAGCTTATATGCCAGGTACGTTTGGTGAACGATACCGCAACCCTTTTCCTTCAGAACTGTATAATCATCGATTAATTGCCATGAGCCACCTTTAATCTGGCATACTTTCGCATAATCGGTACTCGGACCGGACCACATTAGTGCAGCACTTGCGCCGCCGAATTATTACAATAGCATAATATTTATCCGTATAGCTCATTGCTTCAACACAGTGAGAAGATAGACTTAAAACGGCTCTGAATTCTCATTCAACCGCTATCCGATGAGGTGGTCGAGCTCCACGAGCTTGTCAAAAAGCACGCATCCGTTGACCACGCTTCTGGAGTTCGATTCACTTGAGATGTTTATTTTAGTAAGCTATGAATGAAAAGTTTACATTTCCTGCTCTGACTTGCACAAAGTAGAGAGAAGAATGAACAAGGTTCCCAATAGTGTATGAGACGTCTACGATGGTAGCCACCACAGTTAGCCACAGTGCGCATCGACTCCAAAAAATGGTCTGGCCTACACCGGTGTGGGCAACCCTCGCCTGCCAGCAGATATAATATTGATGCATTGTGTAAGGTCGTGCGGAGGCGCTGGGCACGGTGTGCCGCATCCTGTGCTCGATGCAGTGCAGCGAGCGTGTGCAGGCGGCGTACCTGGCGCGCTGCTACGCGGCGCTGCACCGCGGCCTGCGCGAGCCGGCGTCGCCCGCCGCCGCCGCCGTCGTGCTGCACGCCACCGATATATTCCGGTACCTCACCTCGGTTACGCGCGCGTCCGTTCGGTCGTTGACCTTTCTGAACGTGCGCGTCAATTTCGGTCGTTGACCTTTCTGAACTCGCGCGTCAATTTCGTTCATTGACCTTTGTACTATTCGTATGTGACATTCGTTCAATGACCTTTCGGACGTGCACCGTGATATTCTTTCGTTCATCTTTGTATCAACTAAGCGTGAATTTCGTTTATTAACCTTTATATGACACGAATGTTCGTTCAATGACCTAATATCTGTAAGTGCAATTTACTTTTTTGTGAATGAATTTAAATAGTGGCAAAAATATCGATATACGATTTTTTCCTTTTAAGACTCACTTAAATTAACTTTAAATTTCTTTTTTCAGGCTAGACCTAGACGGAGTGTTAGTTCTAGTGCCAGACTTCATCAACGCCCTCGAGCACATACTGACGGAACGCGAGCCTAAGACTGAATGTGCTGACAGGAGGGAGTTGCGCAAGGCTGCCATATCGATCCTGCTGTCTATGGTCGCCTTCCCCATGCATTATAGAGGCTTGCCCGTACCAGAGTTCCCGGGGTGTAATGAATAGTGAGTATTATAATGACTAGTTTATTTATTTAAAATTACTTTTAGATATTACAATAAGTTTAAAATAATTTCTTTAGTGGCTTTTGAGTGGTTTTTCAGATTTAATAAATAAAATAATAATTTATTGTATAAGACTTACGGGGCATAAAAGAGAGCGGGGTCTCTTGTAGACGGAATTTCCACAAAAACATTCCTTGTAAGGCTAAGTTTTATCTTTTCTGTACAAATTGAAACTTGCGATGCTATCTCCGTATCATAACCCCTGCGCCCTCTAAAATATTTGAATTGAAATGTGTCACATACTACAGAGTTATTTCCAATATTCCAGCGCGGGTGTGACTCTAGGAGAGTTGACCCGCGGCCGCCTCGCTCTCATCTGTGTGTCGGCGGTACAAGTGGAAACTTGTGACGCTCTAGCCGTACCACTACTGAGTGCTCTGTACTTGTGTGTCACACATCATGTGCCCACTGGGAATGTGTCACACTCCACCGTGTCACACACTACTGATTATAAAGGTGAGAATTTACATAAATACCCATTGTTTTCTAGCTTATGTGTGAGTCGCGTGGTCACCAGAGATCCAATATGCTTAGAAAAGAAGACATGTCAAGATTAGTGCGTAGTTGATTGACGATTACTATTTTGGTCAATTTTTTTTTTGCGTTACCCCTTATACTTTGGTCTTATGCATTTGAAACATATTCAGTAGTATATCTTATCTTATACAGGGGGCTGACAAAGTCAGCAACACATCGACCCATTGGGATCTATTGTGTTCACCCCTTCCTTGCCTACCGTTTCTTACTCTTCGAAGAAGTGGTTAATTATCCCACTAAGAGGAAGAAACCTGTACTCCTCCGGTATGGTGTACGCTGTCCCAAGGAGGCTCATGCGTTAGTATATACTACAATAGTAAAATATAGGAGTCTTATTTTCGCTAGTTCGTATCCGGCTCGAAGGACCAAAATGTTGGAAAGCTTGCTTGGGTATTAAAGGCGCCCATGGGCGATAACCGCTGACCATCAGGGGGACAGTCTTATTATTTGTCTATGTTAACCAAAAATATGCGGTTATAGTTGTTAATAATGTTATAGAATAGAATACACTTTATTCACGGCAAAAAAACATACTTAAAAAATAATACATATAAGGAAACAATATTTGACTAAAACTATGAAACTATAAATATTAATAAACTCAATTACATTGCCGTGAAATGGTGCCAGCTCAGCATATATGTAGGTCGGCTAGAACCTACGCTGGTCTTCCGCTGGAACCGTCAGCAGTGGCATCACAAACGGATCACTGTTAAAACTGTGATTGTGAGGTGTGTAGGTGGGTCGATCTCATACAGTACGAGACAGAGAGACGAGACAGAGGTACGAGAGAGTCTCAGTAGTAGTCCTGGAGTAGGTAAAGTTAATTCAGTACATTTATTTTAAGTCATGTCTGCTTAGTAAGTATATTGGATCTGTGGTGACCAAGCTTAAATCGTCACATCGCATACATAATATGCTATAATTAATTTTAAAACCTAAAAAGACTGCACAACATACTCACATAATATTACATAGACACGCTAAATTTTACTTTGCTATGCAAATTATGCTATCAAATAATCATTAAAGTTTGAAAGTATAATAATATTGTCCAAATATATATCGTAGTGCCACCATTAAAAAAATCTTTGAGGGCTTGCGTTTTTTATCAATTTATATAAATCTGTATGAGAAATGTAATTCCAATTCATAATTCATTTATTCCAGCAAATGTAGGTTACATAATACAAGATCTTATATTTAAAATGACTACATTTTACCCTGCCAGGGCGCTGTGGATGAGTGCAAACAACATTATAATATAAATTGAATACTACTTATAAACAATTCCATCTTCATCATCAAGGTTATTCGTCCACTGTTTGACATTGTCCTACATCAATGAACTAGGTTCACAAAGTTGATGATTAAAGCCCGAATGAAGTTACCACCATATACGCATGTATACGCATAAAGATGTATACTTTACTAGCTGTGCCCAGCGGTTTTACCCGCTTTTCTATAGCCTATGTGTTATTCTAAGGTCTAACCCTATCTCTATACCAAATTTCAGCTCAATCGATCCACCCGTTTAAGCGTGAAAAAGTAACAAACACACATCCAGATATCCATTCTCACAAACTTTCACGTATTTAATTACTAGCTGTGCCCAGCGGTTTTACCCGCTGTTCTATAGCCTATGTGTTATTCTAAGGTCTAACCTATCTCTATACCAAATTTCAGCTCAATCGGTCCACCCGTTTAGGCGTGAAAGAGTAACAAACACACATCCAGACATCCATTCTTACAAACTTTCACGTTTATAATTAGATTAGTAAGATTGATACCTTCCTAATACGAGTAAGATCACATTTGTAATGTAGATAGTTTACTATCATATCAACACAACATTAAAAAAAGTAAGAACGCAATCCTTGAAGGCACCAATCATTTGGAAGAATATAACAGTACGAAAATCTACATTTTAAAACACAAGGACAAAACGCAATCCCCTAAAGACAATGCACTACGATATCAAAGATGGTGGTTAAAAATGGAACTAACATTCCGTCCCACCGCCCGCTACCAAAACACCGCAGCACATAGACGCTAGCGCCCTCATGTCACTCCGTAGCTCGGTCGGAGAGCGGCAGCACCAGCAGCGTCGACACTCGCTCTTTGGAAGACTACGTCGCCGATGTTAGGGAACTAGACCCCGCCTCGCCTGTCTTTGGTAACTATTGCACCTTTATTTTGCCGTATTATCGCTGGATTCGACCAAATTCTGTAAATAATTCGATACATTTTTATTGCTGCCAGCACAGTAAAAGGGATTGTGGATGGAAAAGCCGAAAGCAGAAAAACTAACTTAGGAACTTTGTTTGGTCTAGTTAAGAGATAAACATACTAAAAGTCCCCACCCCTCCGAGGTGAGCCCGAGGGGGGAGGCCGAAGAAGGTCCCATTTTTAAGTTTTTTGCTTATATGTCAAAAACTGTGCATCGTACGATATTTTGTTGTACTACATTATGAAACCTAATAAAATTCTCTACAACTTTGGCCTTTACAGTTATTATCTATCTCCAATCGTTGTCCAGCTATGAGCATTCAAACATGGTCTATTTTTAAGACGTTTATATTTTTCCATATAAAGTCGGTAAAAAATCTTGCAAATAAAATTTGACCAACTTCTGGTTGTCGTACCATAATAAAATTTTGCAAATGCTTAGAAATCTGATGACAGTTCAATAATCTGGTACCACTGAAATCCGCGTGGGTACATTTAATATTATGAACTAACGCATATTACAAGCTGATAATGCTCTCGCCATATGAAATGTAATAAAATGATGCAGGAGGTGGCAGTGTTCCGTTGTGACCCGTGGTAGTTAACGCCAGTTTTTAAGGTTGACATTTTTTTTTAAGTTTTCAAGAATTAAGTAGAATCCGGTATAATAACGATACGACGCGACGTGGGCGATATTTGGACGATACAAAATTACTTTAACATTATACAAAAAATATCGCCCAAGTGTTGCCGTTCAACTGTACTTAAATAAGCTAATTGAAGTTTTAGTTTGACAATGCTTGGATCCTTCACTTTTATTAATTGCTTGCCGTTTCATTACATAATTTCATTTTAACAGAAATGTGTACCTATTAAATATCATAAACCTAATGAAAGACATCCAAATCTTACTAACTTACCTAAATATACTCTATTGTATTCTGTTTTAAATGTTAATCTCTTTTATTTACTTTTTTAAATAAATCTAAATATAGTATATTCTGATGTTCCTTAGCAATTTCTTGAAGTAGGAAGCGGAGGAAATACCTCAAGAATTGACCTCTACCTACTACATAGAGAAAGGAGTGAAAAGAGACATTGAAGAGGCCTTTTCCCTGCAGTGGAGCAAATATAGGCTCAATAATTATAAATATTGTATATTTATTTTCAACAATTTAATATTTGTTATTTTCTCGTTACGTTAAAAACATAACGTTAGATTTTGAGATTAGAATAAGTAGTAAGTACTTACCTAAGATAAGCCCCTTATAATATAACCTACTTAGAATAATTTTCTCAAATAAGTGAATTATGAATTCTTGTTGAGAAATAAATATCTTTAACCCGATTTATTGTGTCAATTAAAGTTGTATTCCATTTGTAATTGGAAAATTCTTATTATTTTATCTGTGACCTAGAGCCCCGACAAAGAGAGAATTAAGCTTAGTATCTTTACTCCTAAACATGATTTGAATATGTTGATAACGTACCAGGTGCAGCGTTAGTAGTCCGCGCCACGTACCTGGTGTGCCACCGGCTCATATCGTCGTGGAAGGGAGAGCTACAGGTGTCATTGGCTGCCCTTGAACTGTTATCAGGGTTGGCTAAGCTGCACTCTTCTAAACCAGGTTAGTTTATTATTTTTAAAGCAGAAAGTTATTAGAATGTTCTTAACCAACTTCCATTTTGTCAATTTTCCTTCTTGATTCGCTTGGGACGTTATGTAGTGAAAGGTTATTAAGAAGTTACTTTAGGACTTCTAATATTAGAATAGTTCGATAACATGATTTTTTCGTGATTAATAAGTATATCTTACTAATATTTTGTGAGTATAGATGTCTGGATATCTAGATGTCAGGATGTTTGTTACTCTTTCACGCCTAAACGGGTGGACCGATTGAGCTGAAATGTTGTACAGAGATAGCTTAGACCTTGGAATAACACATAGTACTGCGGGTTAAACCGCTGGGTACATCTAGTAACTAGTATTATATAAATCTAGGTATGTAAACTAATAATATATTGTTTCATGCATTCATATTAGAGTATGTCATTGGTAAGTATGACTCAAACACAAACCATAAAATTGCTATACATAAGTAGCAATTCCTAACGTAACATTTCTCTATTACTAACATGAAATTGGCCAATCCCCAAAATTAAAGTTGCCAATCAATGAGTAAAATTGACCAAAACCTAAATCAAATTGGTCAAACACTTAAATAAAATTGGCCAACCTCTAAATAGAATTAGCAACCCCCTAAACAAAATTTGCTTAACCCTAAATACGTCAATTCACCAAAGAGCAATTTGTCAGATGCGATCGAACGCAAGCGCGCCGTGCGTTGGATTATATGCGACTACATAACGGTACAATGCAGTCGACCGCCGCAGGCGCACTCTAGGGATCTACACTCGTGTGTGGTCGCGGCGTACTGTTGCCTTGCTGCGTGGCTCTGTCCTGCATTACTTAATACATTTCACCAAATCATAAACATAAAGTGCAGCTCCTTAACTTGATTTTTAGGTGTATGACCACGTCCGACAGAAAGCAATTAAAGCCCTAAATAAAATTGGCAAATCCCATAATAAAATAGGGGAAACCTTAGTAGGTGAAAATTGGGGGTTCTGCCTCAAATCTGTAATGATGATCTATTCACTCCGACAGGTTGAATAGATGATCTGTTCACTTTGGTAGTGAACAGATCATCTGGTCACGTCATCTATTCGGTTCACGTCATCGGATCCCGAAGTGAACAGATCATCTATTCAACCAGTCGAAGTGAATAGATCATCTGCTATTCAACCAGATTGTCCAAACTGGTCCTTCAAACCGTGTGTAGCAGATCATCTATTCAACCAGATAGTCGGAGTGAACAGATCATCTATTCAACCAGTCGAAGTGAATAGATCATCTGCTATTCAACCAGATTGTCCAAACTGGTCCTTCAAACCGTGTGTAGTAGATCATCTATTCAACCAGATAGTCGGTGTGAACAGATCATCTATTCAACCAGTCGAAGTGAATAGATCATCTAGTTTATAACTATTCGGTTCAGGTCATCAAATCATGAACAGTAACATATTAGCTGGGTTTAATCAAACTGTTTAATGCCTGCAAATATCTTTCTCTCTATCAACAACCGTTTGATCGATTGTTTAGATTAATTTATTAAACTAAGTAGGTACTAATAGGGATAGACATAAATAAAACACATAGTTTAAAGATCAAATACAATTTTATTATCGGTACACCATTTATTTAAACATGTTACATTTTTCAAAGCACAAATATTCGTATGATAAATACAGGAATATATATCATTACATTCGTCGTATAAATTATATAAAGTAAAGAAATTAGGACACTCTAAGTTTTCTAAGTTTATAACATTATAATTAAAAAACATTTCTCTAACCCATTTTGTTTTTTCTTCACCCTTTACATAAATACGTTTATTAAACAACAGGGGCGAAATTAAATATTTATAATTTGAAAAATTTACAAATCCCGTCTTCCAATATATATTTCTATTTCTCTCAATCCAGTCAACTTGTCTCCTTTCTTTTGTAGTTAAATCGTAAAACGGACAAGGTGGTCGTATTAAAAAACTTTGTAGTCCTTTATTATTCAAAATAGCTATTTCTTTGGGTATAAACTCATTTGATTCGGTTTTAAAACCCTGCACATCGAGTATTAAGTTCATGATATCTTGCGAACAGTACTGCTGAGAGGTTTATATTCTATAATACGATCGTTGATAATGATACAATAGGCACTCGTTTGGTCAGGAAAATCTTTATCACTTTCTATTTCTAGTCTGACATCAACCGGACCAGATTTTAATGTTTCATTTTGTCTTGAGCAGTCAATTACACACAAAGGTGCTTTTTCTTTAAAGTCTGTAATATTAAGCAACGGGTCGACTGGAGTATTGTAGTAAGACTGACGGAATCTGATGTACATTTCGTATAATATATGATATTTATCGTCATCAAAATTGAGTTTAAGTGAATCATATGGATATGTTTGTGAATTCAAAAATAATGTAACGTTAGTTAAATTACAATGATCAAATAGGGAGTCATTTTCATCCTTCAAATTTTTCTTAGCTGTTTGAAGACCAAATATAACATATCTAGGTTTCTCGAGTTGAGAGGCAGTCTTAATCGACCATGAATGCTTATTTGTTTTAGGTAATAGTGGGTATTCATATGTATCCCAATTCCGAAATGCTATTTGTATAGGTTTATCTTTCTCCAATTGTTTTAAGAGCAGTAATCTTTCACGATCAGACACTTTAATATGAGGTACGCGCCACTGAATTCTGTTAATTTTTACTGACACTTGATCATTCTTATCAAGTATGAGAGCTGCGAGATTAGATTTACATCGTGTTAAAATTAATTCATGCTTGCAGTTTAATATGATTTTGTTGTAATCTTCAGCAAACCCGAATAGCTTGCTTAGTGGTAATATTACATTAATAATTCCATTCTTAGATGTTGTTCCATTTAAATTCCAGCCCCATAAAGCAGCTCGCTTGCTCTCTCCTTCATTCATCGAAACGTAAGATTTCATTGTAGAAGTAATACCAACATGTCTAATACGATCAATTTCAACTCCATTTATCTCATATCTAATATCGTTAAAAAGAAATGGTATAGGATTATTGTTAAATTGACACTCCTTTTTTACAACTACTTTTCCAGTAGGATCCTTAGAAGATATTTGTATACATCCTTCTATGTAAATAGAACTGGCTGAAGGTAGTAAATATATGTCTTGTTGATTAATCGGTATTCGTATTTCATCATTTTCCTTGAAGCTATTAGTGTACGGAGAATAGGAATGTACTTCATAACCTTCAATAGAGTTGTCAAAATGCGGTGCTTCGTTAATTTGCAAGATACTCATAGCTGAAATCCTAAATTTCTTAAAAACTCTTTATTAATCTCACTGAGTGCTGGTACAACACGTGTGTGTTTATTGAAGTTACGATTTGAACTATGAACTTTTTCCGGCTTACTACCACTTTTCTTACTTTTTTTAATATTGAAATCGATCATATTTAGCAAGTAAATTATTTGTCAGACAAATAAAATCTGGTTATTTATTCAAAGTATAAACGTAAACTGATCTATTACGTTTCGATCTTACAATTTATTTAAAACATCTAAAGCATACAACTTTCAAGAAATTTAAGACATAAATGACCGCAGTTATATGGATGGCTGCCTTGATAATTATTATAGTTATACTGAATACAGTCCCCCACATATTTGATAAACTCTGTTGGTGGTTTTAGATCACCATAACTGTCAAAGTATTCAATGTAATCATTTTTCTTAACATATGCTACCCAATGTGTACCTTGATTTTTAGAGTTATCCAAATTAATAATACCACATTCTATTTTGCGAGGACGTATAGGTAATTGATCTCTCATGAACACTCCTCGAAAATATGGGATATAGTTTTTTGAATATTTCATTATATCAATATTGGTAAGAGGACGATTAGGTAGCCGCTTATTTAGTTTTTTGTCGAAGCGTAAATACCTAAACCACCTTTGTACGGTTTGAGCTCTAATCCTTTGCCTAGGCATACTGGCTCAAAATTCTGATTAAGACTTCTCATCTCATTCCATGTTTTTTGTGCCGCCTGAAATGTTTTAACCATTTGTGCTATAGCTGATGTTTTATTAACTAGAGCACCAGCAGCAGATAGCCCCGTGATTATTGGTATTAATGGTAAGAATCCTCCTGTTTTTGGTAGTGGTATCACACGTGGAATTTTCACATCAGAATCGGATACAATATCTTTAATAGCAGCAATAGCTAAATCGATAGCCAACTTTTTACATTTTGGTTTTGCTTTAAAAATATTTCTTTTTGCAGCAGCAACGACTTTCTTAAAAGTTTTCTTAAGTCCTGATCCATTTGAAACTTTCGCTAGCATTGCATTTTTAACTATTTTTGCCGCTAGTTTTTCTCCTGCACTTGCTTTGCGGGATAATGCTCTTTTGTTAGCCATTTTCATTAAAATTCGATCTGCTTCGTGTCTGGATTTCAAGTTCTCTGTGTTCGTATATGTAATATCGTGTTGTTTACAATACTCATCAAGTTGATTAACACCTTTATCTCCTCTAATAAGTCTCTCCTGCAGTCTTGTTCCTGGCCCACAGTAATTATAGCCCGGGAGATGTAATTCAAACGGTAAATGATTTAAAATACTATTGACAAGACCTTTCCCTTCCATGCATGGGCGATTAATGACAAAAAAATATCTTAACCTATAATATATTAGTGTTGCTTATCCAACTGTTTTCCTGAGACGGTAATCCTAACCATTTAACAAAAACCTTATTTCCTTTTTTCTTAAGAACTTTTTCAACTAAATATATGTCTGGATTTTTTGTTTTTTGAAGCTCTTGAGCATAAAACGATCCAAGTATTTTATTTTTCCTTGAATCTTGTAATATATATGTTGGTGGATTAGTATTCTGAACATAGACTATTTTAAATAATTCAGTTGACCAGTTTGGAGTGTAACCTTTGTCAAAATTTGCTTTATGCTTACTTATTCGTACTACGTCTCCGACTGCAAAAATATTTTTTCTTTTAATTTTTGGTTTATTCAAAACATTGTACGATTGCATCACAATATGCTTTGTATCTTTACTTACATTAGCAGGACACATTCTTATAGTTCTATGTTTGGTGTGATTGTAATCATTTACAACTATATCTAAAGTTCCATCTATCCATTTAAAATTACCTTTCAAACTAAAGATTTTATAAAGTTTACTTTTTATAGTACGTATAACTCGTTCAACTATTGAAGCCTTTTTAGTGGAATAGGTCGAGTAATGATTTATTGAATGCACCTGTATCATCTTTTTAAAACTCTCATTGTAGAATTCTTTACCCCAATCTGTTTGTAAATTTATAGGGACTCTACCATTAGACAATATGGATTGAAATGCTTTTGTTACACAATCTTTCTTTTTATTTTTTAGCGGTCTGACCCAAACATACTTTGAAAAGCAGTCAATTACAATAAGTATAAAATTATATTTAGAATTAATATTCGATATTTTTTGTACATCAATCAGATCAGCTTGCCAAAGATCATCTATATCTCTGAGTACGACACATCTACGAGAATAATTAATCCTTGCGTTTTTATGTATTTCGTTCACCACATCTTCTTTACTCATTTTAACTTCTATAATTGCTCATATACATATAGCGACTGAATAAATGTTTACTATGATCACGTTATTTATGATTTTATAATTCCTGCTTCTTTTAGTTCTTCAATTATGGATATAATTTCATTATCTTGATTAGTGTTTCCTGCTTGTTTTGAAGCGATCAGAAGTTTCAATCTTTCGACAAGTTCATTAGGATCATCCCAGTAGATGAAATCAGTATTTTTTCTATATCTTTTTAAGATGTTTAAGTTGCCACCAAGTTTTTTGTTATCAGGAGCTTGCATAATGAACATAGGCTTAATAATCAGTCGATATTTTTCGCCTTTGTCTCCTTTTAACTGTCCATTATCGTCAAAATCACGTTTATGAGCATTTGTTTTTAACAAAATGTTTTTATATACACTTTTATCACTCTCCGTTACTATTTCTAGATTCGGTTTTTTATGTAATAAGACTTCTTTCAATCCTGCAGTTAATTGATATTCATCACTATCAATCTTAATTCGACATGGTTCTCGGTCGCCGTCTACTGAGGAAATTATTTTAACTACAGAGTTGCCTATCATTAATTGATCATTGACTTTTCGGACTCCAAAAGGAATATTAATGTCATAAAGACTACTTAAATATTTTTTTGTTATAGATACGTCTTGATTATCCGTATCAAAATAATATTCTGTGTCAGAACAAGCATTGTCTTGATCTATTTCTGAATCTTCATCTGATGATTGCTTATTTGTAGCTGTCGATGGTGTGGATGTTAATAAGGCCTCATCTAATGTAAGTGGCACTCTTATGGCGTTAACATTAAAATCACACCTCACTTTATTTTGATTCGATTCCAACATTTGAGTTAAAGGCTCAGTAACAGGTTTGAATATTTTATTAAGTTCCTGGTTGTTTTGATCTTCCATATCTTTTAACTGTCTAAGTTTGCTTTTTATGATATTTGCTGAAGCAATTATCTGTTCCTTGATATTAAGACTCATATTTTGTCCTGTCGCTTTCACTTTTCTATTAGAAATGACAATATTACATTTTAGTTTAAATATATAAAGGTGTCCAGATTTTTTCTGTATCTACCTTTATTTAATTCACAATCTTTATTTATAGTTAAAATGCCATATCTTTCTTGCCAAACATTGTGACATATATCTTTAAATGTTTTCCATGACATATCGGAATTCACGTGCTCATTGTATATATGCTTCAGGTTGATTTCATCTTGTTTGAAAAGCAATAATAAATTTGCATTATCGCGAATTAATTGTTTTGGTACCTTTGAATATGTCTGTGACAAATAAAAGCTGTCTATTTGATTGTGCCTCCCCATTGTAAAATAATTACGGATATTAACCTGATTTTCACAAACCACATCATCAAAAATTATAACAGTGTTTGGTAAAGCATCATTTGGGTGTATAACTTTACTATTATCACTTAATACACTATATTTGATTTCAGGAACATTTAAAAACACTTCTTTCAGAAAGCAATATTTACTTTGAAATGGTGTTTTGGTATATAAATATAAATGTCGAAATTTAAGACCGTTTTTATGTAATAATAAAGTGACCATTACATTCGTTTTACCACAGTTAGATGGACCACAAATCAAACATCGGATACTATTAGGAAATAATGGACTATGATTTATTTTTTTTAAATGAGATTTTGTTTCAATTTCAATTGGACTGACGTCCAAACTGAGCGATTGTTTTTTAAGCTTCATTGCTAGTTGAATGATGAATATTAGTTCTTGAGCACCATTTTATATAGATATATTGTACCCACTCCAGACTAGAGTGAATTCGATTCGAAAATTCAACCGTCATGAATATATAAAGGTGAAATAATGAAAGACCGTAATAATTAATAAGCTTATATTTTTTATTACTTATATTACAATGTTTGTAGATACACAGGAAATAAACCCTTACACTTCAAACAATATGTACATATTCTTACAAAATTCTTACTAAAATACATAATAAGAATTTAATTATAGCTAAAGGTATGCATAGTGACCCCATGCTACAGTTTCTACTTGATTCGGAAGTATTTGACGTTTATCATCATTTCGGTTTAATACTAACTTGTTTTCTTCTTGTGAATACAAAGTATGTTTCAAAGACTTAATAGTGTTCATTTTGCATTTTAAATCAATATTATTTAATAAACAATCTGAATATTGTTTAAGGTTTAAAGATTTTGTTACAGACTTAGATATACCTTTAGCCTTTTTCATTTCTTTGTTAGTACTTTTGATACAGTAAAGTTTAGCTCTTAATCCTACAAATTCCGTAATTAGTGTACCACCCATTTCATCTTTAAACAAGCCAGGTATTTTGTTATTAACTCTTGGGATTCCATATGAATTATTGTTATCGAAATTACTGGTATCGAACACTTGAATGTCTTGTTTAATATCTTTATATACATCATCTGCATAAATTAAATATAAGAGACTGTCAGTATCAGTGTAACAAAGTTTAGCATTCTCACCGTATTTACTTTTAACATAATTATAATGGAATTGATATAAATGTGTCTTTGCGTACTCTAATACAGTAAATCCCACATAGATTGGTTTATCTAAAGTAATTTTTTCTAGACTTAACTGTACTGCTAAGAAATTTTCGGAAAATATTGATACTGATTTTAAATTTGGTTTAGCAATTAGTTTCCGAGCACCTACAAGTTTATTTGTTACATTGTTATTATCTTCCCAATCAGATACTAGTTTCACATTCACCTGTTTTCGTTTGTTCTCTATGGTTTTACCAAAGATAGAATTATTCAATAATTTGAAAAAGTCTTTCTCAAAGTCAGATTTTGAAATCTGACGTAAACTTGTATTCAGATCTATATATGTCTTTAAAAAACTTTCTTGTCTGAAGGATATTACACGATATATTTTTTTTAATAAGAGACCTTGTTTTAAGCATTCCTTTAAATGAATATAATGAATTACGTAACACTTTTTGTTAAATAAATTTGCCACTAGTTTTGGTGATTTACTGCCTGGTGGAATAAGTTTCTCTGCAGCAAAGGGTAAGTCACAATGAGCATCGTGTAAGTAATAAGGGTATTCCAAATCAACTTCCAAAATGTATCCGTATTCACTATCATCTGAAATGGTTTCAATATTTAAATTACTAATCTGTTCAGGTGATAAAAATCTAAAATCAGATATTGGCATTTTTTTCATCATAGCAAAACCATACAAATTATTGCAATCTAAATATATTAAAAACTTGATGGCTTTGAATTATCAAAATTTGGTAAGTATTTATTATTAGCTTGAGCATGTCTCAGCGAACATTGTGCCAAGCCACCTCGAACACCTTTTTCTATCATTTCATATATTTCAAGATCAGTAATTAATTCTAATCGGACATCAGTATAAAGAAGCATCGCATCCCAGCTCAAGCCTGGAGCTGTAACATAATAAGCTGGATCTAAGTTATAGTAATGCAAACTCATGTTTCTAAAGTTTTCAAATATATCAGTTAATAATAAAACATCACATTTTATATATAGATCGGTGTATTCACCCATGTTCCTAATGTTAAACTCTTTCCAAACATTTTGTGCATGTGTGTATTCACTATCAGTTATATTTTGCCTTGATAAACTGTTGTAAAATAACCGTTTAGGAGGTAAACACTCTTCATCATATTTAACAAAACTATCCATGTAGTCATAAGGATAAATCCCTTTTTTTCTCATTACCTCAAATTGATAAGTAGTGTTGAAAGTTTTTGAAGTATGAATAAAATCATTATCATTTAAACTTTTACTCAAATTATCTAAGCTTGCGTTTAAAAATAGGAAAGAATCTATAAATTTCACTTGAATAGAAGACTTGTTTCCGTTCTGATTAAATGCCTTCGTTACTGTTATGTATTTTTCTTTAGTCTTTGGTATAACATTAATCGAACCATCGTATTTAGTTAGCTCCATTATAAATAAATGTAAATCATAACCAGATAAATTATGAAACACAACTGGTATATATGGACATACTTTAAACATGAGATTGCAATATGAATGCGCTGCCCCTCTGTACTCTCCGGTAACATGGTCATGGTCACGAATTTTGTCACCAAATAATAAATGTTTACAAATATGACAATACACACTGCTATCGTATTCATTTTGCTGTTCCTCAGTTAATTTTATCATTGGTTTATTGGTTTTAATCAAATTATTAATACATTTCACATCTTCCATTAATGTTTTGATAAATATTTCCGTTGCATCTAAACCTCGATACGAAACAAATTTGTTAAAGGAGCTATCAAATGAACAACAAATATAATAAGCAAAACATGATGGAACATGGATTTTAAGCTTGGTAGTGTTTGTGTTTTGTGATTTATCTGAATACTTCTGTAACAAACTTTCAAAGTCAGCATATATTACAAAATGAACCTTTTGCTTTCTTTCGAAATGCTTAAACGATAAATAAGTGTCGGGTTTTGGTAATACTTGCAATACTTTGGAACAATGATGTGTTTTGTATTTATTGTCGCTGCAAAAAGTCTGTAAGCATGCCTCACACAAATAAACATCTCCTCTATGCTTCGTTACTTGGCTTCGTACTAATTTCAGTAAATTTTTTATTAAACAATAGTGACCTTTTCCATTGCTTTCTATATATAATAAATTGAAATGATTAATTCTTTTATTAGCAGTCATATAAAGAGGCCCAGTTACAAATTTATTTATTTTGTCTAGACCAAATACATTAATACTTATATTTGAATTATTCTTTTCAAAAATTTTAATATCTTTAAATGATGGAGGAAATATCATTCCATTTACATTCAATATATTTAAAAAATTTGGATAAGAACTACATCTATCTGAGTTTTTATCACAGGGATAAAGCCCAGCTAATATGCTCCAAAGAAAACAAAATTCATCATTATTTTTAACATTAACACAGCTCTTAGTATTGTACACGCGAGGAGGTAGTTTTATATATGTACCACCTTGCATAGGACAATATTTATTTACATTGATTTCTAAATGACTGACTGATAAAAATGTCCAACCGGACTCAGAGTGTTCAAATTCACTAAGTTTTCGTTTCATCGTATCAACAGTGTTCATTCTAAATATTTCTTTCAATTCATCAACATCATGTATTATTTCATATTTCGTATTAAAAGATTTCAATTGCCTTTCCTCAGATTTTGGTAATAAATAATATGCAAATAATTCAAACTGTATCTTAAGACATTTGTGTTTTTGTAAATTCATTTCTATAAGTCTATAAATATCTGTTTCACAATCATATAAAAACAATTCTGGTATCGAATACAACTTTTTGTCAGATTTTATGCGATAACTTATAACTCGATTTTTAAATGCAGTACTCAAAATATCAATATTCTCAAAATCTGTTTTTATCAGTGAATTCAATTTATGTATTTCAGTTTTCATATGACATTGATATCGATTTCTTTTTACTTGTATATCACAATCATCACATTTCATAATCTCATCATTAACTGGCACTGGAGAAGGATTGATGTTGATAACTGTAAAAAAAGAACGTTTCTGGATATATAATATTTTAATGATATAACTATTATGTATTACAAACAATCACATTATTATTATACATTTACATTATGTACTTATACATTTAGCTTGCATATTATCATTTATAACATGTACCCAATACGTGAAGATAAAAGTTTATAGACTTATAACCAAACTAGTAAGTTGTTTAGTACTATTAAATAATATTATTGTTGTAAGCTGAAGTTGGATGTGAATGTGTTAGGAGTTCCTCGGAACTCCTTCCTAGCAGCACTTATTAAGTTAGTAAGATGCTGCCAGAAAACAGTGTCTGTGTCCGTCCTTAATTTTAGTGTGGACACGGAGTGACGCCATCTATTTATTGGAATAACATTTTCTATTTCATTACATCTATAGACTTTTAACTCCACGTAGTGGGTACCTTTTTTGTTAGGTAAATTTTGTTTTGATAATCCTGTTGCGATCCTGTTAACGAACACAGATTGCAGTGGTGGTGGTGGTGTACCTTTTGGTGAAGGTTCTACATCATCTTCGCTTTCCTCCCCGAAAAGGTCAACCGCAGTAATTTTATTCGCTGTGATAGCTTTGATCACCGGACGCGTTTTCTTATTCGGTGGATGCGAGGTCGAAGGCCGTCTGGACGACACTTTCTCATCTCCGGAAACAGATGTATGTGATCTATGAATAAAAAATTAAATTATTAGTAAATACTATGGAGGCCTGTAAACTACAACACGTATATCTGTATAAATTATTACACTAATATTATATATACATACACCCTCTCGGTTATACTAACACTATTACACTGTTAACATTACAAATTGTATTTAGTTCTAAGTTATTTATGTTGTATCAATAAAGCGTTATCTATCTATCTAACAGGGCTTTAAACCAATCGAGGCTAAAAGTGTAAGTCTTTAAGTATTAATTAATTACATAGTTAACTAACCTTTTTGGTTGCTTCTTTTCTCGCTCCCTGTCAACTATCGGCTTCGGCTCCTCGTCCTCAGAAACCGGTGAATGTACCCTGTGCAACAATTAATAGATGTTACTAAAATAATGTATGTAAAAAATCCATATTATATAATAGCTCTATGAAAGCTAATATACAATATGAGCAAAACAGTTATAATTTGATGCCTACAACTTACCGTTTTTTTTCTTTCTTCTTTGTCTCACTATCAGCTCTTCTACTGTAGTGAGATATTCTTTTTTTTTCGACCGCCTTCACCTCATCGTCTGATGGCGGAAACTCCTCATCTCCGAGTAATGGCATTGATCTGGACCTGTAAAATATACAATAATTAAAACAAAAATAGCTTGATACGCCTAATTACTGACTAGTGAATTTACTAGGCAAAGCGTCTAACATCGTATGACTATTAAGTAAGAAGCACTGGTGCAGTGCACCTAGAGCCTGGGTAGCACTGTACTGATTATGACCAGCGTTATCTCTTATAATATAACCGGTGTATTTTCTTCATGATCCGATGACCTGAACCGAATACCAGACCACCGAGACCAGATGATCTATTCACTCCGACTGGTTGAATAGTTGATCTGTTCATTTCGGTAATCTGATTGAATAGATCATTATTACATGCACTAGCACTGATTATGGGCAACCTAGACCTAGAGCCTGGGTAGCACTGCACTGATTATGGGCAACGTTGTCTCTTAACATCAGGAGAGCGTCTTGCTCTTTTTCTTGCTTCTTAGTATAATACAAAACATTGAATGATAGAACAATTAATTATAAAATGAGTATAGGTACTTACATGTTGCTTGAAGTGTGGAGGGTTTATTTCCTGGTGTACCCTTAGCGCCTTGCTTGCCGGAACTGATAACTTCGATCCTGGTTCCAGTCATATTTATTGCACTAAATTTGAGAGTGTGTGTAAATACGGATAGAGCGATGTTTTTGTGCATAATAGCTGACTCTATTAAAAATCCAAACATAGGTTTGTTATGGAATGCGTTGGAAGACCTAATTTGGCAAGTATCTACTCGTACCTAGGCGTCATAGGAAGAAACTTTCCATGATTTTATCGTTGTGTCAGCTAAAATGAAATATTGTTCAATTTTGAACTTTATAGCAACAAAAAATTGTCTTTAAATTCTGGTACATGTACTACCGAAATATTAATATTTTTGAAACAATCAAGAAAATAAGACGCTTATACAATGGCTGTAAGTATAATTTATAATATTAGATAAATTAATTTAAGGTATATTATGTACCTGCAATACAAACGTTGGCCGCAGCTAGTTATTTTAATTTACTTTTTATTTACAGGACAGCGAAGAATCACTATTCAACTTTATTCCAATGGATAAAAATCGTGGATCTACGAGCCGCAAAAGAACAATTGCCGATGATAACATAACAATCTATTCATGTATTAAAAGACCTATCACTGGTGGTATGAAATTAATAAAAATAGAATTGTATGATCTTATGAAGAGTGATCTTGACACAAAAAAACTTGCAGGCGTGTGTCAGTGTAAAGCTGATGTGTGTGTGCAACATGTTATTAAGAATAGTTATATGGATGATGATAATATTTATAAATGTGTAAAAGAACTTGTCACTAAAATAGAAAACAATGTATTAAATTATTGAAATAAATTTCTGACGTAATATTATGTTTTTGTTTCATTTGTTGATTTATAAGATCTAGAATAAACTGCAAGTTACGAGTAGGTAGTATCTGTTCAGTTATGTTATAAAAGGGAAATATTTTTAAAATCGTATTTTTAACTTACTTGAGAAAGGAACTAAAGAATTATTATTTGTGTATATGTAGATATTTCAGATCAATCATTTTTGTCACTACATACTAGATAAACTAAAGTCGCTCCACATTGTTTGTATGCCTCTATGTATGCTTAGATCCTTAAAACTAAGCAGCGGATTTAATGCTGTTTCTAGTAGATAAAGTAAATTAAGAGAAAAGTTTTAAAATGTACTTATAATAGATGCATAATAATATAGTAGAGAATACACAATAATTTAATTTACGCTACGAAGTGCGCGCGTGTAATAGTTACAAATAAATATTAGAATGATTGATCTGAAATATTTACATGTACATCATTACACTCGAGAAGACGTGTAAATGTAGATATTTCAGATCAATCATTCTAATATTTATTTGTAACTATTACCCGCGCGCACTTCGTAGCGTAAATTAAATTATTGTGTATTCTCTACTATATTATTATGCATCTATTATAAGTACATTTTAATACTTTTCTCTTAATTTACTTTATCTACTAGAAACAGCATTAAATCCGTTGCTTAGTTTTAAGGATCTAAGCATACAAACAATATGAAGCGACTTTAGTTTATCTATGTTGTGTCAAAAATGATTGATCTGAAATACCTACATATAACATCATTACACTCGAGCGTCGAGCGAAATATGTGCAACGGCGGCAAAATTCCTTCGGTTCGCCCGCATAAAATTAGGTAACGATAGATATATATTATTATTAAATATCTTGGACTTGCACACGACATACGGTGTACCTACCTTCTGTTCTTCATGATCCGATGGCCTGAACAGCCTAGTTTTGAGACTAGATAATCTAACAGCTTTGGCAATCTGGTTGAATAGATGATCTGCTACACACGGTTTGAAGGACCAGTTTGGACAATCTGGTTGAATAGCAGATGATCTATTCACTTCGACTGGTTGAATAGATGATCTGTTCACTCCGACTATCTGGTTGAATAGATGATCTGCTACACACGGTTTGAAGGACCAGTTTGGACAATCTGGTTGAATAGCAGATGATCTATTCACTTCGACTGGTTGAATAGATGATCTGTTCACTTCGGGATCCGATGACGTGAACCGAATAGATGACGTGACCAGATGATCTGTTCACTACCAAAGTGAACAGATCATCTATTCAACCTGTCGGAGTGAATAGATCATCATTACAGATTTGAGGCAGAACCCCCAATTTTCACCTACTAACCTTACATAAAATCAGCCGATCCCTAAATAAAATTGGCCAAACTCAAAAATCAAGCAATCCAACAGATGCGATCGAACGCAAGCGCGCAGTGCGTTGGATATGCGACTATATAACGGTGCAATGCAGCCGACCGCCGCAGGCGCACTCTAGGGACCTACACTCGTGTGTGGTCGCGGCGTACTGTTGCCTCGCTGCGTGGCTCTGTCCTGCATTGTTGGCTGACGGTGACTGTTTAGCTGCCTTGCTTGAGGTGGTCGAGCTGGGCATCTCTGGGACTAAGAGTCAAGGTAAGTGAAGAAATTTTCACATAGTAATGAGTTGGGGGCTTACTTAATGGAATTTACCATATTTTAGATCGGTTTAAACTCATTTTAATTTTATTAATTGGGACTTATGGCGTTATATTTTTAATGTTAGTTTTACAAAAATATAAAACTAACCTTGACATCGACTCATAGTTACATGAGTAGTGGTCACGAGAAGACTGATTCTTGATAATTATTGAAACGTGGCTGATATTTAGATAAGACTATCGTCCTTACGTGCGACTCTTACTAGCACGATAATATGACAATTTAATAAATAAATAAATAAAATAAAAACAAAAAAGCCCTTATTTCTTGCTTTACAAAAGAAAATAACAAAGAAAGTAACTGCAATATAAAATCTAAGTGTGTAAGTAATGTAAATTTGTTAGTACCTGTTGAATATATGTATATCTTATGATTATTTATCTATATAGTATTGTTAGTATTTTTCTTATTCATATGTTAGTATTCTGTTAGTATTAAATAGTGTTTAGTTGTTATAATTTTCTTCTGCAAGAACCCCTATTTGGGTGAAGGCCTCCTCCAAAGATGTCCAGCCATCCCTGTCTTGGGCTAGTTGGCTCCAATTAGCACCTGCGATTTTTTTAATGTCGTCATCCCAACGTGTCAGCGGTCTTCCTCTATTCCTATTAATATGACAATTTATGAAATATATATTCGTAGACATATATTTGTAGTAGAATTTAATTATTAAAGCACAAAAATATTAAATAAATTGTAACAGGTAAACCAGGAGAACTTCCTAAAATGAAGGATGAGAAGGAACTGAAGCCGGTCTCCATGCGAGTCAGGGACGCGGCTGAATCATTGTTGATGCTAATACTGGAAACGGTAAGCTGGTTACGTTATCTAATCTTCTGCTTTTGCAATTCCCTTAAGAATATGCTCTAATGTCCATCATGGTATTTTCTTGAAAAATACTTTTTAGCTCAATTTGTTCACTAATTTCAGCGCAAGTCAAGCGCTTGATCTTGGTTGATACAGCTTTTCCAGAGAGGCGGCAAGCCTAATGCCTGCGGGACATATTCTTCTTTAAAAATGTTTGTATTTTGACTCTTCGCATTCTTAGTAATCTTGGTTACCTGACACATCGATATATTATATACTTAGGTTGGCCATTGGCCATATACATGACCTTTACATCTATAGTCTTACAGACTCTTCCAGAAGTTGAGTATAAACCTGAATTTCATGAAAACATGTAAATTTTTTTTTGCATGTTTTCATGATAATTAATAATTATATTTTCATCGTAGGTGGGTAACAACAGCATAGGCCCTGGTTGGTGTCGGCTGGACGAGCGTTGGTTGGCTGCTCTCGGGCACGGGAAGCTACGTCACTACGTGGCAGATGGCTCCATCCTGCTGTCCCTGCTGGAGGAACCCTTGGCTAACAGCCAGGAGCCGCAGCCTACGCTTATTGGTGAGTGTTGTTATATTACTCTCGGGCACGGGAAGCTACGTCACTACGTGGCAGATGGCTCCATCCTGCTGTCCCTGCTGGAGGAACCCTTGGCTAACAGCCAGGAGCCGCAGCCTACGCTTATTGGTGAGTGTTGTTATATTACTCTCGGCCACGGGAAGCTACGTCACTACGTGGCAGATGGCTCCATCCTGCTGTCCCTGCTGGAGGAACCCTTGGCTAACAGCCAGGAGCCGCAGCCTACGCTTATTGGTGAGTGTTGTTATATTACTCTCGGCCACGGGAAGCTACGTCACTACGTGGCAGATGGCTCCATCCTGCTGTCCCTGCTGGAGGAACCCTTGGCTAACAGCCAGGAGCCGCAGCCTACGCTTATTGGTGAGTGTTGTTATATTACTCTCGGCCACGGGAAGCTACGTCACTACGTGGCAGATGGCTCCATCCTGCTGTCCCTGCTGGAGGAACCCTTGGCTAACAGCCAGGAGCCGCAGCCTACGCTTATTGGTGAGTGTTGTTATATTACTCTCGGCCACGGGAAGCTACGTCACTACGTGGCAGATGGCTCCATCCTGCTGTCCCTGCTGGAGGAACCCTTGGCTAACAGCCAGGAGCCGCAGCCTACGCTTATTGGTGAGTGTTGTTATATTACTCTCGGCCACGGGAAGCTACGTCACTACGTGGCAGATGGCTCCATCCTGCTGTCCCTGCTGGAGGAACCCTTGGCTAACAGCCAGGAGCCGCAGCCTACGCTTATTGGTGAGCAAAATGTTACAGTTGCAAATTATCATAATTGCCAAATAGAAAAATGTCACCATTAGAAATCTCAATTTTCTTTCATAATTTTGCTACTTACACGATTTTCTATAGAGACAAATTGCTACTGTGACAATTTGCTGTTGTGAGATTTTGCTGGTATCAGTAAGTATTAAGACAATCTGAATTATTTATGTGAATTTGGGGATGTGACCAAACATCGCCTTATTCGTCTTTTCCCGATAAAATTGGATTCTAGTAAAATATCTAAACCATGTGTTTTTTCAATACATTTCACAATATAGATAAACTGATATGAAAATTTTTGACAGCTCTATCCAACGTAACACTTTAAACTTCCGCGATTTGAACTTATGTAAATTTTATTAATCGGGACTTATCGTGTAATTACATTATGTTAGTTTTACAAAAACATTATTATAAAACCAACCTCGACGTTTCGGATCTGTCGCTAGATCCGTGGTCACGAGCAAACAATCAATCTAACATCAATATGTTAGATTGATTCTTTGACACGGATCTTGCGACAGATCCGAAACGTCGAGGTAGATAAATTGTTTTTTTTATTTTATTTGGACCGCCAAACTGACCACTACACAGACATATAATATTATGAGAACAGCTTGACATACACAGCTTAACATTGTGTGCGGTCTTCTTGAGGCGGGCACAACGTGTTTTCCAACGTGTTTTCCGTCCCCCTGCAGTTATAATCCGTTGCGGGTGGGGTCGGTACGCGTGGTGCGTGTGCGTACGAGGCGCGGCCCGCTGCGCCCGCCGCGGCACGCACGCCTGCCCGCGACCCGTCGACACCCGCGGCGTCAGGCCCGCGCCGCCGCCCGCCTGCCGCGCCCCGCACGCTGCTCATGACACGTGAGTATACACCAATACACACTATGTACACCAATACACACTGCGTACACCAATACACACTGCGTACACCAATACACACTACGTACACCAATACACACTGCGTACACCAATACACAATAAGTACACTAATACACACTACGTACACCAATACACACTGCGTACACCAATACACACTGCGTACACCAATACACACTGCGTACACCAATACACACTGCGTACACCAATACACACTGCGTACACCAATACACAATAAGTACACTAATACACACTACGTACACCAATACACACTGCGTACACCAATACACACTGCGTACACCAATACACACTGCGTACACCAATACACACTGCGTACACCTATTTTACCATGTTTGACACAAATAAATCATTTCATTTCATATGTGCTATGTTTCCTTTCGCCCTTTTTGGGAACGCAATGTTCTCAAACCATTTTTTTTTTAGGACCAGGCTCTTTGGAATTAGCTATGAAATAGAATATTTATATTTCATCTGAATATACCTTTTAAAAGCTTATGAGTAAAAGGAAATTGTTGATTAATTTGTTAAACGCTCAAACCGATGAGTGGATGGAGTTGAAATTTGTCTAATTACATACCTTTTACAATATTTTGTCCCATTTTTGTTACAAAAACCTAGTGTTAGATCTGATTATATCTGTTACAACTTACAATACAATCACCATTTCTTAAATATTTTTTCTTAGTTAATTTATTCTTATGGCAAATGTATTTGTTCCCCAGTGAATCAGCATTCCCCAGCCTAGAATCAGTGCTCCGTCAGCTGAACGACCCGGACGCTCCCATGTTATTCAAGCTATTAGAGCAACAAGCGAACATTGAGAAACGTGTCAACAGCGAGGATACTGCACAGCCTGAGGAGTATATACCGCCTGAGCCAGTCACTGAGTTCCAAACTGCTCGATTGTTCCTCACCAACTTTGGATATTTGAACATTGGGCCGGATAAGAAGGTTAGTATTAGATGTTGTTTGAGCAACAAGTGAATATAGAGCGTCAACAACGATAATAACTCTCAACCTGAAGAGTATATACCGCCAGAGCCAGTTTAAAATATTTTCAACATTTTATGACCTCCTAAAAATTGGCTTTTTACATTCTACCGCGCTTATTGTAAACGCAGGAACAAACGTTATTTAATATAATTATTAAACACTGACTTATGCGGCAGTATAGTTGTTTGTTAAATCTAAAGAAAACATAGGTAATTTATTATAATGAGCCTACTGGATCCCACTGCAGGGCCTTCCTACCCTCCTTACAACTGCCTCGGTCTAGGGCTATGGATGCCATCCTTACTGATTAATCGAGGTCATCCCGCCATCTCTTAGTCAGCCGCGTGGCCGTTTGATTGTTATTTTGGCCCAATGTTTCTTCCAAAGACATGTTATTTCGCATGCCACAGAAATTTGTCCTTTCCAGTCACTTTTAAGAAAACATAAATGAAGTGTAAATCACCCTCGTCTCCCCAGGGCTGCACAAACCGGCTAGTGCTCCTAGACAACAGTAATCCCGGCTTCTCAGCCGCACTACGCCTATTAGACTCATGCGGCGCGCCTGTGTGACGGCTCACGTATTCTGTATACGCGGGGGACAGACTAACCACTCAAGCGTCCAAGCCGGGCGGGCGACACATGCTCCAACTGTCCACACATAAAAAAATCACTTTTTTTTCCGCCGGCGCGAGACCCGCTCATCAAAAACGATTACTACTGAAAAACTGCTAAACCTACATTAGAATAAAAAATACTAATGTAAAGCTCAAAGAATCCAGAATTTAATTTAATTACCAGTAAATGACAGTTATTAATTATAAATGATGAAAATAAAGTTTCATTACAATCATCCACCAATAATCGCGTACTGATCATGTAACTTTTGCAGCTAAAATAATATGTGTAAACATTTTGAAATTATTGTACTATTGCATATTTCGTAAAGGATATATCTTCACGATTAATTTGATGTACAATAACAATAGAAATAATGGATAGAAAACATGATCCACCACAAACCATCCACACACACTGTTAAAGTTTGCCATTTTGTGCGTTGTGTCGTCATTTTCTTTTTTTTTTTCTAATTAAAATGAACTCGTTTTACAAATAAAATCATCTTCCACAGATAAAAATTAATTAAAGCACCATATAATAACATTCAAATGAACGAATATCACCAGATTTAGGCGCTGTACACATTTAAACGGAACGATGCCGTCTGGGGACTATGGTCACCGGGACAGAATAAGCAAGTGTTTTTTTGGGGACTGTAGTCACCGTGGACGCTTGAGTGGCTAACTGGATTCGTTTTGTAATAACTGGACAACCATAGCTCTAGACCGAGAAGAATGGAGAGAGGGAAGGGAGGCCTTCGCTCAGCAGTGGGACAAACTATGCTGAAAATTAAAAATAAATGGTAAAAACCATTCTCTCCTTAGGGCGGCACAAACCGGCTAGTGCTCCTAGACGACAGCAAGCCAGGTTTCTCAGCCGCACTACGTCGCTTGGATTCGTGCGGCGCGCGCGCCTGTGTGACCGCGCACGTATTCTGCGTACGCGCCGGACGGACTAACGCACAGGATATATTAGCGAATGCCAGGAGTGAACGAGCGCCCGCGCCTTTTATCAATATGCTGAGAGGGTGAGTCAATAAGATGGTTAATTATAATAACTATTCTGAATTAATTCATTATTTTATTTATTATTCTAATATTTTGTATTATATTCTACTTAAAAAACTTTTTCAGTTTTTTTATCCACGTTTCAACGATTGTATTGTTGGTAAAGTTTGGCAGGATATAAGTTTTCTTTTGATTTTTAAAGCTTCAGAAATATGATTTGTCTTTTTTTGATGCATGTATTAAATTGCAAATTTAAAAACTATACTGTTTTATAATACGGCAAAAACTACTCACTTCAAACATCGAAGTGACATTAATTATAATTGCCGATAAAATTTAGAATCTTCAATCTCAAATCCCGTTGAAATCTCACTGCTGATAATAATAATAATTGGGGTTTATACTCCAACAGAACAGGTTACCCTACTTACACTGTCAGAGTCAAATCACAATTTATTGGTTGTGTGGCCAACTTATATGCTACAGTTTCACGTCGCCGAGATTACTACATGACCTAACGACTGACTCCTACATATCTTATAGGAAACAGCCGGGACCCACAGTTTTAAGTGCCTTCCGAAACACGGTAGCGTCCAGGCGAACTTTTTGCCACACACTGAGATTTGAACCCAGGGTCTTCGGTTTTTTTTTTTAACTTGATTTTGAACTCAGATTTTTTGGAATTTGAACTCAGGGAAGCCGGACGTATGACCACTGGGCCACGGACGCTACATGACTATATGACTATATCATCAGAAGCCACTGTCGATGGGAACGGCCGAGAACTCGGGATCGTTCCCGGGCCCCTCCCTGTTGAGAGGGGCGTGAAGGGCCCGCCTTTGTAAAGGCAGCCGGTCGTCGACGGGAGACTAGATGCAAGGCTCTGCCGATTCCCAGTCCTCCGTCATAAAGACGATGCGGGAGTGCCGCCGGGTTGTTTTAGTGGGTATACCCGTGCAGTCGCTCTGCACGATGAGTCCCACATAACCCTCCCATACCCCCGTATGAAAGGGTATGCGTAATGAATTTTTTCCCGGCGAAAACAAAAAAATATATATATCATCAGAAACTTCAATATTTGATTAATTTAAGTGTATTCTACGTTGGGTGGCCTAAATAAATAATTATCGCTTCAGATCGCTATTTGTGATAATTTTAACACTTAGTTTTTATGTTATTTTTTGTATATCAATAAAGTGTTATCTATGTACGTTGTATGTAACATTCCCCAGGCTGGGCAAGAGCGTGCGCGTGCGCGGTCACGCGGGGTGGGCGGGGCACGTGTCGCGCAGCTACGACGCCGCCGCGGCGCCGCGACTCACGCCGCAGATGTCTAAGAACGCACCCGGACGGTACGATGGACGGGAGGAGGTATGTACCACTATTATAACCCTTGAACTTGAACCCATTTCAAATTTATTCACTAAAATAATAACGCGATAAGTCCCGATTAATAAAATTAACAATAGGTAAGTATGTATTCATGAACTTGTTTTTGAAGTGAAAACTTCTTTAGCGGCGCTGAGCACTTTTTTGTATGGGTAAAAACTTTCAAACTCGCGTCAGGGTCACGTGATGCTGATCGAAAAAGCGTAAGATCGAGGGGAAGGGAGAGGAACTAGTATCTCCCACTCTTTCTACCGTGCCTGAGTGTGCTGCTCTGTTTAGGCGGCACAGGGGGCTTGGACAAGCGCGCGCCCGATATTTTTTTTTATATTTTATATTTTTTTTATTAGACACTTAAATAGGTTCGAATCAAAACTGTTTGTTTCTTACTTCAGTTATCATAAACCAATTGTATCAGTTGTAAAAATTTGCGATGATGATTCTGATAATAACGATGGTGTAAAAGTCGTCGAAATTATGGATGGAAGTTGATTTTTCTGAGAGATAAAATTTAATGTAATATATAAATAACGATATAATATTATAAATAACAACATATAAATTGTCATATTTGTGTACGATAGCGCAATAAATAAACATTGTATTCTACCTCATAAATGATAGTACTTTTATACTTATAATTAAACACAACGTTAATATTGAAGTTTTCACTTCTGCCGGCACTCCCGGAGTGCTACCTTTTTTTTTTATTCACTATAGGTAAGTTTTTGACCACGATCTCGCCTGATCTTAAGCGGCCGCAGATGGCAGCAGACCATACCTAGAAGGCGGAATAAATCCCTTCCCGGCTTTAGTGAACATCATGCCGGAACACGGTCATAATGACCGCTTGGCGACACGGTTTAAACTTCAAAGCATAATCTGAGCGTACATGTTTTAAAGTCTACCATATCTAGTTTCTTGAGCTACTGAAAATTCTCTTTTGTTTCTAGGAATATTACACAATTTCCAAAGTATTAGTACCAAAGCCCCATTTCAATTTTACCGAAATTTATCGAACTATTTCAAGTAATAAATTATAACTAAATATTTACCTTTTATATAAAAAAAACCCATGCGTCTCACCTTTGTCTATTTAAAGTGAGCAAGAAATCTATTTTTTGACTATTTTTTAAATTTGTTTATCGTGTTCTACAGGTACTTTACTGGTCAGACTCTATGAACGAGATAGCGTTTGTAGTACCAACCGGCTACGAACTGATGGAGGACGAGAAACATAATGACAGCATGAAATCTGACGTCGATGGGTGTGCTACTTCGAGGTAAGTTTTGGAAGCTTACGTTACTTTTCTAGCTTGTAACACTGTTTGTCGTAAAATGTAATATTAAGACCACTATTATCACTTATAAGTCATAAAATTTAAGCTATGACCTTTTAGACCTACCGAATAGACACAAAAGATCATGAAAATAGGTCAACCCGTTTCGGAGGAGATCTCTGTGACTCGAGATTTTTATTATATTACTCCTAGAAGATGTAAAAAATTACTTAATTTCTCGTGTTATTAGTTATTACATTTGACTCCACAGTATTTCAAGACCTTGACTATTATAATTTTTAACAAAGTTTGTAAAAGCACATTGTTAAAGAAGAATTTGACACTGGTACACTGTGTGACTCTATAGGGATACTATCAAGTTTTATTGTAGCCTATGTGTTATTCCAGGGTCTAAGCTATCTCTACACCAAATTTCAGCTCATTCGGTCACCCGTTTAGACGCGAAAGAGTTACAAACATCTAGACATATTTACATTCTTCCAAACTTTCACGATTATAATAATTAGTAAGTTTTTACAAGCTTTTATTTACTTTCACTTGTCTGTTGTCTGTCTTTCTGTCTGTAATCAAATCTTGCAAGTAAAATTTGACCCACTTCCCGGTATCCGATTGAGCTGAAATTTTGCATGCCGGTATAAATCGGATGACAATGCAATATTATTATGACATGGAGCTGATCTGATGATGGAGCTCGAAGGTGGCCATAGGAACTCCATAATTAAACGGCGCATCCCCATCGAGCTTGGGCTCATTTGATATGTCTTGACGAGTATACTTTATGGTGCTGGATGGTAATAGTAATAAAAGCTTGTTTTTAAAAAGATTTTTTAAAATTTCACTTGTTTTAATAAGTGATATAATGTTGATGTACCAGGAGCACAGACACGAGTGGCGGTTCGAACTGGGACGTGAGCAGCGGCCACACGTACGAGCGGAGCGTCAGTGACTCGGACAAGGGCGAGCGTGCGCGGCCCGACCTCGATGATAAGATGCGAGCCATGTCGCTGGATCTGGATAAACAGGCTGAGGCTGGGTTTACTGGTTAGTGATATTTTTAATCGATAAATGACTAAAAATAGGTTATATATTGGTCTTATGGGGTTCCAAATCTGTTTAATGACGGACCGGCATACTCCATAGAATCTTCATGGTCGTTGACATACTAAATTCCAGTGATTTCTTTCCTTTATCGAAACGTTAATGATGGAATTATAATTAAGTTTTCTGTTTTGTATTTCACGTGTATTTTAAATTTACAGGAAGCGGCCGGCGCAATAGAGATTTCACAACGAAAATTTTGATATTTTGGTTGGAAGATTTCGAAGATCATCTCAATTTACCCATCGGTGAGTAATTTTTCTATATATTTTGCGTTTTATTTTGAAAATTTGAGTCCTCTAGATGGTCACCTGCCAGATGAATGTATTATTAGCTATCAGCAGCAGGTTTCTTAAAAAAAAAAGAACTGCATACGGGAATAGCCCAAACTAATTTTAGTACACTCATAACCTAATACCGAAAATAAATCGGTCCAACTAGTCAATTCATTGAAGATTACCGGTCCCAGGATAGAGCCCTGTGACACGCCGAGGGTTCCGTTTTTCGTTAGTTTCGGTAGTTCTGAATCTACCTTTCTGATTTCTGCCTGCTTGGTAGTTTTTAATATTAGTTTTATGACTTTTTGGGGACGTCTTTGCTTCAAAGTTTCGTGATCAGGCTTCTGTAGTTGATCAAGTCGAATGCCTCGGTGAGGTCTATAGATTCTCACGGATATTATGTTAGGTATCTGTCGAGCCCGGACGGTGAGTGTTCAGTTTCTGCTCCGTTACACGACTGCTCGGAGTGGTCGAATGCATAACATTTTTGCACTGCAGAATGTGCCTTGACAAATTTCCTCGCGATTCTTTCATCGAGGACCCACTCGATGAAGAATTTCTTAACTCACCTGTCGTGAACACGTTCCCTTCCCCAGACGAGTTGCTGAAGTACTGCGAGACGGGTCTCCCGTGGCGGCGCGCGCACACCGTGGTGCTGTGTGCGGCGGCGCGGCGCGGCGGGCTCGTGCGCGTGCGCGCCCCGCCACACGCCGCGCTCGCCGACGGAGCCCTGCTCGCCCCCGCCGCGCTCCCCGCCGCCCTGCGCCGCGCCGCCCTGCACGCGCCCACACGCTCCACCACCTACACCGACCTGTGCGTACACACACCCACACCTGCCTACACACACACACCACACGGCGCCTGCTCGCCCCCGCCGCGCTCCCCGCCGCCCTGCGCCGCGCCGCCCTGCACGCGCCCACACGCTCCACCACCTACACCGACCTGTGCGTACACACACCCACACCTGCCTACACACACACACCACACGGCGCCTGCTCGCCCCCGCCGCGCTCCCCGCCGCCCTGCGCCGCGCCGCCCTGCACGCGCCCACACGCTCCACCACCTACACCGACCTGTGCGTACACACACCCACACCTGCCTACACACACACACCACACGGCGCCTGCTCGCCCCCGCCGCGCTCCCCGCCGCCCTGCGCCGCGCCGCCCTGCACGCGCCCACACGCTCCACCACCTACACCGACCTGTGCGTACACACACCCACACCTGCCTACACACACACACCACACGGCGCCTGCTCGCCCCCGCCGCGCTCCCCGCCGCCCTGCGCCGCGCCGCCCTGCACGCGCCCACACGCTCCACCACCTACACCGACCTGTGCGTACACACACCCACACCTGCCTACACACACACACCACACGGCGCCTGCTCGCCCCCGCCGCGCTCCCCGCCGCCCTGCGCCGCGCCGCCCTGCACGCGCCCACACGCTCCACCACCTACACCGACCTGTGCGTACACACACCCACACCTGCCTACACACACACACCACACGGCGCCTGCTCGCCCCCGCCGCGCTCCCCGCCGCCCTGCGCCGCGCCGCCCTGCACGCGCCCACACGCTCCACCACCTACACCGACCTGTGCGTACACACACACACACCTGCCTACACACACCCACACCTGCCTACACACACACACCACACGGCGCCTGCGAGCCCCCGCACCGCTGCATACATTTTATATGTAACGATAGAATAATTTGTGATATTTAATTGCAGATATCAACCGCCGCACGTCCGACGTCGTCACCTCATCCAAGAGATAGCGCAACAATACAAGAAGGACCTCACCGAGCCAGAACTGCTCGAGTCTTTGTTTAAACCGCCCACATAAATATCTCTTTGTACTTTACCTTACTATTAACCTCTATAAATTTATTCTTCACACATTATTATTTATTTTATGTTAAAACAATCTTAGAGTTGTAGTGCGGAACCGCTCTTTCTTTATAAACCCTTGTTTTTAAACTTTAACTGTATAAATTTCGGAGATGATTTTTAAATTTTCCTAAATTATTGATTGTTGTTAGCTCTATTTCTAACCTTTATTTATTACGGTGAATCATAATATTATGATAGTTTAAAATATATTTTAGTAAAAGGTTTAATAAAAGTAACCACGCGTCAAAAGATTCTTGTCGCAAATATGGGCGGTTTTATAGCCTTATTTTATGTTGCATAGTATTGTTAAGACTGACACTAATTCGAATATTTAGGTATTACAAAAAGGTGTAGAAATAATATGCACGTATATTTGTAAATTAAGATCAAATAATTAATATTATATTTTCCCAAGCTACATAAACAGGCTACTTTTTAGCAAGTAAAACCGGAGGGCGTATATGTATATTGTCACGGAAATATAACACCTTTTTGTAAAACATTATATAGAAATATAATCGTTACTGTATTATAGAAATTAATTATTTTTAACATTCCTGTTTATTTCAGTATTTAAGTGAAATGCTTTTACTCTGTACTTAAATTGTAATTTATTTAAATATATTATTAATTTATATTGGAAATGAAGATGTTTTATTTCCTAAAAAACAGCAAAATGGAACGTGGTGTATAGGTACTAAAATATATTACATATAATTGCCAGCATTCTGGCCATCTATGCTCTGTGTAATAGGTTTATTAGATTTTGTTTGATAGTAAGTTTTAGATTATATAGGTTTCAGTTCGAAAGATATAATTATAATTAATTACACAAGTATTGTTTTTTAAATAAAGTCTTATCCAAATTTTTCTACTTGTGTTTTCTCACGTCTGTGAAAGGCAGGCTTAGGTCGAATAAGTATACAGGTGTAATATATTATATAATGTGACTTTAAGAAAGTACCTGCAATTTTTGAAGAGACTGACATGGTTTCTATTTTCCGGCTTATTTCTGAATATAATATCATGTTGATGTTTTCTTAATACCATTGGAAACTTTTCCGTAGAGGCTATGTAGTAATAGACATATTAAAATAATTGTATTTGTGAGAGATAGAAGAGATTATTTAAAACTTAATAACATGCAGAAATAACAGCAAGAGTTGAAACGAATTTTTGATTTTGGCGGGAGTCGAGTCGGGAGCGGGAAATGAAAGTTTTTTTTCGTCTAGTTTATGCCTTAGAGATGGACGCATATCTTTTTTTATTTGCCAGTAATAACAAGATTTTCGGTCCGCAGAAAAAAAAACTGTGCTGTTGTTTTCAGAAAAAGTTTTATTTCGGATAGACAATAAGTGAGTAAAATGTTTTTACAATTTTATGAAAAAGTTTTTATACTTATCGAGTCATAATTTATGAAAAAAGTCACAATTCTAAATTCAAACCAACTGACAAATTGCTACACAGTTGAAAATATTGACAAAAATTTGGATTAAACTTTTCTATTTATTGTGTTTTTAAGCTGTATTATAGACTTTTAGGTTTTGATAGTATTTATTGTAAAATTTGCATGTGGCGGTAAGAATGTTGATAAGTAAAGTGTCGGAGGAGGCAGGCGGTGCAGGGAGGGAGGGAGGGGTAGTGGCCGGGGTCAATGACCTCAACGAAAGTGACCCTTCTCCTGAATATCGCACAGCCAGCGAGCTTTTCGAGCTGATGGCGAAGAACAGTCGCTTTGACACGTTTGGTATGTGTACTTAGGTACCCATTTATTTGTTTTTTCTCCAAAACAGTCCAACCAACTCCCTATATGGGATGCATAAGGGGACTCACACACTCACCATCCTAAATCGGGATGGTGGTCAGGATTCCTGATACGAGGAGTTATAGTCTCAAAAACCCAGTAATTTCTCCGACCATCTTACCCTTACAACGAGACGAGAATCAAATCGCAGCTATGTTTAGGACCGCCTGACGCAGACGCTTTGAGAAAACAACCCGCCTGCTGCCAAATGATACCTTGAATATATTGGCTTTCAGATACTAGCGACTCCCTCACTACTCGAGACCTAGTTCTCCTTTACAAGAACATTGATTTAGGAACGAAGTTAATGAACGACGCAAATGGAATCAAAATAAACGAAATCGTCGAGAAAAAACCAAACCAACACATCGAAACGGTAGTTTACAACGACGACCAAGACTCGGATTCGGATTTCAGTGAAATTCTCAGTGCCGAAGATATAAACAATGTCTTTATGGTAAACCACGAAAGATTGGACTTCTTCAACGATAAATCCCTAGAAAATTTATTGTGTCAAAAAATAGGTGGCGTGGAGATAAACTCCTCAGTACTCTCTACGGACTACGACAAAAATTTCTTGTTCAAAGATCCGTATATCAAAAACCAACTGAAAAATCTCAACGTGTTGGGTAGCTGTAGCCAAATCGGCAGTGTATTTTCGTCGTCGCTGATCGATTACATTTGCTGCAAGCGTTTGGAAGACAACTATAATTTTTACATGGATAACATAATAAGATACGTCCAAAATACGATAGACCAGTTGAAACGAATCAGCAATGGAGATTATCTGACGGAAAAAACAAAAGAAAAGTGGAGAGAAGTCAATTCCAAAGATCAGGAGAGTAACACGAAAGTCCTGGCAATGTCCACGAGCATTCCACTGCATGTAGAGTGTAAAAACGAGGATTTTGCTACTTGGGATGACATAGTTCATTCTGAAGTGGACGTACGCTCTTTATCAAAAATTTTGGAGAAGAAAATCGTTGTGGAGATCCCCAAATTGATGTGGGGATCTTATAGGCTGTATAGCAAGCGATGCGAGGATAATCTCATCATCAGTTGCCAAAGAGAGAAAGAAATGAAGAAGGGCAAGGAGTCCCGCGTAGATGTTGTACTGCAGCTGCAGAGATCTCAAACTGGACAGGTCATCAGCAATATTAGTTCTATTATGGTGTTGCAAAAAACTCAGGCTTTGCCAGGTAATAATAGAATCATTTTTTATTGTTGATTAGACAATAGTTCCTAAAATTAACATGTTAAACATTGTTTTAGATTTACAAAAAAATATTCTCCCATTGCCATATAAAGAAGAGGAACTTCGGCATGAGTACAAAAGTGAGAAAAAATGTTTGACAGAAGTGATAGTCACTGAAGAACAACCAGAAGATGACACCGATGCTCACATAGATAGTGCTCAAGGAACACCTCATTTGAAGTTAACTGAGCAAAACGAAGATAATCAACAACACGATGATTCTCTAGAAACTAATGATTACCCATTTAGTGAATATGAAAGAGAAAACGAAAGACGTGTTTCTTTTGATACTTACAATCAGTATTCGAGTGAATCCAGTGTTGCCTTCAAAGATATTCTAAAGAAGCCTAAATTCCCTATTCCAAATGAAGCAACTTATAATTTGATTTCTCCTAATGAGTTACGGATCACGATGCAATCTCTAAATGTACCCAGTTCACTGGTTGAGGAAAGTGGTGAAGATGTACAGCTCAGAATATCGAAGAAGAAATCTCCAATGAGAGTTCGAATAAAGTCTCCCTACGAGAACAAATCATTTTTACTAGAAGAAAAAAAACGAAAAAGATTATTAGAAATAAGAGAAAGGCGTGAGAAAAATAAACTAGCTTTGAGTGAAAATTGTAAAATTTCTAAACACAAGTATGCCAAAGGAATGATAACGCCTCAGGCTTCAAGTTCGGTAACAAAGCTCTCTATATCAAACAAGTCTTTCTACAATTCCATTTATGGACAGTCTGGAGCAAATATTGACAATAAAATATTGAAAGGGAAATATCGTAAAGAACAAAAGAATTACTCTTTTCCTGAGCCGACTCCTTCTGAACTGACTGAACCGTATGAATCGTCGATAATATTGACACCAGATAAGGGCAAAAAGTATGTCAATCGAAGCTTTTACTTAGACGAAGCTGAAACAGAGGTGATGTTTACGCAGTTAAGGCAAAACGAGGTAGTAGGTAAAGATCCCTGTTCTCCAACAAATTCGGCTATTTCGAATGAATCCAACGCTGATTATAATAATTATGAAATTTTAACGACACTCATCGAACCAACTGATATTGATGGTAAAGATAAACGTGTATACGTTGTAGAAAATAACAGAGAGGTGGAAATATGTAATAATTTTGATCAACCAGTCGAGGCTCATATACCAAAAGAGGTACGCTATTCAGTTCCTGAAAATACGCCAAAGACCGTTGCTGCAAACCTTATACATGAAACTAAAAAAGTGACTAGCTTGGATTGCAAAAAAAGTATTGATAAGTTGTACGATTTGATGAAAAAGTTTTCAAAACCAAACGGTAGAGATATTAAATTGTCCCACAGTAAAACTGCAATCAATATCGAAACTATAAAGGAAGATCCTGGTTGTAGTATGCAAGGTAGCGAGAGTGGTACCAGCCTAAAACAAAACGACGCTGCACCGAATCCAAATTCCTTTAGTATTACATATGGAAAAAATAATAATATAACAGTTAATAGTAACAGTAATATAATGGCAAAATCAAAACCTGAGCCAACAAGAAAACCAGATAGGAAAAATGATCCATCTGCGGTGGTGTCAAAAGTCATTATCAGCTCAAAACTACAAACGGCCAAAGTAGAAATTGATAAATTAAAGAAAGATCGCCGAAAGGCTGCATTTTCTCCAAAAGCACAAACAGAAAATCCTTTAAAAGCAATATCACAACTTCTCCACGAATTTGACAATGTACAAAAAACAAGACTTAATAAAAATGACCAGCAGAAGCAATGGAAAAGGCATGAAACTGCTCCGGGCGATGGTAAAACTATTCCCCGACTTAATTCTTTTAGGAGGCGTTCACGTTCCGACCAGCATAATATAAAAGACAACGATCAGGAAAAGAAAACAACTCGTAATGCGTCCCCCAGGGAAAAGAGGGCTAAACCACTCACTCCCGCGGAACTGGCTCGATTACCACATCACCACGTTGTCATGGAAGACAAAGTTTCTAAGAAAAAGATTGCCGATATAATCGATGAGGCGAAGGAAGCCAGGGGTGAAGCAGTGCGGGGACCATCGAAAACTTATTCTAGGTTGAATAGCTTGGCGCAGCCTAAGAGATCTTACGTGCAGGCTCACAGTGAAGAGTACCATAGCAAGTACGGTCGAACCGTTGTGGCAGACCGACTGCAGAGACTGGCCACTGCTTCCGTGGTACCCATCACAGACAGGGTGTTGTCAGCCAACTCCAGGAATAAGTCGAGGAAATCTGGAGAAAATGTTTCATTAACGCCATCGGTGAAACAATCCTCTTCTCCGCAATTAGGTGTGTAAAGGTGAATTTGGTTTTACTATTACGTAGTTTATTTTCGCTGACATGTCGAATTTTATTTATAGACTTGATTCTAAGCATAGTTGACTGCATTCGTTTTCGTTTTATATTACAATAAATTATTTATGATTTCTAGATAAAAGCTCGAGAACGCTTGGCCTCAGCCCTTCCAGACACCCTCATCACAATATACATAACACGTCTGTGGGTTTTAAAAGCACTGATGCGGCTACCAAATGCAATGAAGCCATGTTAGTAGTCTAAAACTTAATACGAATATTTGTCAAATTGCCTTTCCAAGCTTATACCTGCGAGGTGCAATAGGTTGGTTACTAGTGTTTTTTATTTATAGAGAAAAAATGGTAGCAGTAGAATCATACGTGAAAAACCACTACGGGCGCCCCATCGAAACTTCTCTCTCAAGCGAGGTGCTCATCGCCGGCCACAAGTCCCGAGTCCCCCTCATACCGACTGATTTTGAACTGGGTACGTATTCTACAAACTGCTATTTAAATTATATTATATAAGCTTGCCTATTGAATATTATGTGTAATTACAGCGTCAATGGCATCATCCCCAACCGCGGAAGAAGCGAACGAACTAGGCAACAGATTGCATCGTATGATCGACTCCATGATCACTAGTGCCGCGCCGCTCACCAAGCTCACGGAGTGTGACTATGAGTCTAAAAACAGCAAAAGCACCGATTTTTTTGCGGACGTACTCTCCCGTGAGTCACGACGTAACTCCGACTATAGCATCGGCGTCCTCGACAAACATCTCAAAACGGCCGTCGAAAATATTGACAGCAAAAATGAACTTTCAAACGTTTCCATCCATCGAAGCCTCTCAAAACTCGATGTGAATCGAGGGAATTCCCGAATTGAAATGGAGAAACTTGAAAATGCTCTGTATAATCAATTATCGGGGAGCTTTCAGAAACGGCTCAGGATAAAGAATTTGACATTGACGCCTAAACATTCTATGCAACAAGTATTTTTGGTACAATCGGGAGACGCAAGCTCGCTACTTGTCAAGTCTACATTGTCCAGTATAAAGATTAACAAAGGCAGTCGAGAGAGTTTGCATGAAGTGGAAGTGTTACCTGTGCTGTCTAATACACACCTCGACTGGAAATTTGCACAGATTCCAATGCAGATAGCGACAGTCGGGTACGCTTTCCCGGAATATCAAAACTCCCGGGCTTCATTGAGTCTGAGAGTTGAAGAATTGAAAGTGTCAACTAGCTCTGTAGAACCCGCAAGCAACGCTACAGGTAAATCAGATAAAGTAAACCAATGCTTTAAAGGTGTTAACCTCCCGCACTTGTCTGATAACGCCGTGCAGGTTGATGCTTCAAACGAGATCATGGCGTTTGCGGGAGTTGTTAATCTCAATCCTGTTGCTGTGACCCGTGTACCCGTTGTAAATGAATCTTCGGTATTTACTGAGGACAGTAATGACAAAAATAATACTGAAGATAGTATTATGAATAACGATGAAAACAAAGCCACACATGCACCTGAAAAGCCCAGTTATGGCGAGGAAAACGAAGTTACTACATCCGTTCAAAGTGTAAACATAGATAACGCCGTCCGTGCTGAGGCCATTAGAACCGATAAAACTGAAGAGGTAGTTGAAAAACCAGTTGATGGAACCGCTGATGATAGTCTTTCTTCTAAAATAAAAAATAACAACCTTGTTGAAAATCTAAATTGGACTGAGTTAGCAAATAGTGTGCATTCCAATCCAAAGAACTCCGAAGAAGTAGACTACACTACATCTCTCGATATGCTAGTGAGCCTTTTAAACGAAATACAAAAAATTACGTGTCAGAACCAGATGGCCGCCACGAATGATAATCAACAAAACTGTGTCAATCCAAATGTTAAAAATAACACAGTCTTTACTCCAGACATTACTCAGAACAACGAAGTCAATGCTGAAAATTCATCCAAAAACATTCGAAGTGAAATTGTTTCCATAAGCTCACTCGAAAACTTGAGGCAACTGGAATCCGATACGAGTATTTACTCCATGTATAATGTATCCACTGATGAAAACGAAGCAGTTCTATCCACATCCAAGACTGGGACCGATGATATCAGCAATACTGATTCTAATGAAGTTGAAGATCAGCCTGTAGACGTGAAAGCTGCCGGCGTCGATAAAGAAGTAAGTGCGGATATGCCGGTAAAGAAAATATGTTTTACTGACATATCTACGAATGTTTCTTCGAGCTTGATTCCGTTGCTTGCCACCAGCAGCGTCACGCAATCTATAGGAACTACCAGCAAACCATCTGCACACTCCTTTATAAAGATCATGGATTACCAAACCATATTCTCGAACAGTCTATTTAACACTGAAGATTTTCAAAAAGTTATCGTCGAGCTCCCACACGTCACGTTGAATCATCAGGCTTTGGTTCCTCGAGATAAAACATGCTTAAACGAAAAAACTTTAGCATCAATTCATAATCAAGACAAAAAAGAAAGACAAGTTTCTAAGAATATGAAAAAGTATTATCCGAATAAACTTGATTTGGACCCAATGTTCAAAATCAAGAGAGATATTTTAGTGACCATGTATTCCATTTTGGTCTTCACTGTTTTTGCAGCTTTATCTTTTCCGAATCTAGCATTTTTGGAAACATAAAATGAAACTATGTTACGCAATATTATTATCATTGATTTTACTATTTAGGGAGTTTTGATAATTATTTTCATTATAATTTATTTCGTAACGTGCTTCTTCTTGTAAGTAATATTGAAAATTATAGTATGATATAAAATATGTTTGTATATAAATTAAAATTCTATGAGAAATTAGCATTGTTTTTTTTTGGTTTCTTTTAAAAAGAGTAAATAATTAATAGAACAAGATAAATAGAACAATAATTAACTTTTTAGAGAAAAGTGCGTTTTTAAGTTGACTCACTTTAGACCTAGATGCGCGATATATGCAGGCGCGGATCCAGGGGGGGGGGGGTCAAGGGGTCATGACCCCCCCCAAAATCCGTGTCGGAAAAAAATCCGATCATATTGACTAGTTTTACGCTTCTCTCATAGTTAGAAATAGAAAATTTTCTCTTAGCAGCAAGCTTTACATACAAGTTTATAAATTTGTTTCGCTGTTTTTGATAGGGCATTGAGTAATTTGTGTACTTATTTTTTTTTTTGGTCCTCGCCTACAAATTATCCGTAGATTTTCGTAGCAAGCTGCACAGCTTGTTTCATAGTTAGGATTAATTGGTTGATATTAACTGCTGCAAGCTGTTTGCGCTTTATTTTGTCTTTGCAGCTCAGCCTTTGCGCTCGCAGCGAGGTGCTCGCGCATGTATAATAGTGAATTTTTTTTGGCACAATTTTCAATATACAAAATTTTCTCGGGGCTCGCAACGAGCTGCTCGCGCTTTTATAAATATGAATATTTTGTTTCCTAGCCACTCGGAGCTAAACGCACATTTTTCTTACTGAAAAATTCAAATTTTTCTCTGCGCTCGCAGCGAGCTGCTTGCGCGTTCATAAATAAAAATGTTTAGTTTCCTAGCCACTCGGAGCAAGTTAAACGCACAACATTCGTGCTGACAAATTCAAAATTTTCTCTGCGCTCGCAGCGAGCTGCTCGCGCTTTTATAAATCTGGGGGCACGGTAGTGCCCCCGCCAAGTCGAGCGCGAAGCAAGCACTGCCGTACCATCCTTTACAGGAACCATTTCGCCGCATTTTCAGGCCCCTATTTGAGAACCTCTGGATAAGACCAGAACACAGAAATTTTCGTCATTCAGTAAGCTATAATTACATACTTAAAATCCAAAATTTCAAGTCTGTAGGTCATTAAGTTCCGAAGTTAAGCGAAAGCAAAGTTTCGCATTTACGACACTCACTCACTCACTCACTCATGATCATCAAAATAGAACTAGTACTTCCCATAAACTGAGAGAGCTGAAATTTGGTACATACTTAGAATTTATTGTATAAACCATAGGAAAACTAAAAAAACATGCAATTTCGGTCTCGTTTTCGAGATAATTAATCTGCATAAATAACTTTGTAATCTCATATAAATGTATAGGATTACAAAGTTACATTTGCAGTCAATGGTTAAAATAGTTGTGTAATATCCAACTTATTAATTAAAAATATATATAAAGCCATAGTATATGTATGTGTGTGTATATGTGTCGTAAATCGTCAGTTATGATCAGGCGATATCGTGGTCTAAGGCTAACCTATAACGAATCTATCACAAGAGCCCAACCAAACTATTAGAAGAGATCGACATACCGCCTTTATTACAAGCTTTTATTTACTTTCACCTGTCTGTCTATCTGTCTGTCGGTATGTCTGTCTGTCTCTAATTAAATCTTGCAAGTTTAATTAGGCCCACTTCCCGGTATAATATTTTTATGATGCATTGGACTAAGAGTGAACGCACACGTACATATGTATATTAGTTTGTAAATGTTAATTTTAAGTATGTACGAGTATATTAAGTTACATCTTTCAAAATTGTCCATGACATTGTCTGCACTCCTCCCATTTTCTTGTAAATTTTTTCCAGTTACAGGTCAACTGGTAGAAAATGCTATTTTAGCATTAAGTTAGTCCTAGCGTTGTGCTGAATAATAAAATAAATAAATAAATAATAAATACATATCTAGATGGCGCTGACTGTATTTTAAAACGCGCTTACGGTTTGTATTTCTGATAACCTTATAATATAGCGTTTCTACAAAAATAAGTGAAATCCCACCAAAAACATTCTGTAAAAAACTAGCCAAGTCTCGATGGAGCTGCTTGTTTATCTCTAAAAAGTAATGAAATCTAGACAAAGTCGTGCCAAGTATAAGGTTCCTTACTGCGATTTCTTTATTATTATAGTTAATGTTGTGTGACTTGGCCGTTGAAGGGTACACAAGGGTATTATACCAGGTCCTCCATGACACTATTGCACCAATCTGTCCGCTACCCATTCACGATAGAAAATTTCCACTTGGAAAACGTTGATTGAATAACCAGTCAATTGTAGGCTTGATAAAGCTGCGTATTTCAATAATACTTATGTTTAGGCGATCCAAGTGTCATGGAGCATCTGGTTTTGTACCCTTGTGTACCCTTCAACGGCCAAGTCACACAACATTAACTATAATAATAAAGAAATCGCAGTAAGGAACCTTATACTTGGCACGACTTTGTCTAGATTTCATTACTTTTTAGAGATAAACAAGCAGCTCCATCGAGACTTGGCTAGTTTTTTACAGAATGTTTTTGGTGGGATAAGGATATTTAGTTTCCTTGCCACTCGGAGGAAGCTAAGCGCACATCATTCGTGCTGAAAAATTCAAAATTTTCTCGGCGCTCGCAGCGAGCTGCTCGCGCGTTCCTAATTAAATAAAATAAATTAAAAGCAATTTATTGACAGTAAAACAGAAAAAAACAAAATACACATGAAAAAAGCATACACAGTTTGAACAATTCTATTGTCAAATGGGATAGACTCAGCTTTGTGCGGCACAGGGAGAAACCACTGCGCAGCGCTGGTTTTCAGTCTATCCCATACTCGAGCGCCGGTGTTAGTCGAGTAGTTACAAAAGTAGTATCAGCGGGGTTTCTCACACATAAATAAAAAAGAATACTACTTACAGCTAATTAACATCCACAAGATTTACTACAATTACAATATCATGTCCGTGTAATTAAGAATGTTTAGTTTCCTAGCCACTCGGAGCAAGCTAAACGCACATCATTCGTGCTGACAAAATCATAATTTTATTGCCGCTCGCAACGAGCTACTCGTGCTTTTATAAGAATAATTAGTTTCCTTAACACTCGGAGCAAGGTAAACGCACATCATTCGTGCTGAAAATATCAAAATTTTATCAGCGCTCGCAGCGAGCTGATCGCGCGTTTATAAATTAGAATATTTAGTTTCCTTGCCTCTCGGAGCAACCTATACCCACTCTTTTCGTACTGAAAAATTCAAAAATTTCTCGGCGCTCGCAGCGAGCTGCTCGCGCTTTCAATAATAAGAATGTTTAGCTTCCTAGCCACTCGGAGCAAGCTAAACGCAAATCATTCGTGCTGAAAATATCAAAATTTTCTCGGCGCTCGCAACGAGCTGTTCGTGCTTTTATAAGAATATTTAGTTTCCTTACCACTCGGAGCAAGCTAAACGTACATCATTCGTGCAGAAAATATCAAAATTTTCTCAGAGCTCGCAGCGAGCTGCTCGCGCGTTCATAAATAAGAATGTTTAGTTTCTAGCCACTCGGAGCAAGCTAAACGCACATCATTCGTGCTGACAAAATCAAAATTTTTTTCGGAGCTCGCAGCGAGCTGCTCACAAATACTCACGAATCGTTTGGTGTAAAAAAAGGTGTAATGTATACAAAATTGTTAGACTACGCTTTAATGAGTCTTAAAAACAATTCTTAGTTTGAGAGAAATTCTAGCCGATGACCCCCCCCCCCAAAATCATGGTCTGGATCCGCGCCTGGATATATGTATGTAAAATATAATAAAAAGAAAGTCACTGAGTTACTGAAAGACTGATCTTTCGACGCCAAGGAGTTTTTACGACGCACAAACTACTCAAACCACTGAAGGGATTAGGTTGAAATTTGGCACACATATAGATTTTATGACGTTGACCTCTACTAAGAAAGGATTTCTCCTCGCGGACAAAGCCGCGAGCACATAATATAGTAAATTGATAACTAATAAATTTGTATCTAGCAAATAATCTAGTGGTGGTACCTATCTTGCGGAAATAGAATGAAACAACTGTCAATCTGACAGCACTTTATTTATTTGTCAGTGTCAGCATCAGCCGATGGCGGATGTTTATTTATTTTTGGTATTCAAAAGTTTGTCACATTTTTTCAAAAGAATTCAAGAAAATAACATAAAACATTAATGAGTATTAATTTTTATAAGAAGTATTAATTACTAGGTCATTTGTGATATAACAAAATTTAGACACATCATACATACCCAGAATATTATTCCCGATATCAAACTGTGAAATAATTTTTAAAGGTTAGTAGATTTAAAACTATAATATATTATAATTGAACTCATGGCCGCACGCGAGAAATAAACGAATACATAAAACAAATATTTCACTTTTTCCAGATAGAACCTGTAACTGTTTAAAATATAGGAAGGTATCTGGAAATTTGAGCTGCAAAATGTCTGGGGAAATTGACGAAAAACTACGGGTTGTAAGTATCGAACTTATACTATTTTATAAAACAATTCTGTGTAATTTGTAGCACTATCACTTCATAGTATAAAATAAAGTTGCTTCATGCATCTGTCCGTCCTTATGTATGCTTGTATCTTTAAAACTAATCGACGGATTTTGATGCGGTTTTCATTAATAGATAGAGTGATTTAAGAGGAAGGTTTATATGTATAATAAATGCATAATATAGTAGAGAAACACTGATAATTTACTATTAAGCACGACAAGGTGTGCATGGGTACTCTAGTAGTCTAATAAAATAATATTATGGTGTTTTATATTATAACTCTCTCCTTCTCTCTCTTAACCTTTTGAACGCCACGGCACAAACGCATTTTCGTGCACTGTGCGCCAAGGCACAATTTAAAAAAAAAATCCTACGAAAGAACTAGTGTTGCCAAGAGTCGATAAATATTTTTATTTCACTTTATTAAGACTGGGTTTTTTGTCGTCTATAGACGTCGTTGGCGTACAGGACCCGCAAGTACTTGTCAAGTATAGGTGACTTTGGCGGTCAAAAGGTTAATATCTCAAATCGCATTATTGACTTATCCTCAATAATTGTAAATATATTTTTATAATTTCAGCGTCAAACAGTAAACGATGCCATCGCCGAAAGTCTCAACAACAAAGCACCTTACAAAACAATTATAAGTTCTATGAAATCAAACAAAACTAAAGGAAAATCCCTTTATAACTATGTTAGCCACTCGGTTAGAGCTCGGTACACTCCAGGCAAGATTCGAGTAGACAATGACTTCCTCATACCCTCACAACCAAGGAATATGTTCACTCAGGAATTTGACGGAGGGCTTAATACAGGATTTTTTGAAGAGCCACACAAAAGCGTACATCCAAAAATGATAAATAGCCCGCTGTATATTGATAAACCAGATCCAATAGGTGAATTAATGCAGAAAACTGAAGATTGGATTACAAAGTGGGTTAATTTTAAAAGTCACTATGGTAAGAATACATATAATCTTTAGGAGCTTTCAAATTTTAAATCTTTCAACAGCACATCTCTGACTTCTAGATATAGCTTACAACATGTTTGTACCAGTAACCAGTAAGGAATCAGTTTGAATTGCTCCATGATGGTGTAGTTACTGTATTCTTAACGCATTGGCTGTGGTGGCGTTTCATATAACTATCCCAGGTGCCCATCATTAATTTTGTATGAAAAAAAAACACCTTTGACAAAACACAGTGTTTGTGTTTTTCAGTACTTGCATTCCAACCTCAAAAACACATCAGTTGTGTTTTCAGCATTCAATGTGTTTATGTAATTCCTGAAAAACATTACTTACTCTGACTTATTTTCCTCTCCCATAGCTGAGCAAGTGGGTGGTTTAAAACTCAAGATTCTCAATAAATTTTCAGGAGGTCTACCAAAAAAACTCAACTCATACCAGTGGTTGGATGAAGACGTGTTATGTTGCCCCAAATTATACATAGAAATGGCAGCACACCTTGAAATGAAGCCAGATCCGTACTTCCATGATTCTTTCAACTGGTACTACAGTGGGAAAGGAAATATGATCATAGCCAACATTGATGGAACTGATTTTATAATTCGTAGTGAATTTAACCGTTTGAGTAAGTATTTTGTGTGTCCTCCCATAAATTTTTGTGGTTATTAAAACCTGAATTCTTAGGATACAGTAAAGGCCTGTTCAACCTAAGTGATATTTGTAAAAAACTGTTTAGAAATACCCAAAGTAGTGTTTTCTTCTACCCAGCAAATATTGTCTAGGTTTAAACAGACTATTTGCCAATAAATTATGTATTTTATGTGATTATAATATATTATTATATTTACAGGAGTATCTCCATTCTTCAAAGACACATTCTCAATACATGAAAACAACACAGCGTCATATGAAATTAGTGAAGACACAAATATTCAAGAAACAGTCTACTCACAAAAAATTATTGCTCTAAGAACTAGGTGCAAAATTGTCATATTGAAACTATCTATTGATAACATGAAACTGGATTTATTAACAGAAATGGAGGCAGAATTACCGTACACAAGCATATCTTTTGACGAATACCATAAAAATATACTCTATGTGACAACCATTGATTACAAACTGTCTATAATCAATATTGATAGATTAACCAGCAGAAGTATCAAATTGAGAGGCAAGTTTAAGGAATTGGAAGATAATTGGAGCTCGGTCATTGGCTCGGAAAGAGGCAATTATTTGCATGTAACAAAAAAAGCTTTAACTTTGTATGACAAGAGAACGAACCAACCGTATCAGCGATACAAATCTATAGAATTCTTGTCTGATGTCCGATCGTGTGCACGAATTACTGCTGCTAAATACTGTCAGAATAAACCATTGCTGTACTTAGGAACCAATCACGAATTGTTTCTAATGGACATGAGGTGTAGTAATACAAAAGAGGATAATATGAAGCCAGTCCAACGATGGACACACGGCATGGTCAGTCCACCAGTTTATATGGATATTTGTAACTATAGCCATAACAAAGAGGCTGTGTGCTTAAGCAGTCAATGGTTTGAAGACATGTGTGTAACTACGAATTATTCAGACAAATTGACACGAGTGGGAGAGATCCAAGGTCTTTCAATTCCGTACCGTGCACCGAGTATAATGCAAACATTGAATGACGCTCAGAGGCAAAGGCTGTGCTGTGGATACGGAATGATGAAGTATAGATTGTGTACGTTCATATCTGGCTTGCAAGTAATAAAGCAAGATGATTCATACTCAGTGTTGATGCAAAATTCTTTGGGTGATATTTCCTGTCACAATTTCTTCGATCCTAGAATGCTCCCTTACATAGAAGACGATGCAGTCGTGAGCTTAGACGAATGGAGCAAAAATTTCGAAGGCGCTACGCAGCCTTTATTCGAAACAACTAGAATAGTAAACATTGCCCCGCTGTTGAAAAATTTACGTCAAGTCCCAGACGATTTTCTATTGGGCCGTAACCCTATGATGCTGCAAAGGTTTAAGTTCAACGAGGAGGAAATACAGGAAACCTACGAAAACGAGAAGTTGGATCCAGAGTTTTTGGAAGTTTGGAAAGATCCCGAACCAGAAATTACATTGGAGGGTGCCGATGTTAATCCATTTTTTGTTGATATGTCATAAATATAGATATAATTTACTTAGAATATTTAAAGAAGTCATTAAGTCTTAGTTATAACAGCTAGCGTATCGTAGGTCTCCGCGTCTATGTGTCCTCGGCCTAAGAATCTATAGAGGTAATCTGAACTAGTTTTTAAAGAAAACAACTGTGATTTGTAATAAACAACTATAATATTACCTAAGTGACTGAGTTTTTTTACAACATCGCACGTCATACCAACATACAAACTTTTATACATAACAAAATAACAGGCATAACTTCATAAAGAACATAATATTTAAAATCTTGCTAAAGTACATATGAAAATGAAGAATATTAAGTTGTTTAGTGAAATACAATAAATGTTAATATTTAATGTTTTTTCAGTCTTCTGAATTCTGAAAATACATTTCCGAGTTGTACTTACCCCCGTATTTTTAGTCGTTTCCTCCCTCTCGATTTAACCTTGGCGAGGAAAAGTGTATTATATGTTAAGAGTTAATTTTTTTCGACTTCGAGGTTAAGTAAAGTATATTCGAGGGTAAGACAAGGCTAAAAATTCTAGAGTTATAATATGAATGAATTAATAGAATTTATAATTATATTATGTAAAAATGTCAAGTTTATTTTGTCCATTCAATATAAATATTTACTGTCAACATCCTTAAATTTAGTATTTTGCCTATTTTAAGATTATTACTGAACTTTTAATAATCGATGCATGAAAGAATGTTTTAGAAAGGCTCTCGTCTATTTCACAGTAAAATAAGTACTAATTTAACAGAACTATGTACATAAACATACTAGGAACTATTCTATAAACTACGGAGGGATAAAAGTTAACCCTAGAGTGTACTTATTCGAAAAAAAAAAATTAAAGGGTCAAATTGACCCAACACGAACTTTATGTTCTATTAGAGGATATAACTACTCTAGGGTTAAAAGAATTGAAGGGAAAAATAAAATACATGTACATATTTGGTAAGAATAAAAATAATACAAATTAAGCCGATTTAAATGAAAATTGGGGAATGAATTTATATTTTTTTGATAAAATTTAACGTGTGATCATTCCTGGCCGGATCACGACAGAAATCGCAGATTCTGTTGTGGCACAAACTCATCATTTTAATTGTGCCTTTTAGTGCCACTTAGCTTAGCCCAGGAATTTGTGCCTTATACTTGATTGAGCGTATGATTGTGGTCCGGCTGGAAGTGACCATTCCTGGCCGGACCCCAATCAGATCTAATGAAATACTAATGGTGAGAGGTCGCGTACTATGTCAAGATTTAGTGCCTAATTAGTGACTCTGAAATATCTACTTCGATTGATCATAACTTTTACGGTTAAAGATATTGAAGATATCCCGCTGCCTTGAATACTAAAAAAAGCTTCTCACGTCTAAACAGATGGCTTCTCGTGGATTATTATTTTTTATTTTTAATAAAATATTTAGTGCCAAAAAGGCACTTTTATCCCAGGAATTTGTGCCTTTTCGAGTAACAAGGGTATGATTGTGGTTCGGCTGAAAATTACATTTTCTGGTCGAACTCCAATCGGATCTAATGAAATGCCAATGGCGAGGTCACGTACTACGTCGAAAAATTAGTGCCTCTGAATATCTACTGCGATTAATAACAACTTTTACGGTTTTAAAGATATTAAAGATAAACCGCCGCTGCACCTTGAAGATAAAAAAATCACATCTAAACAAAAGGCTTTTTGTGGTTTATTTTTTTATGAATACTAAGTGCTTTTTGGCACTAAATATTTTATTTATCCCTGGAATTTGTGCCTTATGCTTTTCGAGTATCAAGGGTATGATTGTGGTCCGGCTGGAAATTACATTTTCTGGTCGGACCCCAATCGTTGTCAAGTCATTGTCGGAGCGCATGACCACAAAAACTTTGGCAATATCTGTACGAAGAAATTACGAGTATTTTTTTAATGATAACACTATAAACCCAACACAATAAAACTGAAGATGGTTCTATGTCGTATCATCCCATAATTCATCAGCCGATGATAGTGCACGCTCTGAAGCCAAAGTGACAAGCGGAAGTGAAAGTGACAATCACAATAATGACTACTGTGATTTTAAAACTTCGCGAGATGTATGGGAATCTTTATCGCCCGACACTTACATAGGTCATCGCAGTAATCCTAAAAAACCGAATGTAAATTACCATTTAAGAAACGTTTAAAAAGAAAGTGGACTAAAATATAGTCAGCAAATTAATTTACCGTAATACCAGTAATAAATGCCTGTGGTGGCCTACAAGCGTTATTCAATCGGCGACAAAAAAGGGAATATTAAATTACACATTATTAAGAAAGACAAATGATAAAAATGACTCTGCGAAGTCGTCAATTATTCAAATGTATTTTGAAAATAAAATTCCTCCACAATACATTATTTTACAAAAAAATAAAATCAAAATGACGACTCACACAAAAAATGATCTCAAAGAGAAATTGATACATGAATATCCAATAGTGGTATGTAATAAAATGTTAAACAGTCAGCTTTAAGACAATGGTGATCAAGAACCACCATATGTGCCAAAATTGACTAACATGCAAAATATAAGAAATCAGTTCATGAAAAAATTTGTAGACAAAAACTCTTTTGTCTACAAATTTTGGTTTTTGTCACTCGACAGAAACACTACACAAATTATGACCAAGCAAAATCAATAATTAAAATTGTAGTTATAGTTGCAATTAACAAATTTGATAGATACTTTAAAACTGGACAACCAACAAAATGTGAAGAGGCCAAAGAATATTTACTAAATATGACTAATCAGATATACCAGCTCCTGTCATTTTTGATGATTTGCTAATTAGCAAGGCATTCTCAAAAGAATTTGAAAAGGAAACCCCAAACGTTGAATCTTTGCTATGGTTTCGAGATTAAGTAGATAAAAAAACTCGCTTAAATCTCAGATGAAACTGAATACGACAATATGTATATGTACTATTTGTCAGTTTTCGTAGACACTTTAGAAAGATTATTAGGTACATAAACTGCCATTGTGGTCCAATTTAATGGTACTTTCTTATAAAACTGACGTTGATACAACAAGCAGTAGTAACGTGGAGAGCTATTTTAAAAATTTAAAATATCTATTAACCCTTGGGAAATACAGCGAGTTGATGAGTTTATCATAAAGAAGACAATGAAAAAGAAGTAATTAAAGAAGAGATCCGTGGCAGAACAGTGCAGTTAAATGAACAAGATTTCACTCCGGATTCTGTATTTTTTCGTCTTGTTGAAAATTGGCGCCAAAAAATGATGAAAAGTTAAAAAACGTTATTGGAATCAACGCAAACACGTAAAATAAAAGGTAGTATAGACGTAATACAAAATGAAATGTTTGTAGGTCTGGTTGAAAATTGGCGCCAAAAAAATGACGAAAAGTAAAAAAAACGTAATTAGAATCAACGCAAACACGTAAAATAAAAGGTAGTATAGACGTAATACAAAATGAAATGTTTGTAGGTCTGGCGTAAGAAATGTTATAGTAACAAACACCTGCGCTTTTGATTGTTTTGGAAGCATTTATATTGGGTTACATATCTTATAACAGCGCAAAACGCCTAATAAACCAAATAAACCCACAATTCGCACAAATTACGAAGTTTATTGGAGAAATATTATGCTACAGATATTTATAAAATAAGAACAGACATTGTAATGTTTTTTAAGAAACGAGGGAAAACAATGTCGATATATGTACCTATATGATTGTGCGTGCACAATAGGGTCGATATTCGAGAGAATCCTCAAATTTTATATATAGCTTCATGGATGTAAAACAATAAACGGAGTGCCAGTCAGAAACAACAAGAAAAGTTCCATTTGTTCAGTTAGATCTGTTGTCTCTGTCTGAAAATGGAGTAAATTTTGCCATTGATATTTCATTAGATCTGATTGGGGTCCGGTCAGGAAATGTAATTTCCAGCCGGCCCACAATCATACCCTTGTTACTCGAAACGCGTAAGGCACAAATTCCTGGGATAAATAAAATATTTAGTGCCAAATAGGCACTAAATATTCATCAAAAAGTAAACCACAAAAAGCCTTTTGTTTAGATGTGAATTGTTTTTTAATCTTCAAGGTGCAGCGGCGGGTTATCTTCAATATCTTAGAAAACATAAAAGTTAGGAGTAGATATTCAGAGGCACTAATTTTTTGACGTAGTACGTGACCTCTCGCCATTTGCATTTTATTAGATCTGATTGGGGTCCGACCAGGAATGGTCACTCCCAGCCGGACCACAATCATACGCTTATTACTCGAAAAGTATAAGGCACAAATTCCTGGGGTAATTGGCACTAAAAGGCACAATTAAAATGATGAATTTGTGCCAAAACATAATCTGCGATTTCTGTCGTGGTCCGGCCAGTAATGATCACACAATTTAACACAACTTCTGAAGAGTTGATTTTTGAAGCTTAGATCCTGAAAAAACTTTATAGAGGGTCAAACTATTTTTAACATAAAAATAGCCATTTGAAGTCTTAACAAGACTAATAAAAACAATGGTGTTTGTAATTAAATCCTTTGAGAAATATTACATAGAACATTATTATAATAGCCGAGAATTTATAACATAAGTCTGTTTATACTAGGTGTTACAAAAAGCTGTAGTTCTATACAAGAGATGCAAGAATCTGTCTTCCTAGAATAAAGATGCGACGTAATAGAATAAACGAAAACAAGTGAAATTTTAAAAACAAGCTTTTCTTATTTCCATCTAGCACCATAAAGTACTCGTCAAGACGAATCAAATGAGCCCAAACTCGATGGGGTTGCATCGTTCAATAACAGAGTTCCTATGGCCACCTTCCAGCTCCATCATCAGATCAGCTCCATGTCATAAAAATATTGCATTGTCATCCGATTTATGCATGCATGCACATTTTCAACTCAATTGGACACCGGGAAGTGGGTCAAATTTAACTTGCAAAATTTGATTACAGACAGACAGACAACAGACAACAGACAAGTGAAAATGAATAAGAGCTTGTAAAAAAGACTAATAAGTGCGTTTAAGCCACGCTCTTTGAGATTTGTTTCGTTTTTAAAATGCCCGCTAAAGCCGCATCTCCAGCTCCTGTTTTGGTTCAAAAACATTCAACATGAGCATGACAACATCCAAAAAAATCTCGGCGATTTTGACCTCCTGTTTGCTCCGACAATATTTTTTTCCGTCGGATATGGAAAGCACGTACAACAAAATACAATATCAATATTCATCAAAATCGCCGAGATTTCTTTGGATGTTATCATGCTCATGTTGAACATGTCCAGCAGTGGACGAACCTAAACAGGAGCTGGAGACGCGGCTTAAGAAAGAATTCGTTTCCTGCTATCACGGGGTACATAAGCCAGTGTTACGTGAATTAATTAATAGTGGAAGTTAGTCAGAGCGTTTAAGTTAAATTTAAGAGAGTTAAATTAAGAGAGTTAAAGTTTGGTACACATCAAAAGTAAAAAAGAAAAAGGTGTAGAGAAAAAGAGTTTGATATGAGTTTGTTTTTATATATCACTACGCCCTGCGGTTTGAGCCGATGTATAATACTATTATAGCCTGTGTTATTCCAGGGTTTAAGCTAGTTCTATACCAAATTTCAGCTCAATCGGTCCACCCGTTTAGGCGTGAAAGAGTAACAAACATACATCCGGACATCCACACCATTTTTTACAAACATTCACGTTTATAATATTAGTAAAATTAATAGGACTACACATTTTCATAACACCTCATATTATAGCCGCACATTCAACTAAAATTAACCAAAAAAACTAAGTCCTTCTAGTGAAGCTCCTGATCCAGTTCCTTGCGAGCGGCTGGTCGGGCTTGCCGTCGCGTTCCTTTTCTTCCAGCTGCTCCATGAGCTTGCGTTGGTTGTCGCGGAAGGCCGCGATGGGGTCGTCGAACTGGCCGTAGTACGTTAGCACTTCGCGCACGTCGCTTATTTCTGACATTGCTATCGCTGAAAAAGAAAGTTATTTAGCCGTATTTTTTATAATACTCATTATTTTGCTTTTTACGGCGTAGTTGCTAACTAAAAGCCTTATAACACTTGGCTGAATTTAGTCACTAAATTCAGAATCTAAATTAGGATGAACGATACTTTCTTCTAAATTTAGGATGCTAAATGTGATTACACTTGACTTAATTCAGTGGCGACTGAATTTAGGCTTCTAAATTTAGCCAGGTGTAATAAGCCTTTGAGACAGAATTTCTCAAATTCAGTCCTTCGAGGGGGTGGAAAAGGACTTAGCGCAGCTGTTCGCGCGAAGTATAGATTGTATCTACTTCACAAACAACACTAAATATCACAAGTATTCTTTGGAATGAGAATTTGACATTTCGTGCCGGACGTGGCACCGTGGTGGCTTTAAAGGATTACCCTTTAAAGCATATATCATATTTACATGCTATGTAATTTTAATACATTACATAGGTATATATATTTTTTATACAACGAAGTACGAAGACGAGCAAGACGCTCTCCTGATGGTAAGAGATAACGCTGCCCATAATTAGTACAGTGCTACCCAGTGCACTGCGCCAACGCTTCTTACTTGAGAGTCATAAGATGTTAAGACTCTTCCAGCTAGACTCAGCCCAGTAATTTCACTAGCTACAGTGCCCTCCTACCGAAGCACAGTAATGTTTGCACATCACTGCTCAGGCGGTAGAATAACTGGCACTATTAGGGCCTAGTCGACGTCCTGCAAAGGAAGTCTACTCCCGGTATATATTGTAGTTTCCCGAATACACCGCGACACGATGCTAATTTCGTCAAAAGTAAGTAAAGGTAAGTAACTTACTCTGCAGTAAATTGGCGAGGTCCAGCAGCGCGGTATCGTCATCAGCCCCCTTCCATTTCTTGAGCACGAGTGAGTTCTGCGGGTGGAACTTGGTCGCTGCCTTGTTCCAGTCCACCACTATCACCTGCAATCACAATACTTTATTGATAACTTGTGGATGGAGGAAGAAGGTGGAGGACCGATTTGAGTGGCGTGCCATGGGAGACGCCTATGTCCAGCAGTGGACGAACGTTAGAGGCACAGAAGATGATGGACAACAGAAAGTTAACTAATATGCAGAACGAAAGTAAGAGAAATAGCAAAAGCTAGTACTAGTATGAAAGGACATAGAGTAGAACAGGCCTCCGTCCACAACAACAGAGGTAGGACGAGAAAAAAAAGTAGTGGATGAACGTGGGCCGATATGATGTGTGGTTTTATGTATGCCAAGTGGAGTAACTGGACCACATCCGTGGACGAGTGCTTAGGCGTACCCACTGCTCTGGTATTATGGTTGGATTTTTTAACAGAGGAAACTGAAGATTTAGCGAATTTATATCTGTCATAGTTTATATTAACTGTAACAGGCATAATGTACGCAGGCGAATTTTTATTATGCGCTGCGTTCTAGTGTCATTTATTGTGCTCAACTTTAAACTGATCATAATAACATCTCAAATATTTAAATAATATCAATAAGAACCTAATTTATATTACCTTGGATAAATCCCGATTAAGACCATCAAGGTTCTTAACGTGCACACCATCGACAAAATGAGTGGAATCCCTAAAGAGTCTGTACGTGATGAACTTGTTCTCGGGGTCCAGCTTGTCTATGACCGGCCAGATCATGAACGCGTTCTCCGTCGTGAAGATTATGACCTCGTAGTTGGAGTTGGCCACTGATTGCAGGAACTGGTCCACGCCGGGACGCTTTTTGAACCTGTCAATTGAAAAAAAAACTTTTGCAGCTTATTAAAAACAACAAATCAGTACAACTCACGTCTAATATTGTCGAGAATATCTCAACCACGCACGCATATCTCGTCAGTTGTGCCGCTTTTTTGTTTTAGTTATAATAAATAAATAAATAAAAACCATTTAACTTGAACACACCGCCCATGTTATGGAGATGCCAGTTATGGAGAACACTCGCGATACTTTTAAAATCGAATTGGAGTAACTTTTGAAGCTCAAAACCCCCTAATTCCTATTCATAACTCTCAAGGCCTTCTCGAAGTCATAAAACAAAGTTGCTTATTTTTTCAAAATCTTTGACTAGAACCATACATATTATCTCCAAGGTTCAGCATCCCCAAACCAAAATGCTTTGATAAATGTTAAGTGCCGTCTTTCAACACATATTTGTCACTTTGTTCAGCTCCTAAGGTGGTCTCAGTATATACCTAGTCAGGTCATAAATTCTGTCACATGTTTAATATAAAATTATTGGAACAAGTTTATTTATTATGTAACCATTTATATACCAAAATGAACTTAACAAAACATAGATTCTTATGACAATAAAGTTTATTCAAAATGACCTCCGTGATTTTGAATACAGGCCTTCAATCTGCGCGGCCAGTCGTCTATCGCAGCATGAACGAGGTCCATGTCAATATCGGCTGCTGCCTTAATCAAGGATGTCTTGAGTGACTCCAAATTGGGATGAGGCTTTGAGCACGCCTTTTCCTCCAAGTGTTGCCATATCTTGTAATCTAACGGACTCAAATCTGGACTGGAGGAGGGCCAGTCTTCGTGCCGGATGAAGTCGATTTCACGCGCCGCCAGCCAGTCTTGTGTGCTCTTCGCTCTATGAGCTGGCGCCGAATCTTGTTGGAATACCCAGTGCCTGTTATTGAACATGGTATGAGAAACAGGTTCCACAAGGTTCGTCAGGACTGTATTTTGATACACAACTGCATTCGTTTTTACACCTTTCTCACAAAAATGTACCTCTGTTAAGCCCCAATAAGAAACTCCCAACCATACCATGAGCGAGGATGGAAAATGACCTCGTTGGACACGCGGAATACGGTTGCTCGCTTCTTCACTACTGTGTGCGTACACCTTATCATTTTGTTTGTTGTAGCTCTCTTCTACGGTAAAAATTTTTTCATCCGAAAATAGAATTTCTCGATATTTTTTTCTCGCGTACCGCTTCAACAAAGCGCGCCATCTCTTCAGTCTCAGGTCCATTAGACGAGCATTTAAACGATGTCCTGTTTTTCTTCGATATGCCCGAAGCCCTAAGTCTTCATTTAACACCCTTTTCACCGTGGTTCTGCTTAACCCCATCTGAAGGGCCAACAGTTTCTGCTTACGTTTGGGATTTCTTTGAATTCGCGCCTTCACAGCTTTTATCACTGCTGGAGTCCTAACAGACCGAGGGCGACCACTTCTTGACCTGTCATCTACACTAGAGTCTTCATTGTATCGTTTGATGGTACGATAAACGAATCTTTTGGTTATATTCAAATTTTTCAGTATGTCAAAAATTTGAATTGGCGCGTAACCGCAACGATGCAACGCAATAACTGCAACACGGTCTTCTTTAAGCGTCCACTCCATATTTAAAAATGAGTAAAATTCTAAAAAGTATACATTTTTATTTTCATGAACAATTCGAAATTCGAATTCAATAAACTTTTTTGTGGCCAGCATTCTAAAAGAAAAGTTTTTACTGTGTGACAATACTTATGACCTGACTAGGTACAAACCTCCATCCAGTCTGATAGGACCAGTCAGGGTGCACCAAGACATCTGTGAACTCCAGCACGAGGGTGTAGGTGGGCTGGTACTGAGGAGGCAGCGGGTCTGGGAGTAACTTCTCCCGGGATGGTTCCTTGATCATCTGTCCAATGGTGAAACAGGGTTAGTTTGGTTGATGAAATATGGAACTACGGCACAGCATAACACCAAAAAACGTCATGGTCTTTGGTGAGTAGATTTTTTTTATAATAATAAGTGACAATACAAGCTAATCAAGTATGCAATGGTAAGCATCAATGGTATGTATAAAAAATTGGGGGCAGTGGTACCCTTACCACTGCAATAGTGGCCTACCACTAAGAACTTCTTTCAATATTATTTAACAGTTCCTCATTACAAGTCGAAAAGTGGTTTGTCTTCAAAAGGTCCTCAAATGAGAAAGTTGTGAGGCAGCTAGGGCATATCAGAAGGTGAGCCGTACATCAATAATTGCACACTCTGACTTTCAAAAGCTTATTTCAACCTATTTATAACTTACCCTCTCATAAAATGTAAGTTCCTTCCACGCTCGTTTAAAATACTGCATAACAATAGGCATGTTAGAGAACTCGTCCTCTATGATCTGACCGTTGTAGTCGCGGCGCGGGGTGCCCATCTCTACTACGAGGCAGCCTCCCATCATTGTGAGTGCACCGCCGAATACACCGAAACTGAAATAATAAGCCATTAAGCTGCTGAAAAGTCTTTTCGTCACGTATACCACAGTGTCTGAAGACTAAAGTCTTCAACCAATGCGTCTTACCTGTAATGACATACGGAGCCGAAACGTGGACACTTACGGTTAGATTGGTTCACAAGTTTAAAGTTGCTCAGCGAGCTATGGAGCGGGCTATGCTCGGCGTCTCTCTAAAGGATCGCATCAGAAATGAGGTGATTCGGCAGAGAACCAGAGTTACCGACATAGCCGAAAGGATTAGTAAGTTGAAGTGGCAATGGGCTGGTCACATTTGCCGCAGAACCGATAACCGATGGGGTACACGGGTTCTAGAGTGGAGACCGCGTCTCGGCAAACGTAGTGTAGGTCGTCCTTGGGCGAGATGGGGTGACGATATCCGGAAGGTCGCGGGGAGCGGGTGGAGGAGGAAGACGGGGGAACGAGTTGAGTGGCGTGCCATGGGGGAGGCCTATGTCCAGCAGTGGACGAACACAGGCTGATGATGATGAAGCTGCTGAAAAATAGATGCCTGAACTCGTAATCTTTCAGTTGTGATTTGGTACAACATTTTTGTAATTTCCCAGGGAGGGATTTATCCCCCCTTCTAGGTTAGGTCTGCTATTATCTAAAGCCGCATTGTTGCTTAACATCACGTCAAATCGTGGTCAAGGGCTAACCAAGCTATGAATTAAATGAATAAAAAATAAATTATGGAGCCAATGTTGAACACGTCCGGGACCGCTTTCCTGCACGTGTTTGACCGCGTTCGGCGTCGCGTATATGGAAACCCTTCCTCTATTCAGCGCCAGTATGGATCTGGGATGCGGGAGCTTTTAAACAACAAAACATGCAGTTTGAGAGTTTAAATGCTACCCTACTTTTAGTTCTGACATGCGGGAGGGTTTACGTACGCAATATTACCATTATAGATTGGAAATCCTTCCAGTATTCAGCACTCAAGTATTTTTGATCTGCGGAAACTTTTGATATTGAATGTTTAGTGTTTGTTTGCTACTATTCTTATAGTTCTGAATACTGAATGAGACGGCATTGTTAAGGAAATGTAATAAAAAAATACGACAATAATATAATTATTCTATAAACTTTTATTTGTTTTTATTATTGATACTAAATATGGAATAATCGTATATCTAGTACAGATCTTGCAATGTAATTTTTAACTAGTTTTGACTCAGTTTGAGTTTCACACTCATATTTGGGGTATAGGTTATTATGGTACCATAGAGTTGATCAGATGATGACGGTAGTTATTGGTGAGTGGGTATTAGGTGGGTAGTTGACTTAGACCCGCGCGCACTTCGTGGCGCGTAAAACAGTCTACAAATACTACCTACATGTAGTCATTAATTTATTTCTAAAATTAAATTAAATTGAAATGAATTGAATAAAATAGAATAAAGCAGCTAGGTATAAAAAAGCAGCAGCTAGGTATAACTAAGGATATAAATGAATGACTAAAGGTAGGTAGTATTTGTTGACTGTTTTACCGATATATATATACAGATATCAGAGTTGGTAAGAATCCAGAGTCAAGAGTAAGAGTCAAGAGTAAGAGTCAAGAGTAAAAGTCGAGAGTAAAAGTCGAGAGTAAGAGTCGAGAGTAAGAGTAAGAGTCAAGAGTAAAAGTCGAGAGTAAGAGTCGAGAGTAAGAGTCAAGAGTAAGAGTCAAGAGTAAGATTCAAGAGTAAGAGTCAAGAGTAAGAGTCAAGAGTAAGAGTCAAGAGTAAGAGTCAAGAGTAAGAGTCAAGAGTAAGAGTCAAGAGTAAGAGTCATGAGTAAGAGTCGATAGTAAGAGTCGAGAGTAAGAGTCAAGAGTAAGAGTCAGAGTCTAGAGTAAGAGTCAGAGTAAGAATAAGAGTAAAGTAAATCGTTTTTATTTTAGAAATAAATAAATGACTAAAGGTAGGTAGTATTTGTAGACTGTTTTATGCGCTACGAAGTGCGCGCGGGTCCACTAGCTATACATAAACTTTCCTCTTGAATCACTGTCTACAGTACTATATCTATCCCTTTCCTCAAGAACGCGTACAGGTATTAAATTAAAATTCATACCAAATACTCAGCTTTATAATAACTTTAAGCTGTAAAAAAATCAAACATCTATGTCAACGCAATCAAAAGAAACAGCAATTTTAGCCGCATATTTTCAAACTCGCAAATACTCGCAAGGGAATCAAAACCCACAGTATATAATATTATACCCACTTTTCCTTAGGGTTCCGTAGAAACTCGTAGGTTTGTACGGAACCCTCGGTGCTCGAGTCCTACTCGTACTTGACCGGTTTTTGAACTTCAAATTGATCAACATTCATCATATAGCTGTTTACAACTATTTAAATACCTATCTTTATATATCAACCTCTCCATACAAAGCCTGTTTTAAAGGGTGCCTGGAAAAGATTGCTTTAAGTGATAAGGCCGCCCATTGTGGAACAAATCGTTATTTATTATGGTATTGTTTTTATAGTCTGTGCAGTAGTTATTTTATTTTATATTAAGTCATTTATTGTAAATTTCTTTTCTTCTTGGTCACAATAAAGAGTTTTTGTATTTGTTCATACCCAATCTTCATCCGTCGCCAGCTTTTCTCATTTTCCTCCTGCTTCTCCTTGTTTTCCTTCTCAAATTTCTCTTGTTCCTGCTTGATGGACTGCTCGTCATCTTTCAGTGGACTCTGCGGGAAGAACCGCCCCAGGATGTCCACCTTCTCTGCTTTGGCATCTTTGGTCTTATCTGATGGTGAATAATATGGTTATAAGGAATTATACTGAATCGTAGGTATCATAGGCGGATTTGGGGGGGGGGGGGGGGGGCAGAGGGCCAAGGATATTTGAACTTTCTAACTGTTCAGACCAAGCTAAACACACTCTTTTCGTAGTAATACAAGCATTAAGTTGCTTAGTATGGGGTTAGGTGGCGCTGTGTGAATTGTCCTAAAATATTTATTTAGTAAAAATTATAATATTTTTGCCTTTCTGCACCTTGCCCCCCCCCCCCCCCCAGAACCAAATCCTGGATCCGCCCTTGGTAGGTATATTAAGACTTTGACTGTGGTGGCATTTGGCATTTTTCATATTTCTTTCTGTATTGTCAACATCTTTCTTCTGACTGTGATAAATGTAATTGATGTAAAGTCGTTTTTATCACTAATAAATAATAATTTCATTTTTCATTTCATTTCATTGAGATATATTTTAGTTTTGTATGGAAAAATCTGTTGACAAAACACAATGTTTGTGTACATCAGCACACACATTCCAATCTCAAAAACACTGCAAAACAAATGCTGCTACAGCTGTTAAGCAAATTAATGAAAATGGACACTTTTCATTCACTTTGTTACACAATGTCTCATTGCATATGATATTATCCACTCACACGTCCGCGCTTGACAGCTGCAAAAGCGTTGAACGTCCGCGTCCGCGATCCAAATCGAATCGCGTCGAGCGCTCACTACTGATACCTACTAAACGTCTATTTTTTAGCAAACTATTGCACCATTTTCTATGAAAAAATAGCATTATATAGTTAAAACTATAAATAAATAAAATATTTGAAAATTTTGATTCAAATATTAACACAAAGTATGTAAAAAAAAATCGAACTTGGCAATATGTGTTAATTTTAGGTATTTTTTAGGTTTAAACACTTTTTTACGAAACACCTCAAATATTTTTTGTTTTTACCTGCTTATTATTAAACTAGATTATAAAAGCTTTGTTTTGATATAAAAATATAATGACTTGGAAAGTACAGTGTAGCACAATAAATCAAAACAAACCACCCATTTGTGTATAACGCTGAAGTCGCCTAGAACAAAATCCTGAGAATGGATATATTAAATCAATGAATTCAAACTATTTTAGTTAATATTTTTTAATGTTAGGTATACGTAACTAATTATGTTGAACTGTTTTTCTAAATTTAAATTGTGTTTTAATAAAATAATAGTTAATTGAAATTAATCATGGAAAAATATTACGGAAACGCGGCATACGCGACAAAAATTTTACATGTCGACTTTAAGATATGTACAATTGTCCTGATTGTGTTTATTTCCTTAATATCTGTACCAATTCCGAAAGATAGTATCATGATGATCATATTAATATATAATTTTAATAAAATAAGGTGAATGATAAACATTTTAAACGCAGATTTCTCTGGAACGCATGAAAATTTCGAAACTATAATTTCAAAAAATAAATTTTAAATGTTGCCAAGAGCTTTAGCTTCAGATTTAATGACCACAGATTTAAAATATTTATTACAAAGCCATTTACAACCATATTTACGTAACTTTTCAGCGTTTTCATAGATAAAAACATGTTTTTAAAGTATTAAGTCTCTAAAGCCGCTGTAGCGGCTGTAACATTTAACTCAACTTTTTTTCGGACCGCTATAGCGGTCGGGAAGTTTGAGTGGTTATGTACCTAAAAAACCTCTCTAAGGCTGACTCCACAATTATGTGTGTCACTTTCGAGCATGTGTCAACATTGTCACAACTTACTTATGTCTACAAGTGCAGCGCACATCCTTTGAGTGCTCTGCCTTATTTCAATTATTATTCTATGTAGAGTGTATTTAAATTTGAATGTTATTAGCAAATGAAAATTATTAGCAAATTTACATGTTTACTTTGCTTATTACTTAATTTACCTTTTATAATTATTATTAACCTATTTGATAGTCTGTTTCTGATGCACTAATGTTACCTGTTGTGAAACCTTTTGTAAGACCTGAACGAGAAATTAAAAGGTTTTATTGCATAATAAATTTGCTTTAGTAAGAACATAGTAACATGGATATCAGCTGATATTACAGTATTTATAGGTAGGTTTTTTTTATAACCCCACTTTTTAAGGGTCTCAACTGGACAAACACAATGAAAGAGGCCACGATTAAAACGTAATACATACAATGAATTCGTGATAAATTATTTAATATTAGTTCATACAACGAAAAGTGCAAACTAACCTAAGTTTTCGGCTGAATACCACCGAGCTGAATTTGCTGCAATTAACCAGTTTCTCGACAGCGATGTGTTTGCAGTTTGTAAGCTAGATGCTTTACAGCACACAGGTTTGGCTAAGGAAAGTATTTTTCTAAGAGACATTACTAAATATTCTAAAATTCACATTCACAAACAAATCGAAGAAATTTTAGCCATTTATTTTGACATTGACGTATGCTGTCGATGTCTAATTTTTCAAATGTCAAAGTAGGGATTTTTTTTATTATTCTTTATTTTTGTGGCTTGTGAAAGTGGTTAGCACCACAATTTTGCCAATGACTCACGGATAGATAAACCACCAAACGATGGAAAATAGATAAATATGAGAATTTCGGATTTTGAGCACAAACAACATCCAAATTAATACATAAATGAGACAACTAAGAATTATTATTTCTAGCTATACCTTATACCATATTCTACATTCCACAGATTATATATAAGAAAAACAAAGGATAGGAAAACTAAAGGAGATGTTACAATCTACACAAGTATAATATATACATTATTAGTATTACACATTAAGAAAAGGGGAATTATTAATTATATACAGTAATAATAACTTTAATGAATATAATATATAAAGGAATGATAAATAAATAAAGGACCAAATTTATAGATTTATATTATTAATTTTGATATATCTACACAATATTCTGATAAAAGGTGAAAAGACCAAAGATAATAGAAATTTAAATGTTACAGGACGTGGGACATCAGAGGGAATATTATCGTACAGCGAAAACTGATGTAATGGGCAAGAGAAAAATATATGATCCACAGTACCGAAATCCAAGCCACATTCACAGATGGAATGGTCCTTAATCCGAAGTTTAGCCAAAAATACTGGAGTACATACATGGTTTAAACGTAGGCGACAGATAGTTGAAGTTGTGGATTTATCTGCCAATTTATATTTAAAAAACCAAGGTTTATGGGGAATATTAGGTTGGATATCACCATAATATTTACCTTTTATGCATTTAGAAATTTGCCATTGTGTTGACCACGCTTCAAATAATTTTGGCATAAATGTGGAACAGACATCGTGTGAATAAACCTGATGGACTGGGGAACCAGATAAAGAAGCATTCCTGGCACAGGAGTCCGCTGACTCATTCCCCATAATACCCACATGACCAGGGATCCATGCAAGGATCAAACTAATACCAAGGTTGTGACACTGTATAAGGGAATCTCTTATTCTGAGAATGATAGGAAAGCGTGATTTAGAACGGAATTGATTAGACTGGATAGTTTGCAAACAGCTTGCGGAATCCGAGAAGATAATGCACTTATTCAAGTTATGAGATTTTATAAACAGGATTGCTTCCAGGATAGCGATAGCTTCCCCTGTGAAAACAGAAGTGAGAGGGGGGCATTTGAAGCAAATAAAATTATCCTTGATGCAGGGTACCAAACTGCTACCCCTACCGGTTTATCAGAGGACTTGGAGGCATCAGTAAAAAATAAAGACCAGTCCTTATATTTAGAGTTAATTGTATTTAGAAATACACTGTTTGCCTCTACAGTATTCTTATCAATGCCAAAATTTAATATTACATTGGGTGAGAAAATGAGTGCATCAAAAGGGGTAGAATAAAGTGGAGATATTGAGAACTGATGAATGGGATCTGGCAGACTAGTAAGGTAATAATAGCTGCGTACAAGATCTGGAAGGGCATGAGGAGGGCGACGACCTAATAAATCTTTTAATGTTTCTAATTTAGAAAGAAGGATATGATTTGAATTTTGTAATAATTTGCAAACAAATCTATTGCACAAATATTGTCTGCGGAGAGAGAGAGGAGGCTCAACACATTCTACTTGCATCGCGTTGATGGGGGACGACTTCATCGCCCCCAAAATTAAACGAAGGGATTTTGCTTGAACTTTCTCAATCTCTCGATAAGTGGACTTGTTGCCCAGTATAAAGCATCCGTAATCAATGTGACTACGGACAATAGCATTATATAGAAGTTTTTGAGAATAAGGGTGAGCACCCCACCAGGTTCCAGAAAGAGACCTTAAAATGTTAATATTACTCTCACATTTCTTAATCACATAGTCGGAATGTAATGAACCTGATAGTTTATGATCAAGCCAAATACCTAAAAATTTAACATTATTAAGAAGGGGAATTATTTCGTTATTTATTTTTATTATAGCCGGTGGAATAAAACGTTTTGTTGAAAATGTTACGACAGATGACTTAGAAGCCGAAAGGGAAAGGCCATGATCTAACAGCCAATCATGAAGGTAATGTAGGGCTATATTCAGATTGTTCTCCACGACATCAATAGACTTGTCAGAGGAGTAAAGCACTAAGTCATCAGCGTATTGTAGAATGTTGCAGAAGGGAAGGACAGATAATTCAAGATCAGATGTGTATAGAGCGTAGAGCAAAGGGCTTAAAACTGACCCCTGTGGCAAACCTTTCCAACAGGTACGAGCAGGGAGAAAACTATTTTGATTTTTAATGATAATTGATCGTTCCATAAATAGATGACAAACAAACCGAATAAGTTTTTGGGGGATTTCTAATTGAATGAGTTTATTTCTAAGTAAGGATAGCAGAACATTATCATAAGCAGAAGAAATATCCAGGAAGGCGCCTAAAAGAAATTCCTTTTTAAGGAAAGAAGTACGGATGTCGGAAGTGAGAATGCTTAAACTGTCCATAGTGCTCATATCTTTGCGAAAACCGAACTGAGTTTTAGCCAGTATGCCTTTGTTCTCAACAAACCATTCGAGTCGATGTTTAATTAAGTGCTCTGCAATTTTGGCTAAACATGACGATAAAGCGATTGGTCTGTAACTATTAGGGTCCGAAGGATTTTTGCCTGGTTTAACTATGGGAATGATTATTATTTCTTCTTGAAAAAAGTTAAATTGACAGTGACAATATGATTATGTTGAAAGTGACGTTGAAAGTCATAATGTCATTGACAGCTCAAAATTTCAACAGCCAGCTGACAGTTGTAGCCGCGAAACTGGTGCAATGTTTTTTTACGAATTAAATGAAACGATTTTAATTAATGTAGGTTTCAAATCGTAATAAAAACCGATAAGTATGGCTTCAAAAAAACCTGTGCCTGGTAAACAATATTCCCTAGCAAACTTTGTGAAAAAAACAATCAGAGACACTTCAAAAAGTTGCGTGTAAGTTTCAATGAATTCTTTGGAATTTATTTAATAATAGACACAATTCCTTTGCTGAATTTTTATTTTCCTTTTTATTTCAGGGAAGATAATGTAGGCGCACCAGTTGTAGAGAAAAAGAATAAATTTGTGTTTAAATCGAAATCTACAACAACACCTTCATGTAAGTTATAAAAAAAATACACTTCTCTTCTTGCAAAAGTGCTTACAAAAAGAGAAGGGAAATTATTGGGCTAAAGAGATCATCCATATAATGTCCCTGGCCATTTTATCGTCCCAACTAGATGGAATCATGGTAGAATATAGGATATTATTAATTTATTAATTTTTACAACCAAATAAAAAGAGACATTGCAGAAAGATTTTCTGATAAAGAAGTAGATTACATTATTTTAATTTACAGTTACACCACCATTCAGGAACAATGCTGTTGACATTCTAAAACCTCCAACACCAACGGTAAGTATTAAATAATATCTTTATTAATATCCCATTAGAAATATGAGAAAACTAGCTTATGCTCGCAGCTTTACCCGCATGACAAATTCCTTAGCAGTTATAAAACCTATCTGTGTTCCAAATTTCAACCCAAACTGCTGAGCAGCTTAGGCTGTGCGTTGATAGATCAGTCAATCAGTCACTGTTTCCTTTTATATAAAGAATATAGAATCTACATCATATATAACAGATTTTTACTGCTGTTGAGTAAAGGGTATTTGTAATGTCATTAATAATTATTATAGGTCGCCCAATTTAGTTTTAATTTATTTCTGTTTTCAGACTCGGACACAAAATGATAAAATCCACAAAGAGACACATTCCTCCCCGAGTCTTTTGCCAAGTCAAACAAGGCCTGTCAATAATAAAGTAGAAATCATCAAACATGAGAATATAAAAGACAATAGTTTGGAGAATCAAAGTAATGTTATCTTTGAATCTATGGAAGTGGTAAGCCTAATTTATACCTATAGCTAATAGGTCTGCCTTACTTGTAGCAAATGTGCTCTAAAAGTGCTAAATTTTTAATACAAAATGTAAAAATGTATGTCTTTTTTAACCCCCGACGCAAAAACGACGGGGTGTTATAAGTTTGACGTGTCTGTCTGTCTGACTGTGTGTGTGTGTCTGTCTGTGGCATCGTAGCTCCCGAACGGATGAACGGATTTTGATTTAGTTTTTTTGTTTGAAAGTAGAGTTAGTCGAGAGTGTTCTTAGCCATGTTTGGTGGTAATCGGTCCAAGATGGCTGCCGCTACAAAATGGCGGATAACTTTTTTCTTCCACGACCCCCTCAATATGGGTATCAAATGAAAGGGCTTGACTAGTAGAATACATACATTACGATAAATTTAAAATCCAAGATGGCCGCCACCACAAAATGGCGAATTTTGAAATTTTTTAAATTTTTAATTTAATTCACTTGTTATAAGTATGTAGGTATTTAAAAATGAAAAGTAGGTATATGTAAGTATTAAGTAATTATATACATTATCCTAACCACGATAATGCAAGCATTAAGTTGCTTAGCTTGGGGTTAGATGGCACAGTGTGTTCTAAATTTTTTTTTTTTTTTTTTTTTTTATAAATGACATGCTGTTAAAGTTATTATGTCATTATATTACAATCTAGCCTAATTTCAAGTAAAGGCTAATAAGTAATTTAAATCTAACTTAAATTGCTACGTAAACATTTAAAACTAAGAATGTGTCCATTGGCACTAGTTCTTATTGTCTCTATTAAGGGGAGGCACTTTGTTCATGTGTTCTCAATAGGTAGCACTACACTGATATATATAACACTACATTTAGCTGACACTGTCACTACACAACTCAAAAGGTTTTGTTCTTTTAAGTCTTCGCACTAGGTCCGTATATATTTAATTTAAAATCACTTTTTGAATAAAAATTGTACTCTTTTAAAAATATTTTTGCTGGCTTAATAAATTTGTGCCCTTACTTACAGCCTTAAACAGTATTTCCTTTAGCATAGGTGCAATTGTATTTTATTCTCTAACTAGTTTTTTTGGTGGGGGGGTCTGATTATAATAATTAATTATTGTTTTATTTTTTGGCAAAATTTACCAGGTATTTTTTTAATTTTCAACAAAGTGTAATAACTATTAACTTGATTTGAATTATTTCTAGGATGACTTCCAGTCTCAAGAGTTTCCATCAGCTTTCAACAAAAGCAAAACACCAAGTCCATCAAGCAGATCAATAAGGATGAGCGCCTCTCCCACCCCACCGAAAAACAAACCTAAAATAGAAACGAGTCAAAATAGGACCAAAAATCTGGCCAGTCCTAAAAAAGACAAAGATCCCTTGAAAAAACTCAAAATTGATTCCTCAATATCGGATTTTTTGGATAAAGTTTCTGATCTACCAGGGTTAAAGAAAGTAAGTATACAATTATTAATCTTTGTACCTGAAATATCAATCTTTCAAGATTTTCTTACTATTTTTTTTAAAGACAAACACAAGCAGATGGCATACCTAATGGTGAGCAGTCCATTATATAGACATCTGTAACACCAGTCTTCCCCCACTTGACTCTTTTGTGAGCAAAATCCATTTGGTTTCACACATTTTGATTATTCAATGTAAATTAGCTTAGTTCTAATGCTCTGCTTGCCTTTATTATTATATGTTACTACGCAAAATGGGCCAAGAGGCCTAGTTGCGGAAAATTGCCCGCGTACCAGTACCAGTATATGTTTCTAGTTGCGTCCAGCGGTTTTACCCGCTGTACTGTAGACTATGTGTTATTCCAGGGTGTAAGCTATCTCTATACCAAAGTTCGGCTCTATCGGTCCACCAGTTTAGGCGTGAAGAAGTAACAAACATACACACTCACAAACTTTCGCCTTTATAATATTGGTGTTAATACTGTGATGAATGACAGTCTATAAGGTAGTATATATATATATATATATATATATTGATTTGAGTCTCTGGTACACTGCCGTAGTTGGCAGTGTACAGTCAACTACAAAGAGATGTATCCATGTTAGTCTTACAAAATGAAGGAACTTTTAGTATGCAAAAATGACCCTTCGTGAACGATTCTTCTTCGATGAATTTACCCTTCTTCGATGAATTTACCCTTCGTGACATTTTCAGTATCCACCAAATCTTATACTATATTCGATTCATTTTAAATGCTATTATTATGTATCACCTAAGGAAAAGTAGTGGGATACATCATTGTTGCATATTAAACGAGTCGATGATAATATAAAGTTTGATTGCTACTAGAAATGTCAAGTACCAAGGGTAGTTCATTGTGGCAAATGAAAATTTACTTCATTTTGTAAGCCTAACATGGATACATCTCTTTGTAGTTGACTGTACTATTGCTTGAAATAAATGGAATTATTATTATACTTGTTACTGTGGTCTCAAGCAATATTAGTACCTAAGTATTTTCATTGTGACAAGTAGCAAAGCATTACATAAACATGATGACAATTAATTAGATCTAATTTGGTTGTAGTCCATATTGAAATTTTTTAATATCCTACTGTTTAGAATGAAGACTGTCCTGACAATCAGAGAGAACAATGCAAATCAATGTACATAGAACTACTTGAGAAAATCAGTGATGCATTCGACAGAATACCCAATTGTATAAAGGAAAAATTCCCCGGATACGATAACAAAACTTATGTTAAAATGAAACACTTAAAAGCTAAATTAAAGAGAGTTCTCAATACAAAAAATAGCTTAGAAAATACCAATATAAGTGTAGATAGTAATGAAAATGAAATGAAAAGTCAGTCAATAATTAATAATTTTGATGATCTAGACGATTTTGATCTAGAATCTAAAAAACCTAACAAAACGTCTACACCTGATTTAGACAACTTTAATAAGGCTGGTCCTAGTAAAACTATATACTCAGAATTAATGTCAAAGAAATCTCTAACATTTGATATGTCACCTAAATCTCACTTAGATGATAGTAACCAAGATATGAATAAAAGTAAAGGGAAATTCGTGTTCAAGAAACCTTCGCGTTTAACTATAGAAGACAAAAATGCAGACATACAATCATCTACAGCAGAAAGGATCAAAAATGCATCGGAAAGATTAAAGCCTATATTATCAGAAGAACCTAAAAAAGTCGCACCTATTGCTAATAGCTCGATAAATTTTCTACCACCAGATTCTTTGAGAAATGATTCCAATTTTGAAGAGGAAGATAATATTCCGTTGAATATGGATGAGACGGATGTTCCAGAAGATTCTGTATTTAATATAAGTGATTCTAATTCTTTACCGAGCAGTAGTGTGGTAGTGAACAATAAAGAGATACCTGTAGATGAAGATGGATGGCCAGAGTACAGGATGGAAGACTTTGAAGAGGGATTTGATAACGTGAATGAAGAACAGGATCCGATTACGCAAAAGTCTGTGGAGATGAACTTGATGGAGCAAACAGTGGTGGAGGGCCAGACGAAATATGAGGGGATGGGGGACTTTCATGCTGGAACTCAAAATGATGGGATTACAGGCAAGTTCTAACATAGACATAAAAGTTTGGTGGTTATGTTTTCACTCAACAGCCTTACTCCTATTAGCAGTTTAAGTTAGAACTGAATTTCTTATTAGTCTAATAAGGCTAGATTGTAACTTATTGATATACTCATTGTAGGTGGTGTATTATATTGTATGATATAGAAAAAAACTCAACAGCCAAAATCAACCTTTGATACCAAACAGCTGCCGGATCGCGCGTGAAAACAGCTCGGAATTTTTGTGATGTATGAATTCATACGTCACACATAAAATATACGCCGATAGGAACAGAACGCAGATCGCGAACGCTTTTCCGCGCGATCCTCTGTTGTCAGCGTTAATTACAGTTTATAGTTCTCACCCATATAAAACTTGACGTCACAGCATGCTACTAGGCCGGAACATTTTACAGAAATGCGTGACGTAGTGTGTCCTCACCCAAAAACTTATAAGCGTCCAGCCATTTTGTATTATATGTATTTAGGTGCAAACCAAAAAATATGTATATAATATTTTATATTAGAGGTATTTAATTGACGAATTTAATAATTTTATGATATTTTCAAATTCTTAATACAATTTTCCAGGCGAATTCGACGGTTTAGACTACCCCCACTCAAGCCTGATGTTGGAGATGTTCAAAGAGAAGTTCGGATTGAAATCCTTCCGTCCGAACCAACTGCAAGTGATCAACGCAACTCTGCTCGGCAACGATTGCTTTGTACTGATGCCTACTGGCGGAGGTAATTCTGTTAAACCAAGCAATTTACTTCTGTTTTAATAAGAACTATACATTTGGACCACATTTCCTGAGCAACGACATTTTCAAAGAACATGTGAATAAGATACCTTTCTACATCTTATGTGATACATCACGCATGCCTCATCGACCGCATCTACGCTTTCCATCAGATCGGATGTGGCTAATAGGCTGGCCTATTTAGTACGAAAAAACTGATTACTACGGCGCAACGGTTTTAGCCGCTAAAGAGTAAAGCCATGTATTATTCTAGGGTTTAAGCTCTTCTTATATATACAATACAATAACTCTTTATTGCAAACCTGCTTCATAATTGTTTCATAAGTAGACAATACATATAAAACTAAAGGTATACAATCGGCGGTCTTATCGCAGTATCAAAATCAGTTTAGCAGTTGACAAGGTGAAGATGTAACAAGCATACACACATCTATACTCATCATCATCATCTCAGCCGTAAGACGTCCACTGCTGAATATAGACCTCCCCTTTGGACTTCCATATGTACCGGTTGGAACCGACCTGCATCTATACTACATCTATATGTAGTATAGGTTGGAACCGACCTGCATCTATACTACATCTATATGTAGTATAGGTTGGAAGCGACCTGCATCTATACTACATCTATATGTAGTATAGGTTGGAAGCGACCTGCATCTATACTACATCTATATGTAGTATAGGTTGGAAGCGACCTGCATCTATACTACATCTATATGTAGTATAGGTTGGAAGCGACCTGCATCTATACTACATCTATATGTAGTATAGGTTGGAAGCGACCTGCATCTATACTACATCTATATGTAGTATAGGTTGGAAGCGACCTGCATCTATACTACATCTATATGTAGTATAGGTTGGAAGCGACCTGCATCTATACTACATCTATATGTAGTATAGGTTGGAAGCGACCTGCATCTATACTACATCTATATGTAGTATAGGTTGGAAGCGACCTGCATCTATACTACATCTATATGTAGTATAGGTTGGAAGCGACCTGCATCTATACTACATCTATATGTAGTATAGGTTGGAAGCGACCTGCATCTATACTACATCTATATGTAGTATAGGTTGGAAGCGACCTGCATCTATACTACATCGCTTCCAACCGGTACATATGGAAGTCCAAAGGGGAGGTCTACATTCAGCAGTGGACGTCTTACGGCTGAGATGATGATGATGAGTATAGATGTGTGTATGCTTGTTACATCTTCACCTTGTCAACTGCTATAGTATAGACTATTATACTATAATATTATGTACGTCTGTTTGCAGGTAAATCGTTGTGTTACCAGCTACCCGCAATACTGACCCCGGGCGTCACTATAGTAATATCTCCGCTCAAGTCGCTCATACTGGATCAAGTCAACAAGCTGCTGTCGCTCGATGTAAGTTACCTGTTAACATAGTCAATTTCAAAAAAAATCTAATTATAAACTAAAATTTTTCTACCTTATTTGCAAATGTGACCACTGGTGTTGTAAATATCTATTGGCGATTGTAATCACTTGTCATCAGGTGGGTCGTTTGCTGGTGTGAGAAATGAAATGCTTTATTGCAAGAATGTAGTACAATTCGGTCTTACATAGGATAGCACACGATGCCACATGTTATGACCAATGAACTCTTATCTTACGTCAAGAGTAGTCTGACGATTACCAAAAGGCTATTCTTGCTACTCGAACTGTTATTACAAAGAGCTTTGCAGCTTTTCCCAATGTCATTGTTTTCTTACAGAGTTCTCAAAATTGGTGACCATAGAAAGAATGCTCTTTAAGCTTTTGCCGAACGTACTTGGCCCGTTAATATTAGAATGCTCTAGATTCTATACATTCTGGCTCAAATTTTCAAATAATAGATGGATGTTGTCATCATCTTCCTGGCCTTATCCCACACTAGGTAGGGTCGGCACAACACGTTTTTCTCCTCCATCCCACTCTATCATCCGTCAAATCTTCATCCACTCCCCTTGCAAGCACCTCTTTCACACAGTTCATCCAAACCTTTTTTGGGAGATGTTATAAGAGAAAAAAAGTAAAGTGTCTAAGAAAAATAAATTGTTCAGATCCCAGCAGCAGCGCTATCAGGTGACGTGTCAGCTGCGGCAGTGGACGATATCTACCACAAGCTGTCTTTACGAGAACCTCCCCTGAAGCTGCTCTACGTCACCCCGGAGAAGATCTCCTCCTCACACAAGTTCCAGGATATGCTGGACCAGCTGTACGGCCGGGGGAAGATTGCCAGGTAACTATAGTTCATATATCAGCTGCAGTATTGATATCTACTACTAGCTGTCGCTCCAGGAACCTCTGATGCTGCTCTACGTGACCTTGGAGAAGATCTCCTCCTCGCACAAGTTCCAGGATATGTTAGACCAGCTGTACGGCCGGGGGAAGACTGCTATAGTCCTCCGATAACTGATCTGATTAAAATCATCATCTTCCTGCCCTTATCCCACTGAGTAGGGTTGACATAACATGTCTTTATCCTTCTCTATCATTGTGGCTTTGCCCACGTGTATAAGTCCTTTTTTAGCGGAGGTCTACGTCATAAACTGGACTGGTGTGAAACTGGACAGATTCGTACATGCGTTGAGACAGCTTCGACTACGAGTGTCACTAGACACAGCACTAAGCGCTTACCACGGCTATGTCTCATCAGTGCTCGCTTATGGCTTGATTTTATGGGGCAACTCAGTTGAGGTGGAGAGAGCTTTTATATTGCAAAAAAAATGTGTGCGAGCCATATGTGGAGCTTGGAGTATGGATAGTTGCAAACCCTTATTTAAAAAGCTACGTATTCTTCCCTTGGCCTGTATGTACATCAAGGATATGAGTATATTCGTAAAACAATATCCAGAATACTTCAAAACAAATGCTCAAGTATTAAGTAGGACAACGAGGTACAAGGACAGACTATTCGTGCCTCCGTGTCGTCTAACCATTGTTCAACGTAATGCATATTTTCAGGCCATTGCAATTTACAACAAACTTCCTATAGAATTGAAAGATAAAAATTTGACAATCTATTCTTTCAAAAAGAAATTTAAAATGTGGTTATTAGATAATCTTTTTTACAGCGTTAAAGAGTATATGGAGAAAAAACATTAAATTAATAATTATTAATTGATTCTATGACATTATATATTCATTTTATATATCTAATCAAATTTGTATAGACATTTATAATATTATTATTTTATTGACATTAACAAGCATGATTTATTATTATTTTTTATTGTTATTTTGCAAATTTCTTTTTCTCGCCTTTGGTGGTATAATTAAAATCTATTGTAGTTATGTAATACTAAAAATTGATATTGTAATTGACTAATCTACTGTATACCTAAAATTGTATTTTGCACGCCTCAAAGAGGCAGAATGTTTAGGCGCTAAATTAATTTTAAGATCTATTGTACCAACATTCTTGCAAATAAAGGATTTTATTTATTTATTAAAATCTTTCTGTGTTCCAAATTTCAACTCAATCCGTTCAGCTTAGGCTGTGCGTCGATAGATCACTAATCGGTAAATCAGTCAGTTCATATAGTCATCGGTAAATCAGTCAGTTTATATATTAAGATTATCTCTGATCCACAGATTCGTAATCGACGAAGCGCACTGCGTCTCCCAATGGGGCCACGACTTCCGTCCAGATTACAAAAGGCTATTCATACTCCGCGACCGGTTCCCACAAACCAACATCATGGCACTTACGGCTACGGCCACACCTCGCGTCAGAATGGACATACTTCACCAACTCAAAGTCGCCAGGTGTAAATGGTTCTTATGCAGTTTCAACAGGCCTAATCTGAGCTATGCCATCCTGGAGAAAAAGCCTAAGAGCATCAATCAGGATGTCGCCAAGTTGATTAAGGAGCAGTTTTTCAGGTGAGTTAGTCTATCTTCTAGATTCTTTTTTTAGGTTTAGTTTGCTACCAAACTCTGGCCGCATTATGACTTAAGTTCAAGCGAAATCATGGTAAAACTTTCAGGAATCTCTGAGAAAAATTCCAGATAATATTTTATCAAAGTAAAAGAAAAAACAATCCAAGAATTATGTTGTAGATTTGTTTAAATCACATTGATGTGTCTTTCTGTCAGAGTATTTAGTACCTTGTTTAATTCACGATCATGAATTGTTCGTCTTTCATAAGGAAATTGGTAGGAAAATTCCATGTATAGGTCACACACGAGACTTTACCGCAAAACGGCTTGACCGATTTTTTTCTAGTCTATGCTGTCCCACTGCTAGGCATAAACCTCCTCCATATTTCTCCACGCATCTCTGTCCTGCGTACCTCTAGCCAATTAGTCTTCTCGACACCTTTTTCTAGGCCGGCCTCTTCCGTGTTTTGTCGCCCACTCTGTAGAGATCTTTCCCCAAACGTCGATATACACGCGACTGACTGGACCGATTTAAATAGGAAATGAGTATTTTGGAATATTTGGAAGGTCTAAGAATAGGTTGTGGGTATTTTTCAACAACAAAATTTGCATACATTTTGTGTTCAGTTAATAAATGTCCCCACTTTTCCAGGGACTCAGGCATAGTATACTGCCTGTCCCGCAAGGAATGCGAGAGCGTCGCCCAGGACCTCCGTAAGGTCGGCATCAAGGCTGCTGCCTACCACGCAGGACTCTCTGACAAAATTAGAGACAACGTGCAAGCCGGGTGGGTCGCTGACAAACATAAAGTGGTGAGTTGTCTCCTTAATTTGGTTTTAAGTTACTTTTACAGTGGCAGATTTGTGAAGGAAGATATTATGAGATCGTGCCACCCTGATCATGGCTTCGCCTATTTGTAGGAAGTGGTTATTGTACCGCGATTATACTATCAATCGGTTTCAAGTTTGTGCAAGTCTGTAAAAAATGAAGAGTCAGAAATTAAGCTCTGTTTATCAGTTATTTGACATTGAAAGATGGATGTATGAATGTACATCTTTTTTACACTGAATCTAGAGATACTCCTACGTATTGTTCGCAAAGTAATTGAATTATTTTGTTGTCAGATATGCGCCACAATCGCTTTCGGCATGGGCGTGGACAAGGCGGACGTGCGTTTCGTGATCCACCACTCGATGCCCAAGAGTGTCGAAGGCTACTACCAGGAAGCAGGCCGGGCCGGACGAGACGGGGAGCTCGCCCACTGTCGGCTCTACTACTCCTATACTGACGTGGTCAGGTACAGGAGGCTGCTGGACCGTGAGACAGTTTATATCTACCCTCGCAATATGTACGATACTAGCAGGAGGCAGGACGAGACGGGGAGCTCGCCCACTGCCGGCTCTACTACTCCTATACTGACGTGGTCAGGTACAGGAGGCTGCTGGACCGTGAGACAGTTTATATCTACCCTCGCAATATGTAGGATACTAGCAGGAGGCAGGACGAGACGGGGAGCTCGCCCACTGCCGGCTCTACTACTCCTATACTGACGTGGTCAGGTACAGGAGGCTGCTGGACCGTGAGACAGTTTATATCTACCCTCGCAATATGTAGGATACTAGCAGGAGGCAGGACGAGACGGGGAGCTCGCCCACTGCCGGCTCTACTACTCCTATACTGACGTGGTCAGGTACAGGAGGCTGCTGGACCGTGAGACAGTTTATATCTACCCTCGCAATATGTAGGATACTAGCAGGAGGCAGGACGAGACGGGGAGCTCGCCCACTGCCGGCTCTACTACTCCTATACTGACAGAGGATAATAATATAATACTTACAATATGTAGGACTAGTCACTGTTCTTTCTATGCCAATCGATCAGTTTAGATGTGATATAGTAACAAGTATACATCGATACCGAAATCCATAAAAAAATCACGTTTTATTATATTTGTAGAAGCATAAAAAAACATTTTACATAAAATTGGTTACAAATTTTAAAATTTTTATTAAGATCGTCATTGGATCAATAGAACCCGAGATAATCTTATACACGCTCTGCAGCGCTTAAAATGCAGTAAGAGGAAAATGTTAAATAAGTATTGGATTATCGTATTTTTGAGCGTAGGTGAAATATTGAACCATAAATTATCATAAATGGGTCGGATACTGCGTTTTAGGCACTACATAACAGTATATTTCAAACTCAAACTTCACGTATTTAAATAGGCAACCATAGAGCACTTTTGCAAGTTTTTTTCTATTTCAGTGGACCGCACAGCATCAGCGGAAGCCAAGCGGGTGCACATAGAGAACCTCCTGCGTATGGTGGAGGTGTGCGAGAGTGTCGGCGAGTGTAGACGTGCCATGGTGCTGGCTTACCTGGGGGAGACCTTCCACCGGGAGCGCTGCCGGGCACACAGGAGGGCTGCCTGCGACAACTGCCTCACGCAGCACCAGTACAAGGTAGGCTCACAGGAGGGCTGCCTGCGACAACTGCCTCACGCAGCACCAGTACAAGGTAGGCTCACAGGAGGGCTGCCTGCGACAACTGCCTCACGCAGCACCAGTACAAGGTAGGCTCACAGGAGGCTGCCTGCGACAACTGCCTCACGCAGCACCAGTACAAGGTAGGCTCACAGGAGGGCTGCCTGCGACAACTGCCTCACGCAGCACCAGTACAAGGTAGGCTCACAGGAGGCTGCCTGCGACAACTGCCTCACGCAGCACCAGTACAAGGTAGGCACACAGGAGGGCTGCCTGCGACAACTGCCTCACGCAGCACCAGTACAAGGTAGGCTCACAGGAGGCTGCCTGCGACAATTGTCTCACGCAGCACCAGTACAAGGTAGGCTCACAGGAGGCTGCCTGCGACAACTGCCTCACGCAGCACCAGTACAAGGTAGGCTCACAGGAGGCTGCCTGCGACAACTGCCTCACGCAGCACCAGTACAAGGTAGGCTCACAGGAGGCTGCCTGCGACAACTGCCTCACGCAGCACCAGTACAAGGTAGGCTCACAGGAGGCTGCCTGCGACAACTGCCTCACGCAGCACCAGTACAAGGTAGGCTCACAGGAGGCTGCCTGCGACAACTGTCTCACGCAGCACCAGTACAAGGTAGGCTCACAGGAGGCTGCCTGCGACAACTGCCTCACGCAGCACCAGTACAAGGTAGGCTCACAGGAGGCTGCCTGCGACAACTGCCTCACGCAGCACCAGTACAAGGTAGGCTCACAGGAGGCTGCCTGCGACAACTGCCTCACGCAGCACCAGTACAAGGTAGGCTCACAGGAGGCTGCATGCGACAACTGCCTCACGCAGCACCAGTACAAGGTAGGCTCACAGGAGGCTGCCTGCGACAACTGCCTCACGCAGCACCAGTACAAGGTAGGCTCACAGGAGGCTGCCTGCGACAACTGCCTCACGCAGCACCAGTACAAGGTAGGCTCACAGGAGGCTGCATGCGACAACTGCCTCACGCAGCACCAGTACAAGGTAGGCTCACAGGAGGCTGCCTGCGACAACTGCCTCACGCAGCACCAGTACAAGGTAGGCACACAGGAGGCTGCCTGCGACAACTGCCTCACGCAGCACCAGTACAAGGTAGGCTCACAGGAGGCTGCCTGCGACAACTGCCTCACGCAGCACCAGTACAAGGTAGGCTCACAGGAGGCTGCCTGCGACAACTGCCTCACGCAGCACCAGTACAAGGTAGGCTCACAGGAGGCTGCCTGCGACAACTGTCTCACGCAGCACCAGTACAAGGTAGGCTCACAGGAGGCTGCCTGCGACAACTGCCTCACGCAGCACCAGTACAAGGTAGGCTCACAGGAGGCTGCCTGCGACAACTGCCTCACGCAGCACCAGTACAAGGTAGGCTCACAGGAGGCTGCCTGCGACAACTGCCTCACGCAGCACCAGTACAAGGTAGGCTCACAGGAGGCTGCATGCGACAACTGCCTCACGCAGCACCAGTACAAGGTAGGCTCACAGGAGGCTGCCTGCGACAACTGCCTCACGCAGCACCAGTACAAGGTAGGCTCACAGGAGGCTGCCTGCGACAACTGCCTCACGCAGCACCAGTACAAGGTAGGCTCACAGGAGGCTGCATGCGACAACTGCCTCACGCAGCACCAGTACAAGGTAGGCTCACAGGAGGCTGCCTGCGACAACTGCCTCACGCAGCACCAGTACAAGGTAGGCTCACAGGAGGCTGCCTGCGACAACTGCCTCACGCAGCACCAGTACAAGGTATACAACGGAAAAAGAACATAATATATGGGGCTCCCCAAGAGTGCTTGTTGGTAGTAACCAAATCGTCCATACCGGACTGCTCGTATCATCATCATCAATAGCCTACGTTTAACTGCAGGACACAGTATTTCGTCTTCCTTTTCCACCCACTTCTAATGACTTATGGCGACCGATAGGATAGACTAGAAAACCCGTGATTACGCTAAAGCACTCGACCTCTGCCTTAGCGCGTTGGTCTTACGAGACTACTGGACTGATGTTACGCACGCGCCAACTTTCTTGCATGTTAAATGTTAATAGGTAGATAATCACAACATCTGCTGTCCAGGCCTCAAAATGTCGTCCCCAAACTCTGTCTGAATATAGATTAGTAAATAATAATAATGATTCATCATCATCATCATCTCAGCCATTGTACGTCCACTGCTGAACATAGGCCTCCCCTTTGGATTTCCATATGTACCGGTTGGAAGCGACCTGCATCCAGCGTCTTCCGGTGACCTTTATAAGGTCGTCTGTCCACCTTGTGGGTGGACGTCCTACGCTTCGTATGCTAGTCCGTGGTCTCCACTCGAGCACTTTTCGACCCCATCGGCTATTCGCTCTGCGCGCTATGTGGCCTGCCCATTGCCACTTCAGCTTGCTAATCCGCCGGGTATGTCGGTGACTTTAGTTCGTAGTTCGTAATCATTAATGATTAATTATTTAATATTTCCCAGCCAGTGGACGTGACAGAAGAATGTAAGCTAATAGTCCGTTGCGTGCGTGGTATGAACACTCCCAGTCGCGCCGCCTTCACGCTGCTTCACCTGGCTCAGGCATTGAAAGGCTCCACACAACAACGCCTCGCAGCTCTGCAGAATTCACCCATACATGGCCGGTAAGTCACTGTACTGAAAAGCAGAAGTAAACGCTTTTAAGATATTTTATTTACAAGATTATAGCTTTACATAATTTGGTCTACTTTTTTGAGTGGTATAGAGACCTATTGCTGAGGATCGAGAGTAGAGGGAGCACGACACTTCCGGACTGCAGGGCAATGACGATTTTAGTCGTGCAGTCCGGAACACAGTAATATCGGCACATTGTTTGGCGGACTAGCAAAGGTGTAGTGCTTCCTCTACTCTCGATCCTCAGCAATAGGCCTCTTGTTGGCAGAGAAGCTGGTCACGAAATATAGCGAGCGCTTATGTAGTGTTCCCTAATGTTAAACTAACCTAAAGTATCGTTGAACAGTTGCAAGTCGTGGGACAAGAGTGACCCCATGCGGCTACTGCGGCAGATGGTGGTCCGCGGCTTGTTGGCAGAGAAGCTGGTCGTCAACAACGATATAGCGAGTGCTTATGTAATGGGAGCTAATATGTTAAACTAACCTAAAGTATCGTTGAACAGTTGCAAGTCGTGGGACAAGAGTGACCCCATGCGGCTGCTGCGGCAGATGGTGGTCCGCGGCTTGTTGGCAGAGAAGCTGGTCGTCAACAACGATATAGCGAGTGCTTATGTTGTGCTGGGACCCAATGTTGATAAGTAAGTTGGATATCTATTATTATTTAGCCTATCTGTTGCTATGTCCTTTAAGTATGAGTCAAGATCATCTCCTTTCCAATGCGTTCTAACGACTGTGTCCTACATATTTTAGAAAACAGCCACGACCCACAGTTTTGACACACCCTGAGATATGAACCAATGGACGCTCAGCGACCTTTTTTTGATTATATCTTTCTCCCCCTGTTCCTTGTAGCACTCATATATACTTCTGATGTCGTCTAATCATCCAGCTATCGGTCAACTCGTATTCCTACGTCCTAATCTGGTCCTGTTACTAAGCGACACCATTTGCGACGCACGCTACAACGATGAAATATTATGTTTACTAACTTATTCTCAAAGTCAAACTCAAAGTCTAGATCAAATAGGCACTTTTGCAAGTCAATTTTCCTATTATTTTGAAACTGCCACCCGTTCGGAAAGCGCCTCAATGAGTCGAATGAGCAAGAAACTCATAAGGATTGTATTTATTGTTATCCATAGACTAATGAACGACAACCTGCGCATAATATTCCCGATGAAGATGGAACGCAAGGCGAGCCTGGTGACGCCGGCCGCCGCACCCGCTGAGCCATCGGAGACGCCCATCAACGCGCTCATCAAGAGGATAGAGGAGAGGTGCTATGCGGACCTGGTCGAGGCTTGCAGGTTTGACATCTCCTTTATTATTTGAAAAGATATAAAGAAATATCAATATAAAAGAAATTCTTCTTAGTCGTACACTCTTGTCAGAGTGGTCGTGGTTGCTCTGATGCTCGGTTTTCTGCTTAGATTTTCCCGATAGCAATGTGACGTCATTTTTATCTGTTAATGGCGTTGCGAGAGCACACTGGGTCATAGATGCCTCTGTAGCCTTCTTGATGAGGTCAGTCCAGCGAGTTGGAGAACGATCTCGAGCTCTCTTATCTTTAATTGGACCCTGCACAAGTCTCTCCATAGAGTGCTCTTTCCTAGAGATGTGACCAATGAACTTCAAAATTCGTATTTGCACAGTCGACAATAGTCTCTCTTTAATTTGAAGTTCTCTGAGGATTGAGTTATTTGTGCGAAACGCCGTCCATGGGATCTTTAGGAGGCGTTTCCAGCACCATATCTCTAGAGCGTCAACTTTTCGACGATCCTGTAGTCGAAGTGTCCAGGTTTCAGACCCATAAAGAAATATTGGAAAGACAAGAGCTCCATTTGGCAAAGTTAAGACACATTTGGCGAGGATCCAGTTAGGAATTCTCTTAGTCCAGCACTCACAAATGTGGCGACGCACAATAAAGAGTGATCTAATCTATAACGTTGTGTACAGAGAGATGGGGTCAGCCCGCGGGGCCAGCTTAGCCGCCGTCCTACCGGTAGCCGCATTAAAGGCCATGTCCGTCCGTCTGCCCGACACCGCAGCAGACATGCTGGCTCTGCCGCACGTCACCGCTGCCAACTATCACAAGTATGGAGAGGAACTGCTGAGGATCACCTCTGGATACGCTACTGAGAAGATGGGTAAGAAGATGGTTACTATTATCCCCTGTTAGCATTGAAGGCCATGTCCGTCCGTCTGCCCGACACCGCAGCAGATATGCTGGCTCTACCGCACGTCACCGCTGCCAACTATCACAAGTATGGAGAGGAACTGTTGAGGATCACCTCTGGATACGCTACTGAGAAGATGGGTAAGCAGTCATCCATAGGACTATAGTCAGCCGTAGGACGTCCATTGCTGAACATGGGCCACCACTTTGGACCGCCATGTGTACCGCTGGATGCGACCTACATCCAGCGTCTTCCGGTGACCTTTATTTAATTATAAGGTTATTATAAGGTCGTCTGTTCGCCTTGTGAGTAGACGTCCTACGCTGCGTGTGCTAGTCCATGGTCTCCACTCGAGCACTATTAGCAAAGGCAAACAACAAAAAAGCAGTAATATTCATTGGAAAAACGATAAGATGGTCACATAATTTTACTATCGATTCTTTCATAATATTATTGACCACTTTCGTCAGTATTATTGAGCGAAGTCGTCAATATTATTGATCACTATCGTCAATATTCTTTTCTACCTTCGTTTTCATTATATTCCACCATCCTCATTACCATTTAACACATTATAATATATTTCAATTCTCCAGGACTCCTAATGCAGTACCAAGATGAGCTGGAGGAGGAGAAAGCGAAGGAGGCCCAGGAGTTTGAAGGAGAGGAGTCGGGCTCCGACACGGACTGGGGAGCCCTGGCCAGCGCCTCCTCCTCCGCCCTCTCCACCAGCCAGCGGAGCTCCGGGGGGCGGGGGAAGGGGCGCGGGAGGAGGACTTATAGGGGGGGAGTTAGGAAGAAGTATGATGCATTTTAATATTTAGTACATTTTGTTAGTACTTAGGTGGAAAAAATAAATTGTTTTCAAGGTTCACATGTTCTATCGCGGTTGTTCTTATTGAATTATTAATTACTAGCTGCGCCCAGCGGTTTTACCCACTTTTCTATAGCCTATGTGTTATTCGAGGGTCTAACCTATCTGTATACCAAATTTCAACTCAATCGGTCCACCCGTTTAGGCGTGAAAGAGTAACAAATATCCTGACATCCATACTTACAAACGTTCACGTTTATAATATTTTAAGTAAGATTATGTGAGGACGAGACGCACGTTTTTATTCATATCTTAAAACTACTGTACCTTTTTCTTTGATTTTGATGAAACTTGCACAAGTTAGAAAATGGTCATATTCTGCAGGACTATTCACTTAACTGTCAGGGACCCAAACCGAAGTCCGAATTGTCAAAAATGTATGAAATGACGTATTAAGTCGACACGATTTGATACGTCATATCACGTCATACATTTAGTTACATACATTTTTGACAATTTGGTCTTCAGTTCGGTTCCCTGACGGATAAGTGATCAAAATTTTTGAAGAAACATACGTTTTTGAAATTTGGTGTACGTTTTGGTATGTAATATTTTTGCAGTTCAATAAATTACACAATTAATGTGTCTGAATGAGATCGCCATTATGACATGTTTTAATATAATTATTGTATAATACAGATACAAGCGTAAAACTCCATCATCAGCGAAGAAAAAAGCTGCGCGCGGAGCGTACAGCGCCAGGGGACGAGGCGCCGGCAAGTCGCCCACTAAATTCCCTGGTAAGTCGACATTTTACTAATATGTATGTTAAGGTTACTAAAGGTTTTGTACCTACCTGTAAAGGAAAAAAACAAAACCCCTATGAGATCACTTCGTGTCCATCTGTCTGATCCTTTTACTTAGGTTATTTTTGGTTTCATTTGTGAACTACGCCAATCTGTAAATTATTTTTTCGGTCAATTTAGATAAACCTATTCCGCGTTATTACAAAACGCGGACTAACGATTGTACCAGAACTAAACCTGGTACTAAGCGAACATTTGACACGAGGTAATCCCAGTACTATCGTAAGTCCGCGTTTTGTAATAAGGCGGTATAAGTCCGGGTTTTTGAGAATCCCCAAGGATAACCCTACATTACTATGTAAACAAACGACAAAACTCACGGATATAATGGTCGAAACTAGGCTCGACCCTGGGTTTCGGATAATTACGACGTCCTTCATCAGGAGCTCACGCCTCTCGGTCGCGACGTTGGCCACATAACGCATTTTCAAAAACGCATAGAAAACCCTAGAGTTCCTCGAAGCTGCAAGGTTCAGTGGCGAACCATAACACTGCCTATGGAATCTTCTCATCTTCATAAATGGCGATCACAATAGGTCAATCTTGGCCGCAATGATATTTAAAGCCACAAAAAATAAAAATTCTGGGCTCAGTTTTAACGTAGAGTTTAGGTAGTTGATTCTCAGGCTGCCCCGTTGCTCGAAATATGATGGTTGATCAAAATTGGCCAAGTACCACACTGCATTTTATAACACGGTAGATTATAATATTGCGTTATTTTTAAGTTTATTTTTGTTTATTTTTCTGTGTTTCAATATAGTGTTATCTATCTATATTTGGTACCACAGGTGGTGGTTCAAAACTGGGCAGTATGCCGGTCCCTCGCACCAACACTGTCCTCAACACGAGGCCGGGAGTGTTCAACCCATCCAAACTGAACCTGTTGTAAAACAGATTTTTTTTAAATGTTGTCATGCTCATGTTGAATGTTTGAACCAAAGACCAAAACAGCCGCCGGAGACGCGGCTTAACAGTTTCAAAATTAAAACATCTAAAATATACATTATCCTTATGGTGTGAAATTGCAGGAAAATTTAAATTTTATAAATTCAGTTAAGATATTATGTTTGTTTTATTTTAATAAAGTTCATTTAAAAGATTTATTATAATAAAATTCTCACCCTGCATAATAAAGTTCTATGATGATGATTGCGTTGCAGTGAATATAATCATTATCACTTGTAATATTGTTATGTTAGTATTTTGTATTTATTTATGTAAAATGTCTTTTGATAAGAAATGTTAATTAATGCTCTCAAATGTTGAAATGAATAAAATGTAGTTATTTTTATATAATATGTTCTTTTAATTTCCTATTTATTAATACCATTTACATTATATAATTATTAATTAATCGATTGAGCCGTTTAGGCTTGAAGAATTAACAAATATAAATTTACATTTAAAGGGATATTTTCACGAGTATTTTTTCACTGCAAAAAATAAAGCTAGGTCGTAGAAAAAATAAGTAATTTTTCTATGTTAGGTACATAGAAAAAGATAAGTACTCCCTGTTATGTTCATATTTATCACAGAAAAATCAAATAATGTCGCGAGTCCTTTAATCCTTCCCGTGAGTACAACTGTTAAATATAAGAAAATTGGTTCAAATTAATATTAAACGTGTTAACTCACGGAAAACATTGAAAACTGGGTCGTGAGTCCTTTAATCTTTCCCGTGAGTACACCTATTAAATATTAATAAGTAAGGGTCACTTAAGTTTTTTAAATAATTAATTATTAATATATTATAATTTTGTCTCATATTATCCTTATCTTTATCGTAAGTAAGTACATTCGTTAAGTAGTATTAAGAAATTACGTTTTCTTTAGTTTTCGCAATATTTATTTCTGTACATGTATGATAATCTTCATAGCAGCGCCGGTTCTGGCCAACTCCAGAGCTTCCTTAGACTTGTTGAGAGGAAAGTGGTGTGTTATGAACTTGTCTAGAGGTATCGTACCGTTGGATACTGCGTTTAGAGCTGCTGGGTACCTACAATTAAATTGACAATAAGTATTTTAATATAATAAATAAGAGTTTGTTATATCCGATTATTGTCTGTAAGAAATTGCTTTAAGTTATAATATTGGTGCTAGCATGATTGCAATGTTTTGCAATCATGCTAGCACCAATGCTACTTCAAAAATTAATCAGTTCCTGAGTGTTTTTACATGAAATTTCCTCAGAAGAACTGTTACTCGACGCGATTTTTATGGAAAATTAAAAAGCACTTAAAACTAAACGACTTAACTTCACTATTACTATGGGTTCATATAATTTGTTTTTATGTAATCTAAAGGACTATTGAATTATTTAGTTTCGAATGTCATTTTTAATTTATTTTTGAAGTAAACTTACGTATCAACAATCCTGAAGGAGCCCTTTACGTCGACCTCCCTCAGAAGGGCTGGAGAGAGAGGAACCTCAACTTTGTCCTCTCCTATGCCGACCACTAGCACCGTGCCACCAGTTTTAGTCACCTGGTACATTGATACAGTAATATAATATTATGTTCCACTAAAAAGGAAAGACGGACTGAGGGCCTATTGGCTATCGCCAAACGACGCGACATGTAAAACACTAAAATTGGATACATTACTTGGTTAAACGTCCTCATATTAATGAGTAAAATAACAAACTCAGCAATCTACATTGAAGTTGTCATCAATCGTAGTGGGTGAGAACTAGACAATAGACCCTCTGATCTATCATCGCAATAACCTAAACCACTGAATGAATTGAGTTGAAATTTATAAAAAATATAAGACCGCCGATTGTTAGTCTCCAGTATTTTATGTGTTTTGTCTATTTATAATAATTTAATGGAACTTGGTGTACAATAACGAGTTATATTTCCAAAGTAACTCACATTCATAGCGACTCTCTGCGCCTGCGCATACCCACAAGCATCCATGGTCACGTCAGGCCGGTCACCCAGCAGCTTCACTATCTGTTGCTGTATGCTCGCGTCGGTGTCCTCACGTTTGGTCAGCAAGGTGATGAAGGGACCTAGCTCCTTGGCTGTTACCAGCCTTGATTCTACCACATCTGTGAAGAAGATGTCACGATTGGTCAAAATGGAAATATAGTTTGGCGACAGAAAATCCAAGTGCTCCAAAACATTGTCAGATGGCTTGCTTTTTATATACGGTCAACTACCTGATCTTCCTCGTCTAATTCTAACATTTTTATCCCAGGAACTTGAAGTAGAATTTCCAGTAGAAAGATCGTAAGTTGTTATTATACTACTACTTAGTAGTATAAGTATAAAGTAATAGTATAAGAAGAAAGTGTGGTGAGTGTCGCTGTGAGTTGTTTGTGTGACTTTAATGATTAACTTTCCTAAAGTACCAACATTTCTTGCCAATTCTATAGGAGTACCAAAGATTCTTACCAGTGATCACAATTCTAGCGGCTCCCATAGCCCTGGCGGACATAGCGCACAGGATCCCTACAGGGCCGGCTCCCAGTATAGCCACCCGCGCCCCGAGTCTGATGCCCGCGCGGTTGCACGCGTGGAGGGCTATCGCGAGAGGCTGTACTGCTGCGCCTTCTTCCATTGACAGGTTAGATGGGATCCTAGAGAGGACATACATATATCATCAAGCCAAGTAGACAATAAACACAATGAAAATGTTATTAGAACGTAAACCACTGACCATAACAAATCTGCTTCTACTTCAGTCTTCAGTTACATTTTCGACATCAAAAAAATATTATAAGACATACGAATTAAGGCTCAAATTTGAAAAACAAGTAATACAATAGTTAAGACGCTTTGGAGAATAAGTATACATATATTGCTGCAACTGGGACTAGTAGTATGCAGCCACGAACCATTGCCCTCATCATCATGTCTTTATTCAAATTTTTTCAGTTTCTTCACGTTTTTTGCGCGAATATCGTCATAAATTGTACTTACTCATGACAGAAGTCAGCGACATGCTTGTAATAACGGCACAGGTTGCCGGGTGCGCCCATGGACGAGCAGTAGTGTGGCCTCACACACACGTTGTACCTGCCTCGCTTGCAGAACTCGCACGAGCGGCACGGCTGTGTCGGCTCTATCGCTACCCGCGTGCCTATGTGCACGTTGGTTACTTTACTACCCACCTGTTGCGGAGATGTTTTTTAATTTTACTTTCACCTGTCTGTTGTATGTCTGTCTATCGGTCTGTCTGTAATCAAATCTTGCAATATATTTTGATCCACTGCCTGGTTTCCGATTGAGCTGAAATTTTGCATGCATGTATAAATCGGATGACAATGCAATATTATTATGACATCGAGCTGATCTGATGATGGAGCTGGAAGGTGGCCATAGGAACTTCGTAATTAAACGACGCAACCCGGGTTGCGTCAAGTATGGGCTCATTTGATTCGTCTTGACGAGTATTTTGGTGCTAGATGGTAATAATAAAAGTTTATTAAAAAAAACTTGTTTAATGTTATTTATTTATGACTTATTAGGCATAAACCTACTAGACTTTTAATTATTTTAGTAGGAGTCATTTGTCGGTTGTTGTATCTATTCTACTTGCCTTTACCTCACAGACCGACAACCCAACTCAAATCACAAAGCAATTTAAATTCAGGTGAGTTAATTCTACAGCACTTAGGCTTTTAGGTTACCTTAACAACAGTTCCAGCGCCTTCATGGCCCATGACGATAGGTTCTGTGAGCAGGTCGGTGCCACACTTGCCCGTGCTGTACAGCTTCACGTCTGAACCGCAGATGCCCACGCATGACATCTCGACCAGCACCTCTGGACGTAGGACCGGAAAGTAAAAAATAAAGCAATCAATTGCAGACAATTACATAATATTAAGCAAATAATATGTAGCGCGCAGTTGTCTTTTTCTGCGTAAATAATAGTATATAGTCTTCTTAATTTATTTTATAGTTGTCTAAATAAAACACCTTTTACTTTAACGATTAGACAGACACTATATAATGTCTCTCTCCTGTTAAGTCCATAGAAATTCATATATAATAGGTTTTCCACTACAGACATGAAGCGAAAAAATATTTTAAAACCTAAAAGATGTTAATTTTCTACAAATTTCTTATTTGCATTCTCTTCCTCGTGTAGCCTACCTATTGCTTACCATTATCGCTTATTTCAGGAACCGGCCATTTCTCCTGTAAATAAAATAAAAAATATTGTATCTTTAATTTATATAGGTAAGTAGTTATAATTTTTGATTCAACAAGACATGTACAAATAATTAAGATCATAAGTGGGTAGTAAAGATAATATTATATACCTATCGTAGATTACATAGTATACAACTGTTTTACATGAAAATATCTAAAAAAAATACCTATATAAGTAAAGATTTACGTATTAGGTCTCTTCTAGATAAATATTAAAATTAAAACCTATTAAAAATTATAAGAGTGGATAACAAGGCAAACTTACAATTTTCAAATCCGTAGGCCCGTGCAGCACCGCGGCATAATTTTCCGTCATCTTGGAAAGAAGTTTTATCATAAACTGGTAACGTTAATTGGTATAGTTTTACGTAACATTTAGATTATAATCTGACTGTAAACAATGACAATTATAACCACTCTTTTATAATATAACATAAATGGTGATAATATGTAGTAGTGCTGGAATTCTGTACCATAAAAACATATTGAATTAAGATATTATCTAAAAGTATTATTAAACCGGTTAAGTGTGAGTCTGGTTCGGAAATGATGGGTTCCGTACATTAACAGTATGTTGATTATAATAATATTTTGTATTAAAAGACGTTGCTTAATTTTTTCGTGTAACTTGATAGTGTATCGCGCAACAAAGTTGAAAATGCTCTTATATCTTAACCGCTCCTGTCTCTAAGAAAAACATTTTTGTCGGTTTATAGAGATAGCCACTGGTGCGCGATAGCCAATATTATAGCCCCTGAAAGATACTCCAGTAATATTTTCATTCTGTTTAAATTTATGTAAACTTTAAATGTTTATAAATATTTATCGTGGTGGTGACCCAGTCTTCACTATCGAATTGTTACTGTGATCCCAGAGATTCATGTGATTACAGTAATTATATACTTACTGTGTGTCTTGTGTACACTCTTTATAATCGAAATTGTGGCATAAATTTGAACTCTTCATCTGAAAACTCACTCCGCAATTACTTTTAAATAAATAGCAATTTTAGCTAAAAGTTACTAATAAAATGCTCTGACTGACTAAAAAAACCGGTCAAGTACGAGTGGGACTCGAGCACCGAGGGTTCCGTACAAACCTACAGGTTTCTCCCGCACCCTAAAGAAAAGTGGGTATATTATTATATACTGTGGGTTTTGATTCCCTTGCGAGCTTGAAAATAATCGGCTGAAATTGCTGTTTCTTTTGATTGCGTTGACATAGATGTTTGATTTTTTCACAGCTTAAAGTTATTATAAAACTGAGTATTTGGTATGAATTTCAATTCAATAACTGTACGCGTTCTTGAGGAAAGGTATAGTAAATACAAAATTATTAAAAATATTTTTTTATATGATGAAACTAAAAATGTACAGTTTTTGCAATTTTTCCTGTGCCTGTGATTTAAGACGTTGCTGTGTACCAAATTTCAAGATTCTGAGTTAACGGCAAGTACCCTGTAGGTTTTGATTTCCTTGAGAGTAGTCGCGAGTTAAAAAATACGGCTAAAATTGCTGTTTCTTTTGAATGCGTAAAGATAGAGGTTTGATTTTATTACAGTTTAAAGGTATAATAGACCTTAGTATTTGATATTAATTTCAGTTTAATACCTGCACGCGTTCATGAGAAATAAAGTAGTAAGTATGAAATTATTAAAAATATTTTTTTTATGATGTAACTAAAAATGTACAATTTTCGCAATTTTTCCTTTATCTGTGCTCTAAGGAGTTGCTTCGTGCCAAATTTCAAGATTGTATGATCACGGGAAGTACCCTGTAGGTTTTGATTTTTTGAGAGTAGTCGCGGGTTTAAAATTACGACTAAAATTGCTGTTTCTTTTGAATGCGTTGAGACAGAGGTTTGATTTTATTTAAGTTTAAAGGTATTACAGACCTTAGTATTTGATATGAATTTCAATTTAATACGTTTACGAGTTCATGAGAAAAAGGGTAGTAGGTATAAAATTATTCAAAATATTTTTTTCATATGATGAAAATAAAAATTTATAATTTTCGCAATTTTTCCTTTATCTGTGCTCTAAGGAGTTACTTTGTGCCAAATTTCAATATTCTGAGTTCACGGGAAATGCCCCGTAGGTTTTGATTTATTTGGTAATGTCGAAAATTTGCTGAAATTTACGACATATTCGACTATATCTTTTGATTGCGTTGGCCTAGAAGTGTGAAATTTTCACAGCTCTAAGAGGCAATAGACCTTAGTATTTCCTATAAATTTCAGCTTGTTGCCTCCACGCGTTCCTGAGAAAAATGGTCTTGACAGACAGACAGACAGACGGACAACAAAGTGATCCTATAAGGGTTCCGTTTTTTCCTTTTGAGGTACGGAACCCTAAAAATATCTTCAATAATAATGTAGACAAGCATAAAAAATAAATTGAACTCTAATTTTTGTAACTCTTTACAAAATTACAGACACAGAACACTATTAATTTCCCTAGGGAAAGTCATTGTAGCATGAAAATTAATTTGTATGTAAATTATAATAGATAAAGGTTAATTATTATTATTAATTATTATATTAAGACAAACCGCCAAAGTGATAAAACTAGCTAGTGCCTAACAGCTAAGGTACATTCTAAGGTACCTAGTATTTAAAAAAAATGTCTATACTAATATTATAAATGCGAATGTACGGATGTGTTTTTGTTTGTAACCTCTTCATGTCACGCCCTAAATGACTGAACCATTTGAGCTGAATTTGGATCCTGGAATAAAACATATGCTATTTTTCAACGTCTAAAATCGCTGGTAATATCAAAGATGTTATAAATAGAAAAAAAACAAATTGTTCAATTATTGGTATAAAATATAATTTATTTGCATTTTTTTACAAATCCGCCTTACATTTTTACACGATTTACGAATAATAATTATTATATGTAATTAATTCGTTTTTAATAACATAAATACAATTTAAATTTATAATGCGAAGAAGGCAAACTTCCTAATTTGTATTAATTATATAACAAAAATTGTATTATATTTTTAAAATATCAAATCATTTTAAACCTCACTAACACAATATAATATAAAGATTTGTGATAAAAGAATCTTGAAAATGTGAAAAAATATAGTAGCCACCTTAACTTAAATTAATTTTTTTATCACTCAATAATTTTAATTGTTATTAACGGCTGTACTCACGGTAACCTTACGACTACTTCCGTGAGTACAGTCGTTTAATATTTTGTTAACAACGACAATACAGTTTATAGGGTCTGGATTTTTTATCGTGGACATAAGATGTATATTCCTTATGTCATATCTAAATTATTTGACATATTATGCGTCTATTAGGTATAAACTCGATGCATTTTTCTCATCATATATTTTGTTAAGTCGATGTGTTTTTCATATAAATCCTTACTAAAATTTAGTAATATTGTTAGTGTTCCTAGGCTGCACATGTATGATGACCTTGATGCCTGTGCCCTGCCTGGCCACCTCGTATGCTTCGAGCGTCTGTTCCAGCTCGAAGTGATGCGTCACGAGGGGCTTCACGTTGATCTTGCCGCTTGACACCATTGATAGGGCTATGGGGTACCTGGAAATATTAGTGTTAATTGTTAATAAATATTATCTACTCATTTTAAAATGTAAATTTACCTTAATGTAGCAATTTTTTTATTCATTCAGGTTAGCTTTAGACCACGATGATCTCGCGTGATGTTGACGACAATGCTGCCGTAGATGGTTGCAGACCAAACCCAGAAGACGGGATAAATACCTCCCTGGCACATTGTTGCATTTGCCACGCTAACTAGATTAACAATTTTATTTGATGTTGACAGATAAATTATTCTTTAGGGATGTAACAATTAAGGCTTCGGGTTCTTTTTGTTATAAAAAAAAGCAAAGCCTAAATTACACCCCAGTGCAGGACAACTTTCAACAGTAAACAGATTTTTTTGACCCAGGCAAAATGCGTTACGCATCATCACTCCACGCCGGCTGGCCCGGGGCGGTATGTGGGACTCTCCCGCCGAAGATGGGCGCGGTGGGGACCGCGCCCATCTTCGGCGTACCCGCTGCCCCGACATTATGGCGTCCCGATACCCACTAAAAAACCTGTGTGTTCCTGCGGGACGCCATAATGCCGGGGCAGCGGGTACGCCGAAGCACTCATCCGCGGCCCCGACGGCCGACTATAACACCCAAACCAACAAGGGATACACACCAAAACGACTCGCAACACAGTTTCTAGTGGGCGGTGTAGTAACTAGCAAGCTACCGGCAGTGCAATACATACTCGTTAACGTATCGGAAGATGCCGCGGATGTCCACCTCCCTGGAGAGAGCAGACGCTAGCGGGACAGTCTGCTCCGGCGCACCCATACCCACCAGCACCGCCACGCCGCCGCTCTTCGTCGCCTGGAATAACACAATAGATTACAAGTGAACACTCTGCCATCTGACAGTGGTTTGGAACACTTGGATTTTCTGTAGATCGGGTTTTTGCCGATCTGTGGTTAATAAAAGTTTTCTTTATTGTTGTAGTAGCTGTAGTGTAGTTGTTGTTGAGTGTGTTAAGGCTATGTGATTCACAATTTTGTGGTGGCGGCCATCTTGGATTTTAAATTCATTATAGTGCGTTGTATTCTACTAGTTAAAAGAACTTTCATTTGATACCCATATTGAGGGGTACGTGGAGAAAAAAAGTTATCCGCCATTTTTTTACCAAGTTGTAATGTTGTAGGTACGTACCAACATAGCGAGTCTGACGGTGGCCTGTGCCCCACTGGCGTCGAAGGACACATCAGGTTCCCCGAGCAGTTGATGCACCGTCTTCACCAGCTCACTTTCTACGGAGTCGCGGCTCACCAGCACGGTGTGGTCAGCTCCTAGTTGCTTGGCGAAGTCCAGCCGAGATTGGAGCACGTCTGGAGGAGATGAGAGATGTATTAGTCGCGTACTGACAGAGGTGAGTCGTCACGTAGCACAGCAATCCTCTAGAATGATTATAATCAAACAGATATCATCATCATGATCTCAGCCATAGGACGTCCACTGCTGAACAAAGGCCTCCCCTTTGGACCTCCATACATACCGGTTGGAAGTGACCTGCATCCAACGTCCTTAATAAAGTCGTCTGTCCACATTGTGGTCGTCGTGTGACGTCTTATGCTGTGTTTGCTAGTCCATGGTCTCCACTCGAGCACTTTTCAACCCCATCGGCCATCCGCTCTGCGTGCTATGTGCCCTGCCCATTGCCACTTCAGCTTGCTAATCCGCTGGGCTATGTCGGTGACTTTAGTTCGTCTACGGATCTCCTCATTCTTAATTCGATCACGTAGAGAAACCCCGTGCTCTCTATAACTCACTGAGCGACTTTGAGCTTCGTGATGAGGTCTTACATGAGGCCAAACAGATATTATGGCAACAGATTTGTCACATTTTTTGAAGAACTGATCGCTGGTTAGACGAGTTATGGAGTGGAGCCTACATCACGGCATACGTAGTGTAGGGTGCCCTTGGGGTGAGATGGGGCCACGACATCTGAAGGATTGATGGGAACGGTTGTAAAAATGGAAGACCGAAAACCAAGTTACAACGAATTAATTTTTTTGTTAGCATCGCCCAGCATCTCCCAGCATCTCCACCATGTCGCAGGCTGTGACGTCACCGTCGATAGCTGCTGTAATAGGGCTGCTACATATACTGACCCGTGATGAGGACCTTGCTGGCTCCGTAAGCCTTGGCACACAGCATGATGAGCAGCCCTATAGGGCCGGCGCCCAGCATCTCCACCATGTCGCAGGCTGTGACGTCACCATTGATAGAGGCTCTACACCTTCATATATACTGACCCGTGATGAGCACTTTGCTGGCTCCGTAAGCCTTGGCACACAGCATGGTCAGCAGCCCTATAGGGCCGGCACCCAGCACCAGCACCGCGTCGCCGGCTGTGACGCCGCCGCGCCGGCACGCGTGAATGCCCACTGATAGCGGCTCTAGTAGGGCTCCTTCTTCCATGCTCACGTGGTCTGGGAGCCTGGCGACGTTTTAAAATTCATTATAGGTTAGCCTTTGCCCACGATCTCGGGTGATGTTAAATGACGATGCGGCCGTACATGGCAGCACACTAAACCCAGAAGGCAGGAAAAATCCCTTCTCTGGCTTCTCGGAACATCATGCCGGATAACACTAAAGTTAAAACTGGTTCGATAGAAGTTGGAACTAGTACGAATTATCATGTGAATAGAAAAAGAGGAAGATTAGGTTAGGATAGATAAGTTTTAACACGTAAATCCCTGCTAAGAAAGGATTTTGCCACTTAAAGCCGTGAGCTAGTTTTTGAATACTTGATTAGATGACGATGAGAGTTCTCGGGTCACGGGCCCTAGACAAGTGCCATCGTTGTGACTGCAGCAAGGGTTTCTGCCGTGGACTGGTGGAGTGGCACAGAACACCATGTCGGGACAGAGGTGGTAGATACAGAAACATAAAAAAGATGCTCACTTGTAGCAGAAGTCGGCCGCGTGCTTGTAGTACCGCGCCAGGTTGCCGTGGACTGGTGGAGTGGCACAGAACACCATGTCGGGACAGAGGTGGTAGATACAGGAACAGAAAGAAGATGCTCACTTGTAGCAGAAGTCGGCCGCATGCTTGTAGTACCGCGCCAGGTTGCCGTGGACTGGTGGAGTGGCACAGAACACCATGTCGGGGCAGAGGTGGTAGATACAGGAACAGAAAGAAGATGCTCACTTGTAGCAGAAGTCGGCCGCATGCTTGTAGTACCGCGCCAGGTTGCCGTGGACTGGTGGAGTGGCACAGAACACCATGTCGGGACAGAGGTGGTAACGCCCAGTCTTGCAGAACTCGCAGTAACGACACGGTACGCCTGGTTCGATGGCTACGCGGTCGCCTGCTTTTAGATTCTTTACTTTTGGTCCCACCTGGAAGGTAGAAAATAACTAGATGTAATTAACTGTAGTGTTACACTACACATAGCTTGTAGGTAACAGCTACCGAATTAAATGGCTAAAAGTGATCGTAGTCTTAAGTGCTGTAACAGTCTGGATGACCTTCTTAAGAAGCAGAAAGGAAGAAAAAGCTTCATTTACAGCAAATTACGCTTCGCTATTTCGCTGCTAATAATGTTAATTCATGTGTGGGGTCATTTTGACCCATTCTTTTGACATCTAAATGACATCAATGACGTACATGGCTACAAACAGTAATAACTTATTTAAATTGTTAGTAATTAAGTTTAACATATAGTAGCTCTTATCTGTTTTACGACCAGCGGTTTACAAAACACCTACAAGTGTTATGTTTAGTTAGTAGATAATATTATGTTTATCTAAAATCTCTGGTATTAACACAAACTTCAATATAATTACTTGTTTTGAACGTATTTACATCAGTTATTAACATTTTATGGAGTTAAACACGATTAATAAAAGTATATAGTCAATTGCGAGATAGCGGTGGTATCTCCGCTCTGTGATCATAGCCAATTGCATGGTATATAAAGAGTAAAGAGCTTTACTAAAGCTAACGCCACACAGGGGCGGGATGGCGGTCGCGTTGCGGGACGAAGTTTTTATAATGTGGCAAATGCCTTTATTGAGAAAAACAAACTAACAACTACTACAGCACCTACTACAGCTACTACAGCAGCAGTAAACAATACTTTTATTAACCACAGATCGGGCACAAGCCAATCTACAGAAAATCCAAGTGCTCTGAACCACTGTCAGGTGACGCAGAGTGCCCAGAATGCTGGCAGCATTGCCACGTTGAATGGCAATACTTAAGTTTACGTTGAGCCAAATATACCCCAGCATTTTGGTCACATCACACGTCGCCTCGACCAAGCGCTCAGACAAGTTTTGGAAAATGCGGTGAGTGAGCTCCTGGACCTGGACCCCAAGGAACCAATGTCTTTATATTGTGCCAATTGGTGCTGCTGAAATTTATTATTTAGGTAGCTAATATAGATTAGAATAATATTTAACAATTACAAAAAAGCTAAATAAGGCCTTTTTATAAGCGTACACGGAGACAAAAAAGTCCAACGCGCAGAGGCCCCTTTGAGCTTTTAATATAATATACCTATGTGATGGGTGAGTCCATAGTCCATCTATAGAAAATGAGCTCAAAGACAGTCTCCGCCAAGTGACAGGACTATTTATTATATTATTAATGGAAACTACTTGAACTAGGCTATGGATGTGCATTCTAAATGGATGGTTAATGAGGCTACTGCTAGGACTACGGCACCTGCCACTTCCGTCATCCGTCCCAATAATATAATTATTATTAAGGTGCCTATTGGTTTACATAATAAGTAATTTTGAAAAAGTATCAGAGTGAGTTATTACATTACCTGCTCGATTTATAGTTATTATTTTCATTTTATTTATTGCTCAGTGGGTACAGACTACAGACCTATATAAGTTTACCTGTTCAATGAAGGTTGCATTTTTATTTATTACAGGTTTTCCTGTTTTATGTCAAAGAATAAACATTAATTATGTTTCAAATGGACGCTGTAATTAATTTTTATTGTGTAAAATTTTATTATTTCTTTGAAATGAAAAGTTATCAAGTTTTCATGGTCATGAAATAGTAGGTAGGTACGTAAAGATCGACAACGTTAAATTGCATTTCATTTCATTCCATAACGTATTTAGTATTTAGAGATAGGAAGTATTTAGTTCGAGTTTATGTGCAATTTTAAAATAATTTAACTTTAATACACACTGTATGTAGGAAGACCACAATTTTGCAAATTCAAGAGACATTTCAGGTCAGTTGTTTGGCTTCACGGCTTGACGAGTTTAATGCTCAAACAAGTAAAATAGTGTCATAGCGTGGCAGTAGGGTAAATATTTGATGACTTTGTGCTACATTCACCACATTGTATGTAGGTACTTATCAGCTACTAAATAACACTTTGACAACATAATTATGTAAGTAAAGCCTATCTACTTAAACTAGCGGCCATAAATTTTCATCCAGTTGACTTCTTTTTTCTTTCTATGACTTAAATTTATATATTAGTTAAGTTATTTTCTTTATAAATTGTAAAATTTGGAGAATTCTTTAATTGTTTGAGTAAATTCCCGATATGCTCTTAATTATTAAATTTAGCGATCGCTTTTATATAATGGACCTACTTAGGTTAAGATGACTTATTTTATTAAAAACTAATGTTGTCAACTAACATTCTCGCAAATAAATGATTTTTATTTGTATTTTTGTAAAAAATATTATCATACATAGGTTATTAATATTTTATTAATATTATATCTGAGCTCACATAATTAGCGATGGTAGCCATAATATCTAATGGAATAATCAATTCTTAGTGCGATTGACCTCAGATAAGGACGGAAAGGTCGAATATTGTTGTGATAAACAGGCAACTGATAGTACATACTCAAGGGTGGTCCGTGTTCAACGCTCACGTTTTATTTTCTATGATAGGGAAACGTGACCATTTGGCATGGTGAAAACATAATAATCTACTTTCATACACCTTGTAAGTCTGAAACTTGTCTAGAACATAGTTACATAAATATTATTTATATATTATTATATGATATTTCAGGGCATTGCATACAGCGCCCTCTAACCCCAAGCAATTCAATGCTTCTGTTACAGTGGCTAGATAATGGATATACACTTAGTACCTACTCAATTGCGTAGGCAATCTATGAGCCAGCATAATTGGGCTCAAACAATAGTTATGTTTTAAATGTTTATTAAGATATTTATTATATTGTTTTATCAGGTAGGTATTATAATATTAATAATATCGGCGAAATGTTTTTTTTTGTTGAATAACGCTTATCGAGCAAAACATCGTTACACGTGAATCTGATAATATGATAATAATGAGTAGGTGCTTAAGTACTAAATCTAGTCTTGACTTAGTGCAACTAACAGAATTCTAAAACAAGTTTAACGACATAATATATTGTTAAAACTAGATCCTTATAATTAAGCTGAAAATTATGAAAGAAATATGTAAATAATATTACGTAATATGAAAACGATTAATAACGTTTTAATTAAATAAATTCAACATCTCTTACATAAGCTGTACAATGGCGATTTCAATAGTTATGGGGGCAAATGTCACATTTTTATTTTCTGCTGCCAAGCCTTTCCCAATTCTGTGCTAAGGCTTCTCTACGCTCTGACCATCCTTCAAGGTCCAGTACTCCGCCTGTCTGATCCTTCCAATTCCAACCAATCTCGTCCCTCCGCGTCATTTATTTCTGGGACTACGACTTTCTGGACGACGCAGAACGTTGTGTGGTCATCTAATTCACTTACTAGTGTAAAATTCCACTTTGAATATTCCTCCAATGTTTACCTTAAAAGAAGTCAATCACCGTCGCGACAACGCGAAACAATATCAAATATCAAGATATAATATTGATTATTGTTCATAATGTCAATTATTTCATGCTAATAAGTTCAATGAAGTTCAAGGTTGTCACAGTAAGTTGGCAACCAGCGCGGACGCAGATAAAGTACCTACTATATTATATTCTTACGATACTTATCCATATTCATAGGTTTAACTCGATTGGCTGACTTGTGATAACGTAGAAATAATGCTTGAGACGAAGACTTATTTAGATTGGACCTTTTCAAATTTAGGCGTGTATAAAGAAAATAAACAATGAGAATTCGCGTATTAAGAGAGACAGAACAACTACACTACTAACAAAACTTCGATCTTCCGTTGACTTGGCATTTTATGGCCATATCAGACGGAATTTTCACAGGAGTTACAGATGCAAATTCACAGACGAGTAAAATCACTGAAGTACTCTCTACGTTTATTTTGTGGGTTGTAGTTTACTGGCCAGTAGCCAACTAAAATGTCACTACATTGCGGGTGTGTCATATACTCCACTAGGTACGCTACGATTTATTTACATTATTTATCACTTTAAATATTTAGATAGGTACCTATTTTTTTTACTTTATTGATTCTGCTTAGTTTGAACGTTGTTATCCTTGAAATACATAAAATTAATTTGATAAAGTTTAAATTAATATTTTGTTTTTAATTTATTATGGAAAACTGTGGTTGACTTGAGACAAACTACGGTGGGCTCGTCTCGTCCATCTGCTTTCAGCTTTTTCATAATAAATAAATAAATAATAATTGGAGTATAACATATATTAGATAATAAATATAGTTTCAAATGTCATTAATGGTTAAGTACATAGTTATTCATAGACTGATTTCGTGAAGTCAATAAATCATGTTTTATTTTGTAAATAAAGAATAATTGGAGAGTTATGTCCATACATCGCTTGACCATAAAGCATTCTTATCTCATCCATTTATGCATTCTACTGTTCTGATCAATAAACATAAACCGTTTCAATTCAGTGTCTTCTATTACCTTTTTGTTTGTCTTTTTGTGTTATACTGAGGCAAAATCAACTAACCCGTTAAAGAACCATGTAATTCCTTGAAAATTCTTCAACGAAATAATTCTTTTACAATTTCAGCTCAATTATTAACTTTGTTTCCTTACCTTAGCAACAACTCCTGAAGCTTCATGTCCCATGATCATGGGCTCCTGGAGGACGAAGCTTCCACATGCACCAGACTGCCAGTAGTGCACGTCTGACCCGCAGATACCCACGCTGTCCATGCGCAGGAGAACCTCTGGAAACACATTATTTATTAGATGTCACCTTCAATGTAAATAACTATGGGACTAGAATAAGTTTCAATTGCATTAATTAAGTATATTATGTTATTGTTAGCAAGTGTTATTATTGTCTACTTCATTCCATTCAGCTTTTTTCTCATCCAGTCTTATTTCTTAACTTCTTTGATAACATGATTAGATTTTAAATCTAACTAGGCTTACAAACAATATTTTACATGATGCTCACATCGTTGTTTTAAGTTACAGAATTGACCAAGTTGTTTTAGGTGTGGTTATAAAGAGCATTAGAGGATTCTAAATTCTAAGAGTTTGTATATACTCACCATCTTCGGCGATTTCTGGTATCGGTGTTTGTACCTGTAATGAACAGAAATGTTAACTTCTGGCTTCTATGAGTAAGTCAGTTTCATTATCATTATTCAGTAAAAGATAATATTCTGTAAAATATTGTTACTAGGTAGGATAAAGCTAAATGCATGATGCAACTATAGCATAATACAGTGTCAAGTAAAGATAAGAAAAACATCGATAATTTTAACTTGTCTCAAGTGCCAACAATTTGTTGATAAACAGAAAATGTTTTTAATGAAAAACTACTATAATATATTATGTACCTATAATAACACCTACATATATACTTTTGCGCTATAAAATTTAACTATTATGTTTTCCAATAAATTAAACAAGTAGATATTATTGTAAATGAGCGATATTTACTTGATATAATAATAATTACACTGATAGCTGATATCACTATCTATAAACAAGCGCTAACTGGATTGATTCGGTTTTATGTACAAAATATTAAAATGTTTTGACATGAGGAAAACTTACTAAGTACGTACCGGTAATTCTTTTTATACAATTTTAAAGTTAAACATGACATTATCTGCTATTTGAATTTGCAAAGTTATTTATTTTGAGCTCATTTCAATAATATTATGTATACAGAGATATATTTTTACGATAAGTACTTTTAGCCCATGTAATTTAAACTCGTAATGCAGACTAATAAAATTCAATTGATGGAACGTGATCGTACTACAATTTGTTGATAAATTAAAACTGTTTGTCTACACGACAGCAGAGCCAATATTTACTATGTACATCGTGTCTGCGTCTTCAATAAATATAACCATACTAGCCGCGCCTCGCGGTTTTACCCTCGGTACCGTAGCTTATGTGTTATTCTAGGATCGAAGCTATCTCTATACCAAATTTCAGCTCAGTCGGTCCACCCGTTTAGACGTGAAGAAGTAATAAACATACACACTCACAAACTTATAATATTACTAGCTGACCCGCGCGCACTTCGTTGCGCGTGAGAGTCAATTAATAAAGCGAATTCGGTGCTGCTATTTTGACTATGATTGTATTTCCATCCCCGCGACTTTGTAAGCGTAAAATAAGGCATGGCTATAATATTTGCTCCCGCTGTGGATAGCGAAGAATATCGGGCTGGATATTTCTATGCAGTTTTGTTCGCTACCGTAGGAACCAATGCTATGTCCTTTCTCAGAGATCACACTATTTAAGTTTAGCGGTTATTGATTTCCATCACAAATTTTCACGCCTCTCCTCAGGAATTAATACTATTTGTGGTCCTTTCCCGGTAACTCTTTAACTTATCTCTATTATAATTTTTCTAAGCTAAATTATAATTATAGGTTACTAATTTCTCACACCATCCTTCCCGCGACTCAAATCAATTCCGTGGTTCCTGAATTTCCATTAAAACTCTGACCCTGAAGGTGGGGGAAGGATCAATACTGAGTCTCCTTAAAAGTTAATTTCTGACATAACAAACTATTCATTAACAGAACCAAAATTCTGAGTACTGGTGAGTTCGCAAAATCTCTTCTTATCGGTCGCCTACGTTACATAAAAAATACGTTGTCCAAATTTTAGCTTAAACGAAGAAGTGGTTACCGATATCCTACACAAACTGCACCCCCTCTTTCCTCCCCTCAAAGGTTGATTTCTGGGATAAAAAGTATCCCATATTTTTTTTAAGTCTCAGTCTACCTTTGTATCAAATTTTAACTCAATAGGGTCCTATTTCCTATACAAACTTTGACCCCCTAACGCTTCAATTCGAAGGTAATTTTTGACATAAAACTTTTTATTATTCCTCAACACATCCCCAATAATCTTATTGTGGATTTGTATACAAAAGTTTTTTAGGAATAATAATTCCCGTTCCCGTAAGAATTTCGCAAAATCCCCTCCCCTCTTACGGGTCGTGAAAGTCACATAAAGAACACGCTGTCTAAATTTTAGCGTAAAATATAACTGGTTACTGATTTCCTACTCAAACTTCTACCCCCCTTACTCCCCCGCACCCCTCCCTCTTAAAGTAAATTTCTGTCTAAAATAATATTCAGTGTTCCTAAACAAAACTCAAACCATGATTCCACAAAATTTCACCTGAATTGGTTTAGCGGTTACGGATTTGCATACAAAAGTTTTTCGGGAATAATTCTCGTTCCCGGGGGAATTTCGCAAAATACCTTCATATCGGTTGCTTACGTTACCTAAAGAATACGTTGTCCAAATTTCAGCTAAAACAAAGAAGCGGTTAACGATTTCTTACCCAAACTTACATCCCCCCTTTATCCCGCCTTTGAGGTTGATTTCTGGGATAAAATTATCCCATATCATTTTGTAGAACTCAGTCTACCTCTCTACCAAATTTCAGCTCAATAGGGCCAGCGGTTCTAAATTTCCCATACAAATTTTGTACCCCGCTTACCCCCTCTTAGAAGTTAAATTTTGTCATAAAAACTATTTAATGTTCCTCAAAACAATCCCAACAATCGTTTTACAAAATTTCAGCTCAATCGGTTCAACGGTTAAGGATTTGCATACAAAAGTTTTTTAGGAATAATTCCTGTTCGCGCAGAAATTTTGCAAAATCCCTTTATATCGGTCATCTAAGTTACATAAAAAATACGCTGTTCAAATTTCAGCTTTAAAAGATGGCCGATTACTGATTTCCTACTCAAACTACTACCCCTCTCTTCCCCCTTCAAGGTTGATTTCTGGGATAAAAAGTATTCCATATCATTTATTTGGATTCAATCTACCACTGTACCAAATTTCAGCTCAATAGGGTCAGCGGTTCTAAATTTTCCATACAAACTTCGACCTCCCTTTACCCCCCCTTAAAAGTTAATTTTCGTCAAAAAAAAAAACAATATTCCTAAACACAATCCAAGCAATCGTTTTACAAAGTTTCAACTCAATCGGTTCAGCGGTTAAGGATTTGCTTACAAACGTCTTTTAGGAATAATTCCCGTTCCCGTGGAAATTTTGTAAAATCCCTTTTTACCGGTCATCTACGTTACATAAAAAACACGCTGTTCAAATTTCAGCGTTAAAAGATGGCCGGTTACTGATTTCCTACTCAAACTTCTAACCCCCCTCTTCCCCCTTCAGGGTTGATTTCTGGAATAAAAAGTATTCCATATCATTTATTTTGACTCAATCTACCTCTGTACCATATTTCAGCTCAATAGGGTCAGCGGTTCTAAATTTTCCATTCAAACGTTGACCCCCCTTTACCCCCCCCTTAAAAGTAAATTTCTGAGATAAAAACTATTCAATGTTCCTAAATACAATCCAAACAATCGTTTTACTAAATTTCAGCTCAATCGGTTCAGCGGTTACGGATTTCCATACAAACGTTTTTCGGGAATAATTCCCGTTCCCGGGAGAATTTTACAAAAATCCCTTTTTATAGGTCGCTTACGTTACCTAAATAACACGCTGTCCAAATTTCAGCTAAAACAATGAAGCGGTTAACGATTTCTTTCACAAACTTGCAACCCCCCTTTCCCCCTTTTAAGGTTGATTTCTGGGATAAAAAGTATCCAATATCTTTTTTTAGGACTCAATCTACCTGTGTACCAAATTTCAGCTCAATAGGGTCAGCGGTTCTAAATTTTCCATACAAACTTCGACCCCCCTTTACCCCCCCTTAAAAGTAAATTTCTGACAAAAAAACTATTTCATGTTTCTAATCACAATCCTAACAATAGTTTTACAAAATTTCAGCTCAATCGGTTCAGCGGTTACGGATTTGCATACAAACGTTTTTCGGGAATAATTCCTGTTCCCGAGGGAATTTAGAAAAATCGCTTCTTATTGCACGATGAAGTTTTTCAAAGAATACGCTGTCCAAATTTCAGCTCAATCCGTCCAGCCGTTTGGGCTGTGCGTTGATAGCACGAAAGTGTACGAACGATTTTATATAATAAAAGAAGATAAGTAAATCTTTAGATAGATATAACTCTTTTATTTAAAAACCGATTTAAATAAAACCAATACTATTTACAAATTAGAGAAATTTGCAACGTTTTAGCGAAAACTGCATACAATTCGGTTGTGCCGTTTTATCACACATAAGTAATAACCTTTTTACAAATTAAGCCTAATAAAACTACTCTGGTAAATTTTCGTTTATGGCCACATCGATAGATGGCGTATTTTTAGTTTGTCGCACTTTTTGCTTATTGATTTTTTTGAATTGAATTTACTTTATATTCTATTACTTTTACTTCGAAATTTTAATGTAAATTAGGGGCGATGTGTCCGATATAAATGATTATTATTTATTTTATTATTTTATTTTACGTTTCCCTAGGAAAAATTGACAAAATGTTTTACGATCTAGATCGCGCAAGCGACTTTTTCGCGTCGTTTTGTTCATATGCGTATTTTCACAGTTCACCTTAGTAAAGGATCACAATGAATGGGGAGAAATTTCCATTCTTATTATATGTATGGATATGGATTATATTAGTGTGATGAATAGGCCATACTTAGCCGGTGAAAATCTTCCGAGCGCAAATGTCTATATTTAGCTTCTTAACTACCGATAAGAAGACAATACTGCCATATTACTAACATATAAAAATAACTAATTGGAAAGTAAAGGCAATTTTAAACGGTACCTAAACAAACCGCAAAATTGTCGCTTTTAACTATCTATAAGTGTGACTCAATATTTAAAATTTAATTTAATCGATAAATAAAAACTTAATTACTTAAATAAATAAATTTAACCTAACCAACAAACTTTATAAATAAAAAAATTAGTGTCCGACCGAAATTTCGGTTTCGGTTTCGGTTTCGGCCGAGTTTCGGCCAAAAATCAAGTTTCGGCAATAGTTTCGGTTTCGGCCAAAATTGGCCGAAACTTTTGCCGAAACCGAAACTCCTTTCGGAAGTTGTCGTGCACGCTCGCCTAGCTTCGTTTCTCGCGACAACGCTTTGGCAGACGACTAATTATTATTGTGATATAGGTTTGTTAATTTTAAATGTGTGATTTTATCTTTGTTGAAACGGGAACTAAGCGTGTTATAGCAATTTTAGTAATTATTATTTTTATATAGAGGTACCTAAAAGAGATTGATGATTCTTCTTAGTACAAATAGGTACAAACTACAAACCAAAGTATTAATTAGTAAGATTTCAAAATACTAATACTTAGTATTTTACCCGTATGTCCCCGAGGTGCTCGATCGAGCTGACCCTGCGCATGCAAATTTGAACCTTATTTTAAAGAAGCTAGAAATAATAGATGTCAATTTTGATTTGAACTGGAAATTTTTCCTGGATCAAGGGGTTAATGAAACAGTAACAATTAGTGATTTGATATTATAATTGATAACTGATAAACATTTTGCTATAAGAACTTAATTTAAATAAATAGGCCAAGCGCTATTCAGACAATGCAGGCTTCCGTAGAACTGGCAAATCGTATATCTACTGCCTTAATTTTTATCAACGATATCTTTAAAACTTGTAAAACTATATTAGCTGCTATGATTTTCCTGGAAAGTTCATGGTTGAAACTATATTCGAGATTTTTAACAGTGTTTGAAAACCAGTAGTTTAGAATTTAAGAGGGCGGGCGACGCCCAAAAAAACGAATTAAAAATTGAATATATTTCAAATGGATCATTAAATCGAAAAATCAGCCAAAAAATAATATCATCCCCATTTTACAAGTTTGGTAGGTACCCTATATTAATTGATTTAAATTTATTTTTTGTAACAGTTCTCTTACCCTAATCATTGCCCTCCTCTGTGCAATATTACAGTTTTCTAGGACTTATAGTTTCTCCATAAAGCCGCGGACAGACGGAAGGGCAGATAAAGTGAAACTATAAGGCTTCCTTGTTGACCACGGAAGCCTAAAGATAATAAAAATATTATTGATATATTTTTATATTAAAACTGATACAACAAACTTAATGAAAACAACAAACTTTTTATTATGCTGTGCCATTTCATGTCCTAATTAATGCAGAATAATGGGTAAAAAGCACCAAATTTCAGTATTTTAAAGATTTTTTACTTGACCACGTGAGTTTCGGTTTCGGTTTCGGCCGAAACTAAAGCCTCGGCCGAACATTCGGTTTCGGTTTCGGCCGTTAAACTAGTTTCGGTCGGACTCTAAAAAAAATATCCTGAACCTACAAACGCAAATTGTCACCCTACTTGTCAAAGCATGCAAAATGAAACAAGTGAATTTTACACTAAAACACATTTACAAAGTAACAACTGAATATTTTATGTAAAACTAAAATTATAACAAGTAATAAAATGAACTAACCAGTCTCAAATCCTTAGGTTTGTAAAGAAGAGCTGTTAGGTTATCGACCGACATGGCGCGTGCGTTCTACTCTGCTGTCAAAGAATTACTAAACGCAAATGAAAAATTGTACACTGTACACTGGATTAGTGCCATTCAAGACTCGTTACATAACTTGGAGGTGTGTCCGATATACCTATAAAACCGGTCAAGTACGAGTAGGACTCGAGCACCGAGGGTTCCGTACAAACCTCCGGGTTTCTACGGAACCCTAAGGAAAAGTGGGTATAATTTTATATACTGTAGGTTTTGATTCCCTTGCGAGTACTTGCGAGTTTAAAAATATGCGGCTAAAATTGCTGTTTCTTTTGATTGCGTTGACATAGATGTTTGTTTTTTTTACAGCTTAAAGTTATTATAAAGCTGAGTATTTGGTATGAATTTCAATTTAATACCTGTACGCGTTCTTGAGAAAAGGGATAGTAAATACAAAATTATTAAAAATATTTTTTTATATGATGTAACTAAAAATTTACAGTTTTCGCAATTTTGCCTGTGCTTGTGATTTAAGACGTTGCTGCGTACCAAATTTCAAGATTCTGAGTTAGCGGCAAGTACCCTGTAGGTTTTGATTTCCTTGAGAGTAGTCGCGAGTTAAAAAATACGGCTAAAATTACTGTTTCTTTTGAATGCTTTGAGATAGAGGTTTGATTTTTTTACAGTTTAAAGGTATTATAGACCTTAGTAATTGATATGAATTTCAGTTTAATACCTGCACGCGTTCATGAGAAATAAGGTAGTACGTGTGAAATTATTAAAAATATTTTTTTATATGATGTAACTAAAAATGTACAGTTTTCGCAATTTTTCCTTTATCTGTGCTCTAAGGAGTTGCTTCGTGCCAAATTTCAAGATTCTAAGATCACGGGAAGTACCCTGTAGGTTTTGATTTTTTGAGAGTAGTTGCGAGTTTAAATTTGCGACTAAAATTGCTGTTCCTTTTGAATGCGTTGACATAGAGGTTTGATTTTATTACAGTTTAAAGGTATTATAGACTTGAGTATTTGATATGAATTTCAATGTAATACGTTTACGCGTTCATAAGAAAAGGGGTAGTAGGTATAAAATTATTCAAAATATTTTTTTCATATGATGCAAATTAAAATTTATAGTTTTCGCAATTTTTCCTTTATCTGTGCTTTAAGGAGTTGCTTTGTGCCAAATTTCAAGATTCTGGGTTTACGGGAAGTGCCCCGTAGGTTTTGATTTATTTGGTAATGTCGAAAATTTGCTGAAATTTGCGACATATTCGACTATATCTTTTGATTGCGTTGGCCTAGAAGTTTGAAATTTTCACAGCTCTAAGAGGCAATGGACCTTAGTATTTCCTATAAATTTCAGCTTGTTACCTTCACGCGTTCCTGAGAAAAAGGGTCTTGACAGACAGACAGACAGACAGACAGACAGACAGACAGACGGACGGACAACAAAGTGATCCTATAAGAGTTCCGTTTTTTCCTTTTGAGGTACGGAACCCTAAAAATGAATAAGCTACAATAATATTAGAGTTTAATTGCAAGCGCCATTTAGTACCAGACTTTCAGTCTTCGATGTCAGGGCCAGGGTCAATGTAACTTTCCATTGTAAATCGATGCGAAAAGCGAAAACAAGTCACACTCGTTAATTTATTATTCTCATGTTCTCATGCCATAAATGTGACAATTTGAATGAACAATGATCAATGGTTTAGTTTTTGGTATTACGGGGTACACTTCCTTTACAGGAGGTCGACTAGATTGGTAAAAATAGCACTCCGGGAGTGCCGGCAGAAGTGAAAACTTCAATATTAACGTTGTGTTTAATTATAAGTATAAAAATACTATCATTTATGAGGTAGAATACAATGTTTATTTATTGCGCTATCGTACACAAATATGACAATTTATATGTTGTTATTTATAATATTATATCGTTATTTATATATAACATTAAATTTTATCTCTCAGAAAAATCAACTTCCATCCATAATTTCGACGACTTTTACACCATCGTTATTATCATAATCATCATCGCAAATTTTTACAACTGATACAATTGGTTTATGATAACTTAAAAAAAAATATCGGGCGCGCGCTTGTCTAAGCCCCCTGTGCCGCCTAAACAGAGCAGCACACTCAGGCACGGTAGAAAGAGTGGGAGATACTAGTTCCTCTCCCTTCCCCTCGATCTTACGCTTTTTCGATCAGCATCACGTGACCCTGACGCGAGTTTTAAAGTTTTTACCCATACAAAAAAGTGCTCAGCGCCGCTAAAGAAGTTTTCACTTCAAAAAAAAAGGGTCTAAAGTCTAAGCTATCTCTATACAAAATTTCAGCTGAATCGGTCCACCCGTTCAGGCGTGAAAGAGTAACAAACATCCAGACATCCCGACATCCATTCTTACAAACTTTCAAGTTTATAATATTAGTAAGATTTAATAAATCAGCAATTATTGTGGGGGTGCTAATATCAAGTGATATAACACTTATATCTCGTCACTCGTCGCAAAGATAAAATAAAATACCTATCACCTACATTATGATACTACTATAATCTTAAGCCCCCCTAATAATATTATAATTTAAGTCAGTCCGATAAACAGTTTATCGTGTTGATTGTTGATAATATCTAATCTTTTTTGTTATTTAATTTTCCATGACCTCCACATTCCACGTTCATGAAAATAAATGATAAATTTGGGGTTTACACTCCAACTTAACAGAGGCCGTGCAGTCAATAGTGTAAATGAGGCATTACAATGCCAAAAGCCACGTCTCGGTAAACGTAGTGTAGGGCGCCCATGGGCGAGATGGGGCGATGATATCCGGAGGGTCGCTGGGGGTGCGTGGAGAAGAAAGACGGAGGACCGAGTCGAGTGGCGTGCCTTGGGGAGGCCTATATCCAGTAGTGGATGAACATAGTCTGATGATGATGAATGCCAAAAGCAAGCCAAGGCATTATAATGTAATTGGTGTTATAAAATAATATTATGTTATATATGTTAGTCTATAAGTAATGTAGGTATATAATATATGGGTCTCTTGTACATTTCCTTTGTTGGTAGTGTACTATTGCCTGAAGTAAATGGATTTATTATTATTATTACAGCCCTTAATGCCTTATTTACAAGGGCTTATTCTCAACGAGTCACACTGTGACGGGTTCAGAAAAATATTCGCAACGAGTCACGCTGTTAAAGTTATTAGTTATCATTATAAAGTAAAAGTAAAATGTATTAATATTATGGAACCCTAAAAACTTTACGCCTACTTATGATAAGAATCAATCCAAAATGATCGTTAGAATAACATTAAAAATACATCGTTATTGCTATTATAGTATTTTACGTAAATCTCTTCATAATACGAGTATAACATTTCAGCGTTCTAAAATGAGTATGTTGCAATAGAATCTGTGAGCCAATGTTGTTGGTATTTTTAATAAGCAGACTGCAATTTGAGTACAATATGAAATAATTCTTATTTTAACCCCCGAAAAATGACGGGGTGTTATAAGTTTGACGTGTCTGTCTGTCTGTCCGTGACATCTTAGCTCCTGAACGGATGAACAGATTTTGATCTAGTTTTTTTGTTTAAAAGAAGAGTTAATCGAGAGTGTTCTTAGTTCTTAGCCATTATTGGTGGAAATCGGTCCAAGATGGCTGCCGCTATAAAATGGCGGATTACTTTTTCTCTTCCACAACCCTCTCAATATGGGTATCAAATGAAAGTGCTTGACTAGTAGAATACATAATACAACGCACTATAATAAATTTAAAATCCAAGATGGCCACCACCTCAAAACCGCCAATTACATATTTTGAAACCGTTGCGTTGGGGGATTTTTAATTTAATTCACTAGTAATTAGATTCGATAAGTCTTTACTGAAACTTGAAACACCACATCACAATATAATACTTATTATGAATAGTAAAGAGTTGAATAGTAGATAAAAAGTTAAATAAATAATAGAAAAAAATAAAGCCAGCGGATGCTCCCAGAATCTATTGAGAGAGTGGAGGCATATCCTCGGAGGTAATTGGTAATGCCATAGGTAATATACTACAATATTCAAGAGTTACACTGCTGACTTCTAAAAATGCGAACCAAATAATGGAGACCAAAAGCGACAAATAAAAAAATTTACTGCGGCAGTGTGCTTGTTTTAAACACTAAGTATACTAATAATGATCATAAAAATGCAGTCATTTGCCACTATATTTAATATTTTAATATGAAAATACAAATTTTGTATGTACAAAATAAATCTACTTATAATAAATTAAAATTTTAACTACCGCGTCCGAAAATAACTTCAAATGAGTCAAAACGCACACATTAATCATCACGTTTTAATATTAATAAGTTTATTTTTTAATTTTCCTCCCGCGTTCGGGTCCTTAGCGGCGACACATTTGCTAGTGACCCATGTGGGACCTTGCGCAGGGTCAACACAGACCTTACTGAGGGCTAGGGAATTAACTATAACCACTCAGACATATGACTCGACGCTTTCTGGTGAATTCAATATAACTGAGGATGTTGAAGATGGATGGAGTGCTAAGGTAAAATTTTACTTATTTACTCTATTATAATTCGCTATTCTTTAATCGATTACTACAACTGGTGAACGGGTTGTGAAAATCGAGAAAAGGTCTTTAGAAATAATCATAAAATTAAATGCTACGAATAAAGATTAAATCCAATGTAAATGAAATTGGTTTAAAGAACCTCTTCACCTTTTGTTGCATTGTTCTGTGTAAGTACCTACCTACTGCTAACATATTTATAATACAAGTTTCAAAATAACTACCTAATTTCTTTGTTACCCCCTTAACTATGGTCCTTAGTCCTTACCCTTTAAAAGCAATTTCCAGGCCACGATGCAGAAATGCCAAGACATCCGCAACACCGACACCTGCGACCACTTCAGCTCGTCGTGGGTGGTGCGCGACGGATGTAAGGACGACGACGAGGAGATCTACGCCATGCTGTTCCATTACGCTACTCCCGAGTGAGTTATACAGGAGACTACAATGCTGTCCATTGCCTCGGTCACAGGCCACTTCAGCTCGTGGTGGGTGGTGGATGGTTGACGACGAGGAGATGTATGCCATGCTGTTCCATTACGCTACTCCCGAGTGAGTTATACAGGACACTAGAATGCTGTCCATTGCCTCGGTCACAGGCCACTTCAGCTCGTCGTGGGTGGTGCAGGGAAGACGACGAGGAGATGTACGCCATGCTGTTTCATTACGCTACTCCCGAGTAAGTTATACAAGACACTATAATGCTGTCCATTGCCTCGGTCACAGCCTGTGACACGAGCTGAAGTGGCCTGTGACTCAAGAGTCACAGGCCACTTCAGCTCGCCGTGGGTGGTGCGCGACGGATGCCGGGACGACGACGAGGAGATGTACGCCATGCTGTTCCATTGCGCTACTCCCGAGTAAGTTTTAAAGATAATATTGTTCGCCCCAAAATCGATTAGTCATATGTGGCAATTATGTCAACGAATAGCAACTGACTTACTGAGAAGTTATTGTTCCCACTTTTAACTGCTGTGAAGATCGGCAATCCCCCCTTCCCTCTTCGGCAAAACCACAGCCAGTCTAATAGTTGGTGGAATCTTAAGCTGAAAGGTTTTGGATCGGATATGAAGGTAAAATTGCCAGGACATTTGTAAATCTTTCTTCAGCTTAGATTGGGGTTAGATTGCGCTGTGTAAAATGGCCTACAATATATATTTTAGAAATGTATTGTTTTTGTATTAAGGGGACATCTACCATGGTCCTTTAAATCAAATTTTCTCCTATAAGCCTTATCTCTATCCAGGATAGAATGTCCAATCCGCGCGGGAACCTACACCCTGGACAACTACCCGTTCTTCACTGAAGACAACCTGCTCACGGTGTACGAGTCCAAGATCTCCACCAGCGTGTTCGGATACACTTTCCGATTGGACGGATACACCGCGGATAAACGTAATGTAAGGATGTAATGTAAGTCGGCAAACGTAGTGTAGAGCGTCCTTGGGCGAGATGGAACGGCGATAACCGGAGGGTCGCTTGGAGCCTATGTACAACAGTGGAAGAACGTTGGCTGATGATGATGTCTGCAATGGTAAGCCGCTATTGCAAAGGTCTAGGAAACTACCGTACCATACCTTTGCCAATTATTCATCCGCCTTGCAGTTCCATCACAGGGACCAACTCACAGGAACAAATTTTCTGGGTAAACAAAAAAGGAAAAGTCGTGGAATTTTTTAACAATCTCAAGTTTACCAATAAAATATGGGCAACTGCAACTGCTACAGCCAAACGGCTTATTTCAGATAAGTAGAAACAAATGCATAAAAAAACTTGAGAGGTGTCAAGGGACACCCGGATGGAACGAAGTTCCCACGATTTATTATTTACAAAAAACCTGTATACACTCAACAAAAATAATCGTCGCGAAATCAAAACTCAACAAAAATATCTCCCCCCTTCCCCCCTTTAAAGTAGTAAGTCTCTAAGACCGCTGTAGCGGTTGTAACGTTTAACTCAACTTTTTTTCGGACCGCTATAGCGGTCGGGACGTTTGAGTGGATAGCAAAAAGTGACGAATTTTTTCTGTCTAGTCCCCTTTCACAATTCACAACGCGCGATAATTAACTTAGTTCCAATTACCTTATATTAAACAACTTTTTGCATATTCCTCAGTTGTTCTGCATTGAAGCATATCTCCAACTACAGTACATGCGAGATCGCAACTGGATCGGAGGCAAGAAAACACTAACTACGAGCACAACAGCTCCTAATGATGATGACCAAGAATAAAATTGTTAAGGAATATGAATATGTTGTTATTTTCATTTGTTTTTCCAAGAAAATCGTACTTTAACTTATAATATTAAGTTATAATTCACTATACATTATATCAATGCAAAAGTGCAGATAGGAAACCGAATCGAAGACCGAATTGTCAAAAATGTTTGAAATGCCGTATTAAGCCCATTTCACACGTCGCTATATAGCGCGGCATAGCTTCAGTACAAATCGGCATCCGTCACACACGTAGCTATAAATGACATATAGCGCTATATCGCGCTATATTTTACAGTTGATGCGTAGAATCCGCCATTTTTCATTTTGACTAGGTGATAAAATGACTAAGCCGTTTTGTATTATGGAGACAAAAGAAAACAAACTCCTATTATCTACGCTATATATTAAACAAAATAGTAGCAAATGCTTAACCGCTGTGTAACAAATTAGAAAAAAATGTTCTTTATATTTATTAAATATTTTTTTGTGTTTGCAGGTCCTTTTGTTAGTATTACGAAACAAAGTAATTTAATTTGTATTTTAAATTTCACTTCCTATTTACTTGTAATAGAAGCTCTTTTTATGCATAATGATTATTTGTCCGAATAACTTAAAGCTTTGAATATCTTGCAGTAGACTTTCGCTTAACCGGCTAAGTCATGTTACAAAATGGTTACGCATTTTTTTTTATCTAGTTCATATGGGATTTGCCAAGTTGTATGGTTTTACAGCAACATGGCTGTTGACAATGTCAATTTTGAGTCTTATACAGGTGTGTGAAAAAATTCATGATTTTTTTTTCAAATTTTTAAAAAATACGTACCAGGAGTTTGCCATGGTTTTTTTTTTTACAAAAGTGATTGTCAGTTAAATCTGTAATAATGCAAACACATTGTTTCAAGGGTTTTGTAGGTAACTCTAAAGAAAAAAAAAACAAATCATTATTTTATAGTTTGTCTAGACATTTTTACTAGGAAACGGAACGTTTGAAGTTCTTCTTGTCCTTGTCATATTGCCTATTACTGGGAGTCATGACCCCTCCTTTGGAGGATTCGATATCTGATGATGGGGCGCTATCGCTTGTTACTAGAGATTGAATCATTAAAATCTAAAAGTAAAAATTATAGCCTGGATGACTCACACCTACGCAACAACAGCTTTTACGAACTTAGAGAAGCCTCCACTCCTATACAAACCGAGACTCGAGATGATTTTATCCCATCAAAAACATAAATGTGAAAAGAGAGCCAAGTTCAATATTACGATGTATGTACTCATAGTTACCTATGATTTGGTAGTTGACTTCAACGACAAAAGAAGTGAGATCTAAATGGGTGCCAAGTTCAATGGTCAGTCCTGAAAAATATTTACAACAACATAAAATATTTTATTACAACTTAAACGATTATTTCTTCTTATCACTTAGAATTAATATTATTTTGAAGCCCAAAGTTTGACTTGGCCAGTTCTCATAATATACTAGTTAGGTACTCTCTTAACTTTAGCTTGATCACTATTAAACGCACTTAATGCTAATTAGTGCGCCACCGTCTTTTATCGTGTAAATTAGTCCCCTCCATCCATTGGTTGTCTGGAAGAAATCGCTCTTTAACGATAAGACCGCCACTCGTACATTGTAATTTTTAATTTTAATTATGTATCTATGTATTTTCTGTAACATTATGTGGTGTACAATAAAGTATCTATTGTCTTATCATAATGATAATTCGTCGTATGGTACCCATGAGAACTAGCCAAGTCAAACTTTGGGCTTCAAAATAATATTAATTCTAAGTGATAAGAAGAAATAATCGTTTAAGTTGTAATAAAATATTTTATGTTGTTGTAAATATTTTTCAGGACTGACCATTGAACTTGGCACCCATTTAGATCTCACTTCTTTTGTCGTTGAAGTCAACTACCAAATCATAGGTAACTATGAGTACATACATCGTAATATTGAACTTGGCTCTCTTTTCACATTTATGTTTTTGATGGGATATCATTGCTTTTTGTACAGTACTTTTTAGTATATGTAATAGGTTTAAGACACTTAGTCATAATAAGATTAATACCAAATGATTATTTTATTGCACCTCCCCCCACCCCACTGCCCACTGCTCCACGGCACAGCCGACGCACCGCGCCCCGCGGCCCGTGAGCCTCGCCGTGCTTCGATATACCTATACCTATAATTAATTTAGTACTTATTTATATATAGCATTCATGTGCACTATTGATTTGAATATTGTACCTAATCAATTGATTTTTAAACAATACTAGTTACTGATAAATTTATCTATATTCACCCAGCTATTTAATACCTACCGACTACCTGGATGGAAATTTAACTTTTTAGATCATCTGGAACTGGATTAGAATTTCGATCAAAAGAAACCTAAGCCAACAAGACTTGTAATGACGACGACTTGGCGGGGGCACTACCGTGCCCCCAGATACCGCCACATACCTATAATATTATGACTATACGTTACATGTACGTAGGTATCTAAAATGTTTACACCAACTAGCACCTAAGGCGATATACATACGTTATTTTTACAAGCTTTTATTTACTTTCACTTGTCTGTTGTCTGTCTGTCTGTCTGTCTGTCTGTCTGTCTGTCTGTCTGTCTGTCTGTAATCAAATCTTGTAAGTTAAATTTGACCCACTTCCCGGTTTCTGATTGAGCTGATATTTTGCATGCATGTATAAATCGGATGACAATGCAATATTATTATGACATGGAGCTGATCTGATGATGGAGCTGGAAGATAGCCATAGGAACGACACAATACAAGTGGCGGCCCCTGACGGCCACGCGGAGCACGACTTTGCCATTTGCTTGGGTTCGGGAATTGAGTGGTGATATGATAAATTCGCTACTTACCGCTAGATGGCGCTGTTTTAAGTTGTGGTGTGTTTACGTTTATCACAGATCATAAAGCTAGAGATGGAAGCTAAAATGAGGTAACAGTCGCCAAGTCATATGCCTGAATCAACATAAGCTCGTAGCTCCGCCTCTTTTTCGTGTTCATTCCACGGCCGACATTGACAGCGTGACATTCACATACTTAATGAAAAATAATTAATAAAAATGCCGTATTGTTCAATAAAAAGGCGCAGAAAGACTAGCTCTACATTCAGTTACGCAAAAGACGAAATCTTATTACACAGGCAAGTTATTATTCCGATAATAATCATTGAAAAATGTTTAACATAAAATGCAATATAAAAATGGCCAAGTTTCTTTTCATCTCATTTTTTCTTGGTAAATTTGTATAACATTATCTCGTTCTCTCTTACGCCCGGATAAACTAGTGATAAGACACAAATTTAAATTTACACCACAAATTTTATCGACAAAAATGTTATTGAAATTTTTGAAGTAGGTAGGTATTAGGTATATTAAGGTACCAAAATTATCGGGGTTTAATATTATACAGGGTTACTGGTATTTAATTCATGAATGGTTATTATGAAGCTTATAATAAGAGAAGTGTAAAGAAGCTTAATAAATACATAATGTTAAATTTGTCACTAATTTAAAAACAAATAATTCGCTATCTAACATTTATTGTTTATTCTTATAGGGTGCGTATTCGCACGCATAATTTTTTAAAATTAGGACTAAAAATTTTATGCGAGCGATGGACCTATTTATATTTTAGTGAAACCATATAAAATGTTTATTCGGGTACTTTGGGAGGTAATAGATATGAGAAAATATTTAAGCTATAATAAAACTTCAATGAAGTTATATTAAAATATCTCTCGTATACAATACAACGAACTTTCTCATTAAACTTAAGAATAACAGTAACTTATATTTTCTTATCGATACGATATAGCGACTTTACCACATCACTAGAAAGTCATGTTATGCCTCTAACTATTACCTAATCTGTGGCGTAACTGTGACGTCACCTTGAACGAGCCAATCAAATCTAGCCACTCATCCCCCGCACCCCACCATGTTTTGGTGACTTTGTTTTCATACAAAAAATGACCTAAGCGCGGTATATATCTCTCTTGTATATGACGTTTATATAGTGCTTTTCACGAAAGGAGTCCTTTTTGCGGGGCGCCACTATCGCAAATTTTAAGTTAGCATTTTTATAACTTTTTAACGCCTCATATATTTCTTAAAATAAAATTGAATTTCTTAATTGATTATATATATTTATTTATCAAACAAATAATAATTATTTAGGGAATGAAGACCAGTAATTATCGAAAAATGAAATTTAGTTCCGCAAAATTCCGCGACCTCTTTCGTGAAAAAGACTACTTGCATTGTACAAACCTATTCAAAAGTGTTTATTAAAATTCATAATCAGTACCCATAATTATTATGGGTACTCGAGTCGATACAATATAATGCATCCACAAATGACGTCAAGCGTCATTATCGATAAACCTACTAGCGCTATATCTAAGCTATTTTTTATTTTTATTCTCAAGCAAAAAAACGTATCGAATATATTTTTATTCTTAAAATTACTGCCTAATATGATATATTTTATTTTTTTGACCTTGTCCGATCCCCTTTTCCCCGTTACCAATTTGTATTCATGTATGTATAAATCGGATGACAATGCAATATTATTATGACGTGGAGGTGATCTGATGATGGAGCTGGAGCTGGATGGAAATTTGAGCACGTTTGATTCGTGCTGACTCTTGACGAGTACTTTGGTACTAGAAGGTAATAAACAAGTGAAATTAAAAAATACTTTTTAAAAACAAGCTTTTATTTATTACCTTCTAGTACCAAAGTACTCGTCAAGAGTCAGCACGAATCAAACGTGCTCAAATTTCCATCCAGCTCCAGCTCCATCATCAGATCACCTCCACGTCATAATAATATTGCATTGTCATCCGATTTATACATACATGAATACAAATTGGTAACGGGGAAAAGGGGATCGGACAAGGTCAAAAAAATAAAATATATCATATTAGGCAGTAATTTTAAGAATAAAAATATATTCGATACGTTTTTTTGCTTGAGAATAAAAATAAAAAATAGCTTAGATATAGCGCTAGTAGGTTTATCGATAATGACGCTTGACGTCATTTGTGGATGCATTATATTGTATCGACTCGAGTACCCATAATAATTATGGGTACTGATTATGAATTTTAATAAACACTTTTGAATAGGTTTGTACAATGCAAGTAGTCTTTTTCACGAAAGAGGTCGCGGAATTTTGCGGAACTAAATTTCATTTTTCGATAATTACTGGTCTTCATTCCCTAAATAATTATTATTTGTTTGATAAATAAATATATATAATCAATTAAGAAATTCAATTTTATTTTAAGAAATATATGAGGCGTTAAAAAGTTATAAAAATGCTAACTTAAAATTTGCGATAGTGGCGCCCCGCAAAAAGGACTCCTTTCGTGAAAAGCACTATATAAACGTCATATACAAGAGAGATATATACCGCGCTTAGGTCATTTTTTGTATGAAAACAAAGTCACCAAAACATGGTGGGGTGCGGGGGATGAGTGGCTAGATTTGATTGGCTCGTTCAAGGTGACGTCACAGTTACGCCACAGATTAGGTAATAGTTAGAGGCATAACATGACTTTCTAGTGATGTGGTAAAGTCGCTATATCGTATCGATAAGAAAATATAAGTTACTGTTATTCTTAAGTTTAATGAGAAAGTTCGTTGTATTGTATACGAGAGATATTTTAATATAACTTCATTGAAGTTTTATTATAGCTTAAATATTTTCTCATATCTATTACCTCCCAAAGTACCCGAATAAACATTTTATATGGTTTCACTAAAATATAAATAGGTCCATCGCTCGCATAAAATTTTTAGTCCTAATTTTAAAAAATTATGCGTGCGAATACGCACCCTATAAGAATAAACAATAAATGTTAGATAGCGAATTATTTGTTTTTAAATTAGTGACAAATTTAACATTATGTATTTATTAAGCTTCTTTACACTTCTCTTATTATAAGCTTCATAATAACCATTCATGAATTAAATACCAGTAACCCTGTATAATATTAAACCCCGATAATTTTGGTACCTTAATATACCTAATACCTACCTACTTCAAAAATTTCAATAACATTTTTGTCGATAAAATTTGTGGTGTAAATTTAAATTTGTGTCTTATCACTAGTTTATCCGGGCGTAAGAGAGAACGAGATAATGTTATACAAATTTACCAAGAAAAAATGAGATGAAAAGAAACTTGGCCATTTTTATATTGCATTTTATGTTAAACATTTTTCAATGATTATTATCGGAATAATAACTTGCCTGTGTAATAAGATTTCGTCTTTTGCGTAACTGAATGTAGAGCTAGTCTTTCTGCGCCTTTTTATTGAACAATACGGCATTTTTATTAATTATTTTTCATTAAGTATGTGAATGTCACGCTGTCAATGTCGGCCGTGGAATGAACACGAAAAAGAGGCGGAGCTACGAGCTTATGTTGATTCAGGCATATGACTTGGCGACTGTTACCTCATTTTAGCTTCCATCTCTAGCTTTATGATCTGTGATAAACGTAAACACACCACAACTTAAAACAGCGCCATCTAGCGGTAAGTAGCGAATTTATCATATCACCACTCAATTCCCGAACCCAAGCAAATGGCAAAGTCGTGCTCCGCGTGGCCGTCAGGGGCCGCCACTTGTATTGTGTCGTTCCTATGGCTATCTTCCAGCTCCATCATCAGATCAGCTCCATGTCATAATAATATTGCATTGTCATCCGATTTATACATGCATGCAAAATATCAGCTCAATCAGAAACCGGGAAGTGGGTCAAATTTAACTTACAAGATTTGATTACAGACAGACAGACAGACAGACAGACAGACAGACAGACAGACAGACAGACAACAGACAAGTGAAAGTAAATAAAAGCTTGTAATAAAAGCTTGTTTTTAAAAAGTATTTTTTAATTTCACTTGTTATTGTTAACAATGTTAATATTATTACCTCTATGTTACTGAGCCGCCTTGTGCTGGTGAGTCGATATATTGATAGGTATTTACATAGGATATACAATTGTTACGTAGGTACCAGGAACCTATTTTTATTAGTGACTAGCTGTGCCTAGCTGTTTTACCCGCTATACAGTTTGGTACAGTAGTGTATATTATGTTATTCCAGGGGTCTAAGCTATATTTTTTATTATACCAAATTTAAAGTCAATCGGCCCACCCGTTTAGGCGTGAAAAAATAAAAAACATATATCCATACGTACAGTAGGTATAAAGTTTGTATTTATATTTATAATTATATCAGTAGGAATAGTGGACTCGCGCGCACTTCGTAGTATCTAACAGAAAATAGCCGCCTACACAAAAATTATAGCAACATGTATTGCTTTATGCGTTCCTAGGCGTCCCAAACTTTAATATCATACATTTTTTTAAAAATTAATAATAATTGTAAAATGATAAAAAAATACTAGTTTCTGATTTTTCCCTTTGTTACTACGACATTACCTATCGGAATGCCAAATTTCAGCTTTCTAGGTCATCTGGAACTGGGATATTACTTTTGATCTATCCCTCAGTATGTATTAACTTCACCGATTACTGGATGTTTATATCTAAATAACCGTTTGAGCTGTGTTATTGGAATTTGGAACAGAGATATAGTTCGTATATTTAAGTATATGTGCCAAATTTGACTTTTCTATGTGTAATAGTTTTTGTATAACGAGGGTGTAAAAAGTCGTCAAAACGCGCTTTGGACGGTTCGTGTAATATAACACACGGCGCGGTCGCCAGTTCCTTTGCTTGAACTTGGCTTGACTCGCTGCCGCGTGTCTAAATAGAAGTCCGTAAGAAAAAAAAGTCTAACAAAAAATCTCCTGGACGTACACTAACCAATACACCAAATGAGAAAAATAGAAAAACAGAGAACTTGGACACAACTATTGTAATAAATAACGAAAAAAACTCTGATATTCAAGAAATAAAAATAAATAAGAAATCCATGCATAAAGTCGCAAATATTACTCAAGGACAATTATCGATATTGGAAAATAAAAAAGAAAAATTACCTAAAATCATAATCATAGGAGACCAAAGTTGCAGAAACACCTCCACCACTTTCATACAACTACGTAACAACACGAATAATATGAACACCAAGGGATATGAAATCATCACTCATTGCTATCCAGATACACCAGCTCACACTATATTTAAAAATGTAAATTTAATTGAGCAAGATCTTACTGAAGACGACTGGCTAATTCTATCACTTGGATCAAATGACAGCAACCCTACTAGATTTCTGATTGAAATCTCTGCTTTCTTAAAAAAATTCAGCAATCAAAATGTGATCTTAACCAATGTCTTACAAAATCCATACTTAAATGAGGGTAAACTTAATCTAAATTTAAAAACTATTTCGCGCAACTTCGATAAATGTCATTACTTACAAATATTCCCCAAACAAAACTTGAACACAAACAAATCTCACAACAGCAAAATCCTATGCACACTTCTCAACAACTTAATTAACACCATCGACTACAAATTAAACTTTCTAGGAAAAAATATTAATAAATCTATTACTGACACCAAAATATACGACTCTAAAAACAACAACTTAAATAAAACAGGCAAACCTGGGACAATACCCTACTATTTTAAAAAAATTAAAAAAATAAATGAAGGAACCCATCAAAAGAAAACCGTTGAAAACCTTATTAAACCCGGCACTATACCTTTTTACTTCAAAAACACAACCAACAAATCCTTTTCAAATCTGAAGAAAATAAATACACCTACACCCCCAACACACCCCCCTCTCCCCACATCTTGTAAACAGCTTTTTCGTGACTAATAACTATTCTAAGCAATCATACACTTCTCCATCGAATAACACAAAAAATACATTTTCTGTAATGCATTTAAACACTCGAAGCATAAAATCTAAAATAGACCAACTAGAAATATTAAACATTGAACATAAATTTGATATTTGCTGCTATTCTGAAACACATCTTAACGACCAACAAGCTGAAATTACTCAAATAGATGGCTATGAAAAGGCTGCTCACTACTCCAGAAAATATAAAAAACATGGTGGTGTTAGTATTTATATTAAATATGGTATTAAGTTCTCTAAACTAGACTGGGTAACAAATATGTCATTAGAAACTCACTTTGAAAGCTGCGGCATCACAGTCCCTGAATTAAACCTCATTATAATATGTTTTTACAGGGCACCAAATGGAAATTTTAATCTTTTCTTAATTACCCTAGAAACACTATTAATCAAACTAATGAAAACTAGAACAAATACAAAAAAAATCCTTATTCTAGGAGACTTTAACATAAATATTTTAGATAAAAATAAAAATTAAACAATTTTTAACAACTATAAAATCTTTCAAATTACATCCTACTTTTCTAGAACCGACAAGATGCACTTCTCATAGCCAAACATGTCTAGATAACATACTAACAAATTATAAAACGTACAAAGCAGAAATATTAAATATTGGTATCTCAGATCATAAAGCCTTAAAATTTGAATTAAAAACAAACCTAAGTTATAATGAAAAATACTGGTATATTGAAAAAAGAAACACAGATATTTATTTGGAAATATTTTTAAAATATCTATCACAAATTAATTTTTCTGAAATATATAAAGAAGATAATCCAAATACTGCTTACAACAAATTTATAGATATTTTCAAACTTATATATGACCTGTGTATACCTACTCAAAAAATTAAAATATACTATAAGAAAAAACCAAATTGGAAAACCAAGGGTATTATACAAGCTTGTAAAAATAAGAGAGACATGTATCTGCGTACTATTACTTCTAATAATAATATATATAAATTGAAATATAAAAAATATACAAATTGTTTAAAAAAGGTAATTAAATATTCTAAAAGGATTTCTAATATACGATACATAAATAGGAGTGCAAATAAAACTAAAGCAACTTGGGGTCTCATTAAACAATATACATCACAAACTAATCTTATAAAAACCACTGTTGATTCCTTAAATATAAACAATCAAAAAATTACTGATCCTACCACAATTGCAAATACATTCGCTGAACTTTTTTCTAACTCATCAAATATAAATGCCACATCTTCTAACCAATTTAATAATATTCTTCAGAATAACAACTACAAATCAATATTCTTAAGACCTGTAGATAATTCAGAACTAATAAAGATTATTAAAAAATTTAAAAATAATAAGTCGACTGGATATGATAAAATTTCTATGCAAATAATAAAGCAGAGCCTACCCATTATTATAAAACCTCTCTTACACATTATAAACATTACTCTAGAGACTGGTATCTTTCCAGAAAATCTAAAAATCGCTTTAATAAAACCAATCCATAAGAAAGGCCCCAAACATGATACAAACAATTATAGACCTATATCCTTACTACCTTGTTTTTCAAAAATTTTTGAAAAAGTTATATATGACAGGCTCTCAGAATTCTTCTGCATTAATAAAACTATTAACCCAAACCAATATGGATTCCTTAAAGGGAAAAATACATCTGATGCTATATTTAAAATGTTAAAACAATTAAATGAAGATATTAACATGAAGAAACCAGGCACTGCCTTATTTTTAGATCTTTCGAAAGCTTTCGATAGCGTAGTACACACAATATTATTAGAGAAACTAGAAGCAAATGGTGTCAGAGGCAATGTCCTCACACTTCTCAAATCCTACCTACAAAATAGAACTCAATCAGTAATAATAGATATTTACAATAAACAAACCAAAACAATTGAGCAAATTTTTTCAAAATCTGTTATAAATCCAATTGGGGTACCACAGGGAAGTATCCTTGGTCCCATATTATTCTTAGTTTACATTAATGAATTGCCACTTATATCTAAAAATTTATGTGTAATGTTTGCTGACGATGCCACAATTTACATTCCTAAAAATAATTTAAATTTCAATGAATACCAATCTGAAATTAACGACACACTAAAATCTGTAGGATACTGGTTAGAAAATATTAATTTAAAACTAAATATCAAAAAAACAAAAATCATGGAATTTAGGAACTATAGACAAAAAGAGTTAAATTTTGAAATTAGCTACAATGGAATTAAAGTTGAACAGGTAACACAAACACATTTTCTTGGCGTCTCCATTGACACACACTTAAACTGGAAGTCACACATTAATAAGGTAAACTCTAAACTGACTCAGTACTGCTATATAATTTCAATTCTAAGTAATATATCATCACGAAAGATAGCTCTCAACGCCTATTATGGCTATGTTTACCCTCAGTTAACATATGGAATAATTTTCTGGGGAAATTCGGTAGAAATAGCATCAACATTTATTCTCCAAAAACGGAGCTTAAGAACAATATTTAAATTGAATGTCACAGATAGCCTTCGTAATACATTTAAAAATAATAATATCCTCACAATTACATGTATATATATCTATGAAATTTGTATGTTTGTTAAATCTAACCTCAACTATTTTTTTGAAATCAGATCAAGTCGCCAAGATATATTACGAACAAAACATAAAAATAATATAGCCATACCACAAATAAATAATACCATGTACCATAACAGCTCTTACATAATGGCTCTCAAAATTTACAATAAGTTATCTACTGAAATGAAAACTCTGACCAAGGGAAAATTCCAATCTCAATTAAAAATATGGTTGATTGCAAAAACGTTTTATTCTATAAAAGAATTTTTTGACGATTAATATAATATTGTATACTTTAAAATTACTAATTATAGATGCAATGTAAATGGCTTTATTAACAATTATGCTTATATTAGTTTCTTTCTGTCTCTGTGTATCAAGCTGTATTTTGAGTTATTAAGTCTATATTTGTATTAGGTATTGTTATTGTACGTCCGTAAAGGGCAAGCTGCCATACCTTGAAATGTACCCTAACATCTGTACCTAACTTTAAGCAGTTATTGACAATAAAAATATATTCTATTCTATTCTATCTGGGTTGATTGGATGCGATTTTCATAGCCAGGAGCCAAAAGACAACAGAACAACAGCAACTTCAAGGGTGGTGCGGATCTGATCTGACCAACGCATCGGACTACGACCTGGGTCCGCTTTCTTTTGATTTTCCCGGTGACAATGAGCTTCTCTACCTATGCTATTTGGCCGATGTAGTCGAGAATCTTCTGATAAAGTCGGTCAAATCCAGCTTGAATTGATCTTATTTGATTAACGTAAATCATACTTTTAGTAAACGATGATAATTTAGAAAAAAAAAATCCTGGATTTTTTGACGAAGTTTGAATCGTCATTTTTTTTAAGTTTACCAGGAGCAGATTTGAAGGAAACCAAAATCTAGGAAAAAAAAGAAACATCCTTTATGTAGAATAAATTGTCAAATTCATTTGTTTAAGTAGTGTTGGGGAATCATTGTGGAATCACTATATGCAATCAAAGTGATTAAATCTCCGTTCCTACTCCTGGTACTCCTGGTACCTACTTCCTAAAAATATTAACAAGGAACTAGCTTTTGCATTGTTTATGCTTGCTAGCGCAAGCATAAACAATGCAGTCCAATTTCTCGGATATAAAGGTGTACAGTACAAGTCATGCACAGATGCAATAGATATAAATAGCAGATCTATAACCACTTCAAATAAATACGTCTAGTGCAGCAAACGTACGTATGTGATTTCGAAGAGGAGAAATGATTTGGATTCGAAAGCTCGATCAACTGCTCGCATTAAGAACCACTTTGAATTTCTTCCAGTTAGACTGCGTTCGTTTTCTGCTTAGGATATGTGAGTAACTTGTATGCCTTTGTACGTACACATGCACCTATGTACGTGCAATTACGCTCATCCAAAATCCTGATAAAGTTTAACACAGTCACCGTAAATTAAATCGGTGGTAATGTAAATAAGATACATTATCATTTTATAGGTTTTGGTATAAAAATATTCGACTTATTAGTGTCTTTTGCTATTAGTTATGTATAGAAAAGTAAGATAATAAGATCTCAGATTATTTCTCTTATTAATTTCGATTAAATAAAAATAAGTTGGTTAGTTTTGTCACTAATTTATGACGATTTTTAAAAGCAGTTAATTATTTAGATAACACTTGCATTTCTTTTAAACGACGGTCTCCTGCGATGAATGATATAAGTTGAAAACTTATATCATTCATCGCAGGAGGCACATAGTTGAAATTGTGCATACACTTATTAGGTAAGTAAGACTGGTGATAATGCTATATTTTGGTAACATTGAATTGATCCGATAATGAAGCCGTAAAAGTAGCAACTGAAATTCCATGATGGTTATATCATAAAACGGTTGAAGTAAAGCTAACATAGATTAAAAAACAATCTAAATAATATGATATAATAATGATTTTATGAGTAATTTTCACTTTACATTAATGAAACTTTAATAATTATCATTATTGTGTGGGATAAAAGAACAGATACCTAAACTAATAAAATACATATTTATTCGTAACATATTATGTTATAATAACATTTTTCCACACAAGTATGTGGCAACTCCAAATTGCACTTGTCCGTTTTTAATTATAAATAATATCATTTTTTTATTTTTTGTATTAATATACCTATTCTAAACGCTCTCAAAGAAATTGTTGACAGGTTATTCCAAATATATGAGTTTGTTTGTAAAGATGAAAAAAGTAATGTTAATGTGACTCGATTTGATTTAAAAGATCGGCTCACGATTCAATCACAAAGAATGAACTATTAAAAATATAGTTCCGATCATTAACCCGGCCATCACTAAAAATAATATAGCAAGGTATAGCAAGGCCTTGCTATATGATGCTATATGGTACCAGGAGTCATATAGCAAGGTATAGTATAGCGACGTCTGTAATGGGCTTTACGTCGGTATCGATTTAAAAAATACGTCATACGTCATTTCATACGTTTTTGTCAATTCGGTCTTCGGTTCGGATCCCTGATAGATAAGTGAATGGATTATTAAGAGAAACAAAAATACATACAATAAAACATTTATTCGTCCCATCCCCACAATCCATGGCTTTCCCTAATTGTCTCCCTATTATCTCTCCTATGTCTAGTAGTAGCACTCGCTTCCCCTTTAGCCACCGCCTTCTTCCTCTCTTCTCTTCTCTGCCTGCTTTCTAGATTCTTCTTAACCTGCTGTTTCACTACATCTGGAGCTATTGTGCTAGCAGATGTATAGGATCTCATAGATCTTACATCTGATAGGGCCTTTTCTATCATTGCTAGACGGTATTTTTGGGAATTTTTGTCTAGCTCTGGCAATTCTTCACTTTCTTCTGGGTTACCTTCTTGGTTACTTTCTTTGTCACTTCTTTGACCTTCTAGAAGTTGGTTAGGGTTGACGAGTGTGGGTATTTCTTCTTCCGTTTTGTCTGTGATGGTGAGTGATACGGTCTTTGTTGTGATCTCTTTTGTGTCGTTTTGGATTGATTCTTCCACCTAAAATGTAGGAATTTTTATTCTTAGTTTTTTATGCTCTTACAAAAAATGGACAAGAAAGAGATCACCGCGATGGTTAGACTATTACATAATAAAACAAAGTCGCTTTCCGTGTCTGTCTGTCTCTATGTATGTATGCTTAGATTTTTTAAGCTACGCTAAGTACCTAACGGATTTTGATGCGGTTTTTTTAATAGATAAATTGATTCAGCAAGTAGGCGGCAAGTAGACTTAGGTAGTAGTAGTTCGGGAGCAGTTCAGGAATTAGAGAAACACTCATGAGTTTCTTGCTCGTTCTTCTCATAGCAGTGCCTTGCGAACGAGCGGTAGTGTTAAAATAGAAAAATGTAAAATTGACTTGTAAAAGTGCTCCAATGTAGCCTATTTGAATAAATGAATTTTGAGTTTGAGTCATAATTTTGTGTCAAGCGCTACGAAGTGCGCGCGGGTTTACTAGTATCACATTAAAAACTAACCTCTTTCCTGAGCTTGTGGAGTTCGTCCTCAGAGTATTTATTTCCTTTATCACCTTGTTCTATATCTTCTGCGTCTGAATACACATCATCATCATCATCATCACTCACGTTCAGTCCAATGCCCATTTCCTGTAACAAAACATATATATTTTTTTTTGTTTCTTTTTTTTATACTACAATCTGTCGCCTTCTTTGGGACATTCAGAAGTATGTTGGGCTCTAGTGTAATTGGCGTGCTGGGTACGTGTCCTGTGTCACATCCACTAGAATATCGGGATTAAAAAAACTTTTTTTTTTTTTTTTATGTGATGAAGTAGAAGACGAGCAAGACGCTCTCCTGATGTTAAGAGATAACGGCTGCCCATAATCAGTACAGTGTAACCTAGGATTTCACAATTATGTGAAATTCTAGGAGCACTGCACCAACGCTTCTTACTCAAGAGTCATGAGATGTTAACTCTTTAGCTCATTAGACTATGGGTTGTTCCAGGTTTCCAGCTATGTGCCGCGGATGAGTGCTTCGGCGTACCCGTTGCCCCGGCATTATGGCGTCCCGCAGGAACACCCCCAGGTTTTTTAGTGGGTATCCCCGCCACTCCCATCTTTGGCGGGGGAGTCCCACATACCGCCCCGCGCCCCACCGGCGTGGGGTGATGATGCGTAACGCATTTTTCCTGGGTAAAAAAAAAAAAAGTTTCCAGCTATGTATCTATATACCAAGTTTCATCGCAATCAGTTTCGTGGTTTTTGCGGGAAACAGCAACAAATATACACCCATACAAACACAACCCCCTGTCAGTTTCTAATTGGGGCCGATTCTTTGAAAAGGAGTTGGAGAGTATCCAAAATTCAAAAAAAAAAAAAAAAAAACTGTCGCCTAACACACAACTAGCTGCGCCCAGCGGTTTTACCCGCTGTTTAATAGCCTATGTGTTATTCCAGGGTCTAAGCTATCTCTATACTAAATGTCAGTTCAATCGGTCCACGCGTTTAGGAGTGAAAGAGTAATAAACAAGCATCCATACATTCTTGTAAAATGTCACGTTTTTAATATTTGCAAGACGCCAGCGGTGTCTTTTTTTATATACTTACATCTAATAACTCGTCATCAAGTTCCTTAGCCCGTTTGTACCCGGAGCAAGCGATCTCAGTGTCCATAGAGTCGTCCCGCTCCAAGTCACTGAACTGTGGGTACAGCTCGCTCTCGTAACCGAAGCGCTTCTTGAAAAACGCGCGGATGCACTTTACGTCGCGGTCGAAATAACTGGAAATAGGAAAAAAAACTTAACGCATAAACTAGTTTATTATATAGTTCATACCAACAAATAAATACCATAAACCAACCAACTTATACCAACGTATAAATTGTGATTTGACTCTGACAGTGTAAGTAGGGTAACCTTAGGTAGGGTACCTTTTTTACCGGGGGTAGACTTCCTTTGCAGGAGGTCGTCTAGGTGGGTACCCCAACAGTGCGAGTTATTCTACCGCCTGAGCAGTGATGTGCAAACATCACTGTGCTCCGGTAGGAGGGCACTGTAGCTAGTGAAATTACTGGGCTAAAGAGTCTTAACATCTCATGACTCTTGAGTAAGAAGCGTTGGTGCAGTGCTCCTAGAATTTACATAATTGTGAAATCCTAGGTAACACTGTACTGATTATGGGCAGCCGTTATCTCTTAACATCTGGAGAGCGTCTTGCTCGTCTTCTACTTCATCACATAAAAAAAAAAAAAAAAAAAACCTGTTCTGTTGGAGTATAAACCCCAATTATTATTACTATTTTGATACTTGTTACTTACAGCTCAGCATTAGGATGTCTGGTGGAGACCATCTGAGGGAAGTCAATGATGATAGGTTTGTTGTTGGTGTTGATAATGATGTTGAACTCGTTGTAGTCTCCGTGTATGACCCCACAGTTTCCCAGCCGGACGATCAAGCTCATCAGCTCGTCATATAAGCTGTCTGGTTCTGCTACTGATGTTACGTGGGTCCTGGAAAGTCATCCATAACTAATTGGGAATTGGGATGTTGACTAAAAATTTTTTTTGTCCATAATGTAGATTATTGAAAAATATTGGACATGTATTTTTTTTATACAACGAAGTAAGAAGACGAGCAAGACTCTCTTCTGATGGTAAGCGATAACGCTCCCCTTTATTACAAGCTTTATATTACTTTCACCTGTCTGTTGTCTGTCTGTCTGTCTGTCTGTAATCAAATCTTGCAAGTTTAATTTGACCCACTTCCCGGTTTCCAATTGAGCTGAAAATTTGCATGCGTGTGTAAATCGGATGACAATGCAATATTTTTATGACATCGAGCTGACCTGATGATGGAGCTGGAAGGTGGCCATAGGAACTCTGTCATAAAACAACGCAACCCCATCGAGTTTGGGCTCATTTGATTCGTCTTGACGAGTACTTTATGATGCAAGATGATAACAATAATTAAAGCTTGTTTTTAAAAAGTATTTTTTAAATTTCACTTGTTAGTACAGTGCTACCCAGGATTTTACAAAGGAAGGGAAGAAGGGGCATCTGATAAAAAACGTGAAAGATACGTTGCACTGAAGTTGCTTGATCGTGACATCACTCCACTAAATCTAGTAAATTTTTGTTTAGTGGTGGTACGTCACGCGTCCCAACACAGAATCTTATAAGCGTTATATCTCAGCCATTTTTTATTTTATTAACGCTTAGAATATTTTTTATTATTAAAATTATGGACTAATTATATTTTAAAAATTTTGAGCTTTTCATGTTGACAAGGTCAAATTTTTCCCTATTGGTATTCATCTGGGTAGTAATCCATGGACCTCTGATTTCAAGTCTCAGTGTGTGGCAAATTTTTTATTGTACAGTGCGCCTAGACACTTTGGCTGCGTCAGCGTTTTTTAGGCCCACATTTTTTTATCTACACGACCAGAAATTAATTTGGTATAGTAGAATCATTTGACAAAACACAACGTCTGTGTACGTCAACAGTCAGCACACGCGTTTCAACTTCAACACGCTTCAACAAACTCAGCTGTTGTATTTTTAGTCAATGCTCAAAAAAGCATATTTAAATAGAATACAAACTAATAAACAAATATCTAAGTTTATCCATTAAATATCTCGAACATATCGATTGCATTTCAACATTAGTTTAAAATTCACCGAGGGGTAGACTTCCTTTGCAGGAGGTTGTTTAGGTGGGTACCCCAACAGTGCCAGTTATTCTACCGCCTGAGCAGTGTTGTGCAAACATTACTGTGCTTCAGTAGGAGGGCACTGTAGCTAGGGAAATTACTGGGCAAAAGTCTTAACATTTTATGACTCTTGAGTAAGAAGCGTGCAGTGCACCTAGAATTTCACATCATTGTGAAATCCTAAGAAGCATTGTACTGATTATAATGGGCAGTGTTATCTCTTAACATCTTCTACTTCATCACATAAAAAAAAAATGTACTTACAATGGACCCCCTTCCACAAGTTCCATAACCACACAATGCCTGTTAAAGTCAATAGGCTTGGGCACAGGGAACCCTCGGTCGTACAGAGCCTTCATGTAGGCAAACTCCTTGGTAGCGGAGATGCGAGACAGGTAGAGCCAGGAGGCGCGGTTGCGGTGCGCGTGGTAGTCCCGCTTGTCTTTTATGTTGCGGAAACATGTACGACCCAGCCTGGAAAGGATAAAGAAAACTGTGAATATGTGAACTTAACTTTGTGCCAATGTTGGATCATATTATAATGTGTTAAAAAGTTAATTATTAACTGTTCATGGTCACACTTTATGGTAAAATTAAGGGTATTACAATTTCTTCCACCATTTTATGTAATGCATAAACAGGGGACCGAGATCGCATCTCACAAGTCTCAAGACAGGCACACACCTACACACAGACAGGCTACAGCCTAGTTTGAGACTCATAGAAATAGTTGTAAGGAATGCTGAAACCTAGCCGTAACAATGTAATTAATTATAAGGAATATTGCATGTAACTCCTTTTTTGAAAAATAAATTATTCATTCATTCATTAATTTCTGGTATTTCATAAATTATATACAAACTCTGTTTTTTTTAAACTATATGTGACATGATGGGGAAATCAGTTGCCTGGTGGTAAACATTAAGATTGCCTCTATAATAAAACACAGTTGCCTGGTGTTTTAAAATACAAAATTCTGCAGGACATGTCAGCGTGTTGCGTTGGGGCGCGGCCACTCTTACAACATGAGTTCTTTGTAATGTCACAAAATTGTGCAAAAAATGTACCATCTGTACCTCAAAGGAAAAAAATAGTACCCTTTTACTTTACGAGTTACAGGATATTTTAGGTGGCCGCGCTACGACGCATACTTTCCAGCGCGGCCACACTTGTATCTATTAAAATCCATGACTCTAATATTTTTTTTGGATGTGAAATAATTGTACCAAAACGCACCTTCCTGGTACATCCAAAATATTCCAAAAAATACCCTTTGAACTCGATATATTTAGAAATTAAAATAAATATTAAACGCCTGAAAGTAAATTAATAGCAGCGTAATTTTAGTTCTTTTATTAGCTTGCATTTGTACACGCGGTCTCACTTGATGGTAAGTGATAATGCGGTCGACGATGTAACGCACTTGCCAAGATAGTAAATATTCATACGTGAGTCGCCTAATCAGGTGAGTCGTGAAAAAAATGTTTGCTGAGGGTAGAATTGACCTGTTTTGACAACGACTGAAAATATGAAAATGGGCGTGAAGGGTGAGAGAAAACTTATATATTCTTTTAAAAAAAATTACATCCTGCGAATTTCGATATATTAAAATAAAAAAATAAACGCCTGAAAATATATTGATAGCAATACATCTTTTAAACTTGAAAGGTTTGTACACTATCTCACCTAAAGGTTTGTGTGCAGTATCCTTCTTATATACATATAAACTAGTATATGCTTTAAAAAAATCAAAATCATCCTGCGAACTTCGATATATTAAAATTAAACGCCTGAAAATATATCGATAGCAATACATCTTTAAAACTTAATAGGATTGTACACTTTCTCACCTGATGGTTTGTGTGCAATATCCTTCTTACATACATTCCCAAAGGCCACCCCCGCGCTGTAGTAAAAAATTGTAACAAACCAATCAAGTATATCGGGTTATCTTCTTCCTGCCCTTATTCCACACTAGGTCAATGATGATGAGGTAAGATCGGCACAACTCGTTTTTTTTTCATTCTTCTCTACCATCCGTCAGTAGTCTGTCACTCCAAACTGTATAATACGCCAGGTCTTATACACACAGGCCTCCTCCTGTATGTCTGATGATGTCAAAGCATCCATTACCAGGAGGAACAAGTAGGGACTTACAGCCGATTACTGGTGCAAGCCTACAGCCAGTGGCGGATTTACAGTCTAGGCCGCCCTAGGCCCCAGTCCATGTAATAAAAAACCTACGTCGTATATAACATGTCTACTCCTACTTACTCCTTTACACATTCGGTGCCACCGACTCGCGAACAAAATGAACGTGAACTCGCATGGCGAGTCGGTGGCACCGAATGTGTTAAACAGTGGCGGATCCAGATTTTTTTTTCTTGTGAACAAGGTAGGTTTGTACATTTCAACGTTTACCTACAATTTGAATCTCTAAAATAGGAAATGTTATATCTCTGACAAGAACGTGTGCGTTAAACTCGTTCCGAATAGAATAAAATTTTAGAAACCTTGTAATGCGCGAGCAGCTTGCTGCGAGCGCCGAGAAAATTTTACGTTTCAGACTACAAAAGATGTGCAATCAGAGCCGGTTTTAACATTACCAGCGCTCTGGGCGAGATTTCTACGGCGCCCCCTAAAAAGCAATTCAAACCCATAATAATAAATAGGCCAAGCGCGAGTCGGGTCACGCACAATGTAGGGTTCCGTAGTTCTAGTAGATTGAATACACTGCACAACAGCATTTTGGATGATTGGGTTATGATACATGATATTAGTCCAATTTTTGACGACGATTTCAAATTTGTGACTGAAATTTCTGTATCAGCTCTAGTTAAAAAGATATGACACATATTATGTTGTTTTCGTAATAAAACGCTATAAATGTAGAGATGATCCTAATTAATTTAAGTTTAAGTTGAAAAACTCTTTATGTTATTTGATTTTCTTGCTGAAACTGAAGGCAGAGGGCTATTCTAAATGCTCTAACAATATTCAGCCATCATATGTGCGTCCCAGAAGCCTTGATAGCGTTACTTCATCGAACAAAAGTTCGGGTGGAATTGCTTGCCCAATTCTTCACTTAGTACCCCAAGATTGTCATGAATATAGTCTAGGTGGTCGTGGAGAGAGTGTAACTTGATGGTTATGTCACATTCGAGCCTTTGAAAGTGACGCATTAGTTTTTGGACGTGTTATATACAATATCTACAGAAATACTACTTATCTATAATTGTTATATTATTAATTATAAAGCAATATTTATTATGTAATTAAACCTTTAAATTCTTAATAATGAGACAATAATATTAATTTTTATCAATGAAACCACGGATATTAGACGAATAATTTTTATGAATCCTCTATTATAATCAATATCATATATATCTTATACGTATCTAAATCAATTTTTTATAACACAACGAACAAGAACGAAACCTATACAAAGAACCTCAATCGCATACGAATATTCGATAAGCTAATAGGACAGGTTGAAATATTGAATATACTACCAACATAATATATTGAAACATACCATGAACAATTCGCTTGCGCGATCTAATTTTACTACTAGCGCCATCTAGTTATGCATTAATAAACTATAGGCTAGGTTAGCTTTAGGTATTCTTATTTATTGAGTTGGAACAACAGGGTTGTTGACAAATTGTTTAGTCCATATTGTAGATTATTAAAAATTGTTAGACACGTATTTTTTTTTGTAAATTTGATAAAAAACAATGGCATAGTCGTGACGTCAATATACCAGATTTTGTGCATTTTGTACCGTATGCGAAAACTTATAATCGTCGTTACTCAGCCACTTTTTATTTTATTCACAAACAAAAAAATACGTGTCTAATATTTTTTTATTATTAAAAACATGGACTAATTATATTTTGAATTTGCTGACCTTGCCAACATCTCTTTTTTTCAGCGCTGATTTTACCGAAACTAATAATTTTATCTTAACCGCTATAGTTTTCCTGGAAAGTTCATGGTTGAAAGCATACCTCTGATTTTTTTCAGAATTTTAAAGCTAGTACCGTAAAACTACACAACTATAGTCCTGTCTTACAACTATGGTCCAGTACCATACTTTGACATTTTGTGTTATTAATAAGAAAGTAGCTACATTTAGAAAAAAAATCGGCCACATTTAGCTAGAATAAATAGTAGGCTTTGTAGTTTAGGGCAAATCCGATAAATGGCATCTATGTGCAGTCAACAGCAAGGGGTGCGGAATAAACCTGTTTTTACGTGTTTTTGAAACTCCGCTTACTTTTATAATAAAAAATAAGTAAGAGTGGTCCACCAGTTCTACAATTAATTTTTATTAAAAGGTAATATGTTTATATTTATAATATTGTTGCTGTTTTTTACATCAGTTAATTATTTTAATATTAAGTGAAATTTATTCCAATTTTCATACTTTGGATTCAACAATAGTCCAACGGTTTTTTTGGGCCATACCTTATTAAAAACCGAATTTTGTTTTAAACTGCATCAAGGTTTTGAGAATATTGACAAAGAAGAAGCCTGGAGCCAGTTCATACAAATATTATTCAGATCAACATAATATTATGGAGTTAGATCTTTCTGATATTGAAAATAGAAGACTGACTCAAGACAGGTCGTATGTTTAAATGTATGTCCCGCTGCGGACTTGCCTGAAAATGGCTCGAAAAAGGTGATGAAATTTTTTATCAGACCGGGCAATTAAAACTTAAAATTCAGCCCCAAAAAAAACTCAGCACTGAGAGATTTGCTGAGCTGAAAACGACGAGAACAAGACGAAAAAAATTTAGCAAGTTTACCTGCTAGACTTTTTTATTTAATTTTTTATCTTACAATATACTGATTTTATAAGATAGGTATACTACGTAAATATAAGTAAAAAGTGATTCATTCTTCCATTAAAGTTACTTACAATGTTGTCAGTTAAACTTGAATAAATATGAATAAATTCTAATAAAACCTTGGTTTTAATGAAATGATATCATATAAAATAATAATATTTCAGTATTCCAGACCTTTAACATTGCTTCAAGTCAGTTAAAGTACGGTTTTTTCTTGCATTTTTAACCTGGACTATAGTTGAAAACAGCGCACACAACAATGGTCCAAAAATAATATACAAAAAATAAAATGTTTTTGTATAATACCAGTTAAAACGTTAATAATATATTAAAGCACATTCATTAACCCACCTAATTAAAAATAAAAATACTCTGTGCGATTAATAACATGACTCTGACAACACGATAAAGATTAAATCCTATATATTTGGACCATAGTTGTGTAGTTTTACGGTAGTTCAGATTTTAGAGGGGGGGGACGCTCAATATTTTTTTAAAAACTTGAATATCTTTCAAACAGAACATGAAATCGAAAAAGTTTCTTAGCAAACCGTCCTTCATTTTAAAATACCTATTCATCGATACCCCACGCCCCACACGATGGTATCAGCCAGAAAAAAAAAATCATCCCATGTACGGGAGGTAGCCTAAATTAATTAATTAAAAATTATTTTTTGTCACCGTTCTCTTACCCTTATTATTACTTACCTGTATACAAAATTACACTTTTCTAGGACTTATAGTTTCTCCGCAATGCCGCGGACAGACAGACGGACGGACGGACGGACGGACGGACGGACGGACGGACAAAGCGAAACTATAAGGGTTCCTTGTTGACTACGGAACCCTAAAAAGGAAAAAATTCCAGGATTTTTTTCTGGGCCGATTCCGATGGGCAAAATCATGGGCGTATCTAGAAAAAATAAACCTTTCCAGCTTGCTGCGAGTTCCGAGAAAATTTTGAATTTTTCAGCACGAATGATGGGCGTTTAGCTTGCTCCGAGCGGCAAAGAAACTAAATAAGTATTTTTATTTATAAAAGCGCGAGCAGCTCGCTGCGAGCGCCGCGAAAATTTAGATTTGTTCAACACGAATGATGTGCGTTTAGCTTGCTTCGAGTGGCAAAGAAAGTAAATGTTCTCATTTATAAAAGCGCGAGCAGCTCGCTGCGAGCGCCGAGAAAATTTAGATATTTTACAGCACGAATGATGTGCGTTTAGCTAGCTTCGAGTGGCAAAGAAACTAAATGTCCTTATTTATAAAAGCACGAGTAACACGCTGCGAGCGCCGAAAAAAAATTAAATATTTCAGCACGAATGATGTGCGTTTATCTTGCTTCGAATGGCAAAGAAAGTAAATTTTTTCATTTATAAAAGCGCTAGCAGCTCGCTGCGAGCGCCGAGAAAATTTTGAATTTTTCAGCACGAATGATGTGCGTTTATCTTCCTTCAAGTGGCAAAGAAACTAAATGTTCTTATAAAAGCGCGAGCAGCTTGCTACGAGCACCGAGAGAATATTGAATTTTTCAGAACGAATGGGGCGCCTCGGGCGCCCCATTATAGAGCCTGTGGCGCCCCTTTTATCCGGCGCCCTGGGCGGTCGCCCAACCGCGCCCCAACCTAACGCCGGTACTGTGTGCAATGAGCTCGTTCTGAGTGGTGAGCAAAATACATATATTCTATTTATAATTGCGCGAGCAGCTAGCTGCGAGTGCCGAGAAAATTTTATATTTCAGGCTACAAAAGATATGTTCTGAGCGGTGAGAAAATAAATATTCTTATTATAGAGCAGAGCCGCCGAGAAAAACCCATGGCCCCTTGAAGCCTTTAAAATATTTACGTACTTTTAGTTGTTTCTTGTCATCAGTGATTTTTTTGTCACGATTGGCCGCCCCTAATATCTGGCCGCTCTAGGCCCGGGCCTACTGGGCCTTAGGGCAAATCCGCCACTGCCTACAGCCACATTTAATCTGTCGGTTTCGCCAGCTGTGAACTGCCAGCACGTACGTGCTTGCGCGACCGTACATAACTGGAATAAGCTGCTGGTACTTCCCAGGCACTTCTTTCGTTTTTAAAGCCCACCCCACACAACACTTTCCGGGGAACCCTATCATACGCTTTCTTCAGGTCAACGAACACCACGTGCAGTTGCATTCGTACTTTTCGCAGAGTTATCTCAGAGCGAATATGGCGTCCGTTTTACTGTCCAAATCAGCTTTGTAATACCTCGCTCTCCACTCTCAACCATCTTGCTATCACTTTCTCCCAAAGTTTCATCGTATCTTTGTGACATGAGCTTTATTCCTTTACTTGCTGCGCCCAGCGGTTTTACCCGCTGTACTGCAACTCTGCAACCTTTGTGTTATTACTAGATATAGTCTAAGATATCTCTACACCAAATTTCAGCTCAATTGGTCCACCCGTTCAGGCATAAAGAAGTAACAAACATACACAACACACAAACTTTCGCCTTTATAATATTAGTGTGAAGTGTGATATAATTATTGCAAAACCTGTAAATTGCCCAAAATGGGCACCAGTGAGCATTCGTCAGGGATCGCCTCTTCTTGCAACAGTTTATTCAGAAATAAAGTCAGTCAAAAATCAAGTATAACGGGTTCATTGCTATTAATTTATTTTAAGGCGTTTATTGTATTTTGCTTATTTTTTTACGATTCACGTATTTATATTTATTAGCTTGGCAAGTGTACATCGCCGACCACATCTTCACTTACCATCAAGTGAAATAGTGTACAAACGCAAGCGTATCAAGTATTAAGATTATATGGGTATTGCTGTCAATATATTTTCAGGCGTTTATTTATTTTTTAACTTCAATAAATCCGAGTTCGCAGGACGTTTTTGCTTTTTTAAGATATATGTTTTCCCGTACCCTTCACGCCCATTTTAATATTTTCAGTCGTCACGGTTCAATCCTACTCTCAGCCTCAGCAAACAATTTTTTCACGACTCACCTGATTAGGCGACTCACGTATGAATATTTACTATCTTGGCAAGTGCGTTACATCGTCGACCGCATTATCACTTCCCATCAAGTGAGACCGCGTGTACAAATGCAAGCTAATCAAGAACTAAAATTACGTTGCTATTAATTTACTTTCAGGCGTTTAATATTTATTTTAATTTCTAAATATATCGAGTTCAAAGGGTATTTTTCGGAATATTTTGGATGTACCAGGAAGGTACGTTTTGGTACAATTATTTCACATCCAAAAAAAATATTAGAGTCATGGATTTTAATAGATACAAGTGTGGCCGCGCTGGAAAGTATGCGTCGTAGCGCGGCCACCTAAAATATGCTGTAACTCGTAAAGTAAAAGGGTACTATTTTTTTCCTTTGAGGTACAGATGGTACATTTTTTGCACAATTTTGTGACATTACAAAGAACTCATGTTGTAAGAGTGGCCGCGCCCCAACGCAACACGCGACATGTCACCAATAATGTTGCTGGTTACATTTTAACAACAATAATAATATTAGTAGTTAGTTGTATTAGCAGATGCTGAATATATTTTGCATTTTTAAAAAATCAAATTACCTGTGTAGTTTCAAGCAAAGAGGCTTCCTATCTTCATCACCAACAGTGTAGATGTTTGACTCCTTGCCCACCCCTATTTGGTTGCCAAATGAAGCAATTACCTTCCTGTTAGTCAAGGCTTTCAGAGCGAGGTAGTCGTAACCAGCATTTGTGAGACGGTAACCATCATCTAGGGGAACAAGCAAATTATGATAACTAAAATAGTTTCCACAATAATTTTTTTTCAAAGCTGGGTGAAAGCCTTTAATTTCGGTAGGCGATAATTCAGCATTATGATTAACGCCTAAACTCTGGAGCAGCTCAATCGAGGCACAACCACCACATTCGAATTTAGGCTTTTAGGAATGCTAGAAACTAATTCAATTCACCCCCGCAAAAAAAAATTGAAGTGCTCGTAGCTGAGGAGTTAAACACAACTCTTCAGTAGAAAACCAAAATTTTATTTATTTATTTATTTTATTTATTTTCAATGTACATACAGCAGTATTGCTACGTAATTACATACTAGGGGAACGATGGTGGCCGTACTAGTAATAAAACTGTATTACAACCACCAAGGCCTCCCGTTAGGATAGGTGACTTATGAGTAGGTACAAAGTTTCTTACAAGTAGTTTAACAGTACACAAATCTAAATGTAACTGAATAAAAAAAATGTCTTGCCTTTACAGAACCTATACATCATACTAAAACTAATGGGGTTCGAAATAATATTTAAAAAACACCATATAAACTTGGTGAACACCAGGATCACATAAAATTACAGAAAGTAGCATGTGTATGAAACTTACAATGTTTTCCTCGCTCATATGTAAGCAGCCTATGTTTACAAAGTTCCTTCATCAGTTTATGAACTCCACCATGTCTCAGGTTGGCTATAGACGCCACCAGCGATCCTGGTACCAGTTCGTGGTTCTTCATGCCCATTTCAACCTGAAAAAATTATATGTTATTCATCAAAACACATTGAGGAGGTTACTTAATTTTTTGGACTCATTTAGGAGAATACTCACGGCTGTTAGCACTCGGAAATCTTCAGCAGTCAAGTACCTCAGTATAGCCACGTCTAGTTTACCCATTTTGTATTATTTTGGATTTAAAAGCTGCAAGTAAACACAACGTGATGATCACAAGTTTTTTTTTAAATTAAAGAAACTTTTGACATTTGACAGATACATCCATGGATTTGACAGTATGTGACATTGTCATAATGTGTCTTTTTTTCTCAACAAAACTTTACATGCCAAAAGTATATAAATCACTGTAGACGGGAAAAAATAGCCACTGCCACTGCGAAACCAATATTATTTCGATTCATTATTTTATTAGGGAAAAAATTCGCTGAGCTATATTAATCGGACGCTAAAATACTTTGCCTCTACTTGCCCCATTGTGTATGTCAATGTCAACGTCAGGAAAAATTAATGTCAAAAAGCAATCATCGCCTTCGCCCGGCGCCCCTTCTCACCGCACCCCTTCCACTTAGAGCAGGCGTGGATTTCTTCAAAGGCTCACTAGGTGGCGTCAGACGTCTCGGGTCTCAACAATATCCCAAAGCAGATACAAAATAATGATACCACTAAAATTTCACATTTATTTTAATTTTTTAAAACGAAATATGAGAAATCTAAGTTAATTAAAGCTAAATATATATCCTTACCTTCTATTTTTTACAACCACTTATTTAAAATATTAAAAACATAATTTCAAATCACACAAAATATTTAAAAAATAACTTAGACAAATATCAAAAAAAGTCTATATGGCAATTCCGCTGAAGCCGCCATTGTTGTTTTCTTGTTTTGTATATAATTATAATTTCTTTTTTCCATTAACTCTAAATTCTAATAAACAGTGTAGTTTACAGTGTTAAATTACGGCAAAAGTAAATTCAACTTATAAATTTAAAACCTTATATGTGTAAAGTGTGTTTGGTGTGTAAATAGATGTTTACAGAATGAAGAAATTTACCGTAAGTTTTCATGTTAAATTCTAATAATTTATCTAAATAATTATAAAAATGTCTATCAGCGCATAATATGCAATGAATTTGATGATATTTGAGTGTGAAATTTACTCAAAAATTTCAGTTTTCCATATTTTTCGAAAACTAACTTAGACTAACTTATGTGTAATTTTCTTAAAATACAACTCATCCAAATATTTCAACTAATATATGTAGCAATCTATATGGTGGTTTATAATCATAAAATAATATTCAATTGTCACACCAATCGGTATACCTATATCAAAAACATTAAAATATTTGACTTTGTTATGGTATGTATTTGTGATTTTACTTATTCTATTTCAGATTTTGAGAGCATCAACACTGCGCCATTGGAAAGCTTTTTATTGTTTTCTGAGCCATTTTACTACGAACAAAGACAAGAATATTAGCATTTAGACATAAAAGATGGTAAGTTTTCTATAATCTTACTAATATTATAAACGTGAAAGTTTGTAAGAATTATTGTCAGGATGTCTGAATGTATGTTTGTTATACTCTTTCACACCTAAACGGGTGGACCGATTGAGCTGAGATTTGCTATAGGGATAGCTTAGACCCTGGAATAACACATAGGCTACATAAGTACTGCGGGTAAAACCGCTGGGCTCAGCTCGTATTCAATATTATTATAACTAAATTGTTTAAAGTCTCTGCTTTACTTGACGATACTAGAATGAAACTTGTGTAATAGCTCTAATGAGTTAATTAACACCCTGTTCACTACCCTGTGAACGATGAATTTCATGCAGTTAATCTTCATAATAATAAACATTTCCTTCGGCGTGGGGGTGAGTGTCGTGTGGGGGTATTTCTGTTGAATTTCCTTCTTATGAATGGTAAAGCTAGACGCATGCCAGGTTTTAATGCCTTCTGTCGGACAGGGTCAAATCTGAAGCTAAGGAGCCGGACTAATAAAACTTAATCTAATGTCACCTAGCCATCTTGTATTTTTACCTTTGATATTATTGTGAACAAAGTGATGTGGGCTACATTATTACTAAGTTTTAATTGTGTTATTTGACAAGTCCCTGAATGTAGTTGTTAACTTTTCCTTAAATAAATAAATAGTGTTATAGTTGATATGCCAAATATCAAATAGTAACTCTTATAAAAAATGTGTTTTGCAACACTGTCGAACCTGCCATTTTTGTTTTCAATTCGCAACACATTTGTTTTCGTTAAATATTTATAATTTTACTTGTTCTGTTTCAGATTTAGAGACTACATTGCGCCAGTAGAAAGCCGTTTGCTGATTGCTGAACCTCCTTACAAGAAAGCAAGAGGAATATTTCTAAATTGTATGCAAACACAAGAGAAGGTTAGTTTTGTATTTCCTCAATCAATTTTATTAATAACCAACCAACCCCTGTATTTTTAACCCCCGACGCAAAAACCCCGTCGTTTTTGTTATAAGTTTGACGTGTCTGTCTGTCGGTCTGTCTGTCTGTGTGTGTGTCTGTCTGTGGCATCGTAGCTCCCGAACGGATGAACGGATTTTGATTTAGTTTTTTTTGTTTGAAAGAAGAGTTAGTCGAGAGTGTTTTTAGCTATGTTTGGTGGAAATCGGTCCAAGATGGCCGCCGCTATAAAATAGCGGATAACTTTTTTCTTCCACGACCCCCTCAATATGTGTATCAAATGAAAGGGCTTGACTAGTAGAAGAAATCCAAGATGGCCGCCACCACAATATAGTAAATTACGTATTGCGTTGGGGGTTTTTAAAATTTTTAATTTAATTCACTTGTTAATCAAGTCTTGACTTTGGTCATTGATACTGCCTTTCCAATAATAATTTAAAGCCTCTTTCAATGCATATGGATGAAATTACTGGTGTAATTGCTCAGCAACTATATAGTACTTATCACTATAGCCTGCCTACCTGCGGCCTGGATTTAGCTTGTGTTTAAAGGCGATATAGCAAAAGTTATATATTTTGAAGCCTGAAGTGAGGCTATACCAAGGTTTAGCTGGTCAAAGCTAGGTGTAGCAGGACATAATCTGCTAAATTTAGGTGTGAACCAAATGTTTGTAAAAAAACTTGTTTCTTAATACAAACATGTTTTTTTCTGGACTTTGTAATCAAAGTCCAGGGCAGTTTAATATTAACATTAGGCCAGGTTAGGTTTCAACAGTGACTGTTATACATATAAATAAAATTGTTGAGATAAGCTTTCCTATTATGGGGTTCGTTACTCAAAACATTCAAGAAATATTTTTGAGAAATGCCGTTGTTGAATGGTTAGGATGTCTAAATTATGTAAGGGGCTTTAGATTATTTCATTTCTTTAGTCTACCGCTTACAAATACATTGGTGTAATTTCATTAATAGAATTTTGAAAGGTACTGATAGCATAGGAACATTATCTGAATCTCCCATGACAGCTTTGCAAGTTATGTCACTTAAGAAATACAGGTCTCTTAGATGTAAAAAAATAAATACATCCTAGTTTTTTTAACTTCCTTTGCAATTGTGTGTTTCAGATGTTATAGAGCAGATAAGAAGATTCATATAAGAAGTTCATCAAGAGTGTCGTCACGAGTCCATCGAGATTCTGTCAGCAATTTAGTATTTCAAACTGCAATTTTTTTTTATAAGTTAGTATTGTTTTTTTATTTTGTTTTATTATATTCATGTCTTTACACACGCTCTTTACACGTACCTCTGAGTTGAGAGAGTCTGTGTTGGTTTAAACATTCAATATGAGCATGACAACATCCACAAAAATCTCGGCGATTTTGACGCCTTGCTTGCTCAAACAATATTTTTTGTTTTCCATATCCGATGGAAATCACGTATAACAAAACATAGTATCAATATTATCAAAATCGCCGAGATTTTTTTGCTTTGGCTTTAGAATGGCAGTGAGACTTGCTCTGTAAAAGGTTTTTAACATATCACTTTAGCTGAGGCTTTTTCCGTTGAAAAGGTCTTTATTTGTATAATTTTTGTTTTTTTATGGTATTTAAAATCCTGAGTGACTTTTGTTTTATTGATTTATAATTTATAATAAATTAATAACAATTCGTTTTCATAAATTAAATGTCCCAGCATTTCATTTCTCATTTTTTCTTGTTTTTGTTTAATTACTCATGTACATACATTTAATTTATTAATTTAATTAATTCATTTGTTTCAGATACTATGCATGTGGATTAAGCCGTGTCTCCAGCTCTACACACAGCAAAATTCCCCTACACAAAAAAAACATTTTTTGTGTAGGGGAATTTTGCTGTGTGTTGACGTGTTTTTGTTGAGAGTGTAGACCAAAAAAGGAGCTGGAGACGCGGCTTTAGCCTACTGGGGACACCACTTTAAAAAAAACGCACCATCACTCATACCTCATGGTGGTGTGGAAATGAGTGTAGATTTGTCTAAAATTATACAAAATTGCATTTGTAATTCCGTTCCGTTCCGTTTTTCCTTTGCGTATTGTTTTTGTGTTTTTTGTTGGTGTTAGTTGTTTTGCATGTTGCATTTGTATAATTTCTGCCATAATTTAATTAAGACTAATATGTTTTATGTTACATTCTCATATTACTCTAATTATGCTCACAATGTTCTTATTTTTGTATTTCTGATTATTTACGATAATATGCTTTGTAATTATTTAGCAATAAGCACTAATGTAATTATTATATTCCAATAAATAATTTTGAAAAACATGAGGTTTTTATTTTAATTAAAATCAAATTATTATTAGCTTTATTAATAGGACCTAGCAAAACCGCTCGGCGCTTACAATTTTTATGAAAAAAAAAATAACTGTCAAATACCCTTGTGCCCAACGCCACAGATTATCTAATGTCCCAGTTCGTTCAAGGGAAGACTGCCATCTATAATCAGCGTTGCCAGTGCGTTACTTTTGTAACATTTTGCGTTACTTTTTGACCCTTTGCGTTACTTTCACGTTACTTGTCCTAAAATGTTACTTTTGCGTTACTTTTTGGGGTAATGATTCTTTTCTCGGCAAACCATTGGTATATGTGGACGAACCATAAGACTAAATATATTTATATATATTTTTGTATGCAAAATTACAACTGCTTATTAAAATACTTATTATGCCAGTTCAAACATGAGGAAAAAATATAATTACCTACTGAAATCTAATGAATAAAAAAGTATAAGTACCTTTATTTAAATTGAGTAAGTATATTACATTTTATATAAATTGTATTAAAAACAGGAGGGTCACATCATCGTGGCCACCTGTGAGACAAAAAACAGCTTACGGATTTTCATTATTTTATGAAAATACGCGATATATTGATATTTTAGGTCATAAACTAGTTGAATAACATTTTATTGTCTCAAATGGCTTTAAAATTTTGGAAAAAAAAACGAAATACTTAAGTATTATTGTCAAAGTGAAGCAGTTTGACAAACAACATAAACCGGCCACGCTGAAAGGGACGGAAAAAAATAGGTTCTCCTTTTTCTTCACACAGAATTTTCCCTATTGCCATCACATAAAGTGGCTACTTCTAGTTGTATTACTTCTGTGATTAAAAATCGTTTTTTTTTTTTTGAAATGCGTTACTTTTATTGTAAATGCGTTACTTTTCGAACCTGTATGCGTTACTTTTGAAGATAGGGCACTGGCAACACTGTCTATAATACTATCTGATCTGTGACTTAGAGTCAATCACGTCTTTTTCGTAAATCATAAAAAAATAAGGAAATAAATCGCGAAAACCGAAACTGCAGTGGCCGTGGCTAAACAAGCACTGACGCTGGTGTTATTAATTTATTTAAAGTTTTAGTTAAAGCCATAGCGTTTCAAATTATCCTGAAAAGTTGAAAACAAAAGTTGTAAATCATGGCTGGCTATAGGAGCGGTGAAATTTCATTTGATTCTCCTCGAAATGTTTTCTACGCTGGACAAATACTTAATGGGAAAGTGGAATTTGTTATTGACCAGCCATTTACATTAACCGGTAAGTTAAAAGCTTGTTTACTTACACAGTTTAAAGTGCAAAATGCATTGTTGACCTGGAATGCATAAAGATTATTTTTAGTAACATATAAATACAATTTAGGCATGTAGCTATACGTTCATTGGCGCCTGTCGTTCCCAAGGTTAGACCTACTACATAAACCATTAATGAATTAGTGGGGGACTTTAGTGCAAAACCTGTTTTTTTCTTGCAGAAGCATGAAACTTGGCACATTGATTCCTTAAGCTCCTTAGCCTAATGGAAGGGGCTCTCTGGTAGCGGGGAGGGAGGGTGGAAGGTGCACTCTACCCGGCTTTGTTTTAAAAATTCTGGAAGACCACGCATAGCTAATATGTCAAGTTTGGTATCAATTTCGGATAAATCGAGGACGTAGATTTCATTTCTAGTATAAAAAGATGACATTTGTGATGATTTGTTTCACAAAATAAAACCGGTCAAGTACGAGTAGGACTCGAGCACCGAGGGTTCCGTACAAACCTACGAGTTTCTACGGAACCCTAAGGAAAAGTGGGTATAATATTATATACTGTGGGTTTTGATTCCCTTGCGAGTATTTGCGAGTTTGAAAATATGCGGCTAAAATTGCTGTTTCTTTTGATTGCGTTGACATAGATGTTTGATTTTTTTACAGCTTAAAGTTATTATAAAGCTGAGTATTTGGTATGAATTTTAATTTAATACCTGTACGCGTTCTTGAGGAAAGGGATAGTAAATACAAAATTATTAAAAATATTTTTTAATATGATGTAACTAAAAATTTATAGTTTTCGCAATTTTTCCTGTGCCTGTGATTTAAGACGTTGCTGCGTACCAAATTTCAAGATTCCGAGTTAACGGCAAGTACCCTGTAGGTTTTGATTCCCTTGAGAGTAGTCGCGAGTTAAAAAATACGGCTAAAATTGCTGTTTCTTTTGAATGCGTTGAGATAGAGGTTTGATTTTATTACACTTTAAGGGTATAATAGACTTTAGTATTTGATATGAATTTCAGTTTAATACCTGCACGCGTTCATGAGAAATAAGGTAGTAAGTTTGAAATTTTTAAAAATATTTTTTTATATGATGTTACTAAAAATGTACAATTTTCGCAATTTTTCCTTTATTTGTGCTCTAAGGAGTTGCTTCTTGCCAAATTTCAAGATTCTAAGATCACGGGAAGTACCCTGTAGGTTTTGATTTTTTGAGAGTATTTGAGAGTTTAAAATTGCGACTAAAATTGCTGTTTCTTCTGAATGCGTTGACATAGAGGTTTGATTTTATTACAGTTTAAAGGTATTATAGATTTGAGTATTTGATATGAATTTCAATTTAATACGTTTACGCGTTCATGAGAAAACGGGTAGTAGGTATAAAATTATTCAAAATATTTTTTTCATATGATGCAAACAAAAATTTATAGTTTTCGCAATTTTTCCTTTATTAATGCTCTAAGGAGTTACTTCGTGCCAAATTTCAAGATTCTGAGTTCTCGGGAAGTGCCCCGTAGGTTTTGATTTATATGGTAATGTCGAAAATTTGCTGAAATTTGCGACATATTCGACTATATCTTTTGATTGCGTTGGCCTAGAAGTTGGAAATTTTCACAGCTCTAAGAGGCAATGGACTTTAGTATTTCCTATAAATTTCAGCTTGTTACCTCTACGCGTTCCTGAGAAAAAGGGTCTTGACAGACAGACAGACAGACAGACGGACGGACAACAAAGTGATCCTATAAGGGTTCCGTTTTTTCCTTTTGAGGTACGGAACCCTAAAAATTAAAAATTAGAATTACGTAACTTAGTTTTTATTGTTCAAATTACTGTAAATTCAAAAATACTAGTTTTTTTAATAAACAAAATATATGTTAATAAAGTCTAGTTTATGTAGATTAAAAAATATATAATTTTATATTACTTTTCTTAATAACAAACCGCATAAAAAAATCTTTTGCTGTCCCGGGCCGCAATTTTCTTTTTACCGCCATGGTAAGGGTTGTTAGTAAAAAACTTACTATTTCATGCAGAAGTTTAAAACTTGCCACAATTACTATTCCTTATGTAAAAATAAGCCGATTAGAATCGGTAGCCGTCGGTAACCAGCCTTCTGACAGCGGGGAGGGGGGGGTGAAAGGGGCGCACCACCCAGCTTCACTTTAAAAAATCTGGAAGACCACGTATAGCTAATACGTCAAGTTTGGTTTCGATTTCGAATAAATCAAGGACGTAGATTTCATTTCTGATAATAAAAAAACAAATTTTATGGGTTTTTAACCAAATTATAACACAAAAATAGTACTTAGTTTTTTTTATTTAGAGGCACTTTAATTCTAAATTATAGTAATATTTTTTGATAAACATAAATATTTTTTAAAAGTTTATTTCGAGTAGAATAAATAAAATAGAACTTATTAATTAATTTTATTAACATTAACTCGTACATTTTTTTTAAGAGACTAGAGTCGCTATTTTCTTCTCACCGCTGCGCTGCTTTGTAAACGCCCATCAACTGCAAAATACTACTATGTACATTCATTTAACATGTTATTGATATAAGAACTTGATATTATCGAACATAAAATACAGAAAAATCCTATGGCACATCATAATTTACTCTCCTTGAGACAAACTTTTAAAAAATAGGTGCGATAAAACGCGATCAAATCGCGGAACAGAAACTGCTAAATATTGTTATGAATCAAACTGTTTCAACAAAATTTTATGTAGCAAAATTATAAATACTCCAGACTTAAAGCTTTTTTATATCAGTATGTTACATTCCAAGACTGATTCTTCCAAAGATAATATTATTATTATCGCTCATTACATTTTAAAACCGTCTTCATGCAGTTTTGCATCAATCTCAGCAATCCGCCCTTTATTTAAATATTAAGTCAGTTTCGTGCATAATATACTGGCCATCAAAACGGTGTTAGATAAATAAGGTGTCCCGTTGTTTGCTTATTGCTTCTAAAACCAATCAGGAGGCTGGAAAATAGCAAGACTCGTATCCTTCAACTGGCATAAAAGTGCCGCTCACAAACCTGACTCTACCTATATGGTTTTGATATGATGTTTTGCGGTCAATGAAACTGCAGACCAAGCAGTAATTACCACTTGACAATCAATAACTATGTAGGAAACGCCTTATCACAAAAAAACACTATTTGGAATATATACTTCTACTTCCATGATGGGTCTGTATACCAGCATTTGTTATACGCAGTTTACAAGGAACTTTGAGAGACGCTAGGCATAACTTCTTGGTTAAGTCTAACCCATTCTTTCTTTTGGTTTAGGAATCAAGAAACAGACCATTCCTTTGTCTGACAACCTTTCAGTTGCCAGAATATTGTGCATGGAACTGATTAAATAAATAAATGCAAGGCTAATCATAATTCGTCATAAAATGTTTTGAGCTATATTATTATTATATTATATATGGTGCATCCGTCTTGGAAAACAATATAACGATATAAATAAGCTGTAGGTAGGTGCCAGTAGTATTTATAATTTTGCCACATTACATTTAATTGAAAAATAGATGCATAACTTTGGTTAGCCGTTTATTATTAAAGAGATACGACTTTTGCGCCTATTTTTTAAAAGTTTGTCTCCGGGAGAGTAAATTATGATGTACCATAGGATTTTTTTGTATTTTATGTTTGACAATATCAAGTTCTTATATCAATAACATGTTAAATGAATGTAAATAGTCGTATTTTACAGTTGATGGGCGTTTACAAAGCAGCGCAGCGGTGAGAAGAAAATAGCGACTCTAGTCTCTTAAAAAAAATGTACGAGTTAATGTCAATAAAAATAATATAAAAGTTCTATTTTATTTAATGTACTTGAAATAAACTTTTAAAAAATATTTATGTTTATTAAAAATATTATTATAATTTAGAATTAAAGTGCCTCTAAATAAAAAAAAACTAAGTATTATTTTTGTGTTTTAATTTAGTTAAAAATCCAGAAAATGCGTTTTTTAATATCAGAAATGAAATCTACGTCCTTGATTTATTCGAAATCGATACCAAACTTGACGTATTAGCTATACGTGGTCTTCCAGATTTTTTAAAGTGAAGCTGGGTGGTGTGCCCCTTTCACCCCCCCTCCCCGCTGTCAGAAGGCTGGTTACCGACGGCTACCGATTCTAATCGGCTTATTTTAACATAAGGAATAGTAATTGTGGCAAGTTTTAAACTTCTGCATGAAATAGTAAGTTTTTTACTAACAACCCTTACCATGGCGGTAAAAAGAAAATTGCGGCCCGGGACAGCAAAAGATTTTTTTATGCGGTTTGTTATTAAGAAAAGTAATATAAAATTATATATTTTTTAATCTACATAAACTAGACTTTATTAACATATTTTTTGTTTATTAAAAAAACTAGTATTTTTGAATTTACAGTAATTTGAACAATAAAAACTAAGTTACGTCATTCTAATTTTTTTTTTGTGAAACAAATCATCACAAATGTCATTTTTTTATACTAGAAATGAAATCTACGTCCTTGATTTATCCGAAATTGATACCAAACTTGACCTATTAGCTATGTGTGGTCTCCCAGAATTTTTAAAATGAAGCCGGGTGTAGCACCCCTTACAACCCCCCTCCTCGCCGACAGAGGGGGTGCTACCGAGGGCTACCGATCGAAATCAGCTTATTTTTACATTAGGAATCAATGTGCCAAGTTTCATGCTTCTGCATGAAAAAAACAGGTTTGACCCATTTTTGTCGCTTAGTGACTCCACTAAATTTGATTATCATGTTTATGACTTAATTCTGGTCTAAAATGATGAAGACTAAAATGAAGACTTCAAGGCAAAGTTTAATTGAATTTAACCGGAATAAAACCAGTTTAATGTTCTATTCTATTCTAATGTTATTATTGAACACTACAATTATTACAATATTAAAGCTTAAAATTATTCACGTTTAAAAAATACATCAAGTGCTTAGTAATTTCCTCAGTGCCCCCTTGTATCCTCTGACCCAAATTAAAAAAAAAAAAAACAGCACTCCGGGAGTGCCGGCAGAAGTGAAAACTTCAATATTAACTTTTTTTTTAATTATAAGTATAAAAATACTATCATTTATGAGGTAGAATACAATGTTTATTTATTGCGCTATCGTACACAAATATGACAATTTATGTTGTTATTTATAATATTATATCGTTATTTATATATAACATTAAATTTTATCTCTCAGAAAAATCAACTTCCATCCATAATTTCGACGACTTTTACACCATCGTTATTATCAGAATCATCAACGCAAATTTTTACAACTGATACAATTGGTTTATTATAACTGAAGTAAGAAACAAACAGTTTTGATTCGAACCTATTTAAGTTTCTAATAAAAAAAAAAATATATATAAAATATTAAAAAAAAATATCGGGCGCGCGCTTGTCTAAGCCCCTTTTGCCGCCTAAACAGAGCAGCACACTCAGGCACGGTAGAAAGAGTGGGAGATACTAGTTCCTCTCCCTTCCCCTCGATCTTACGCTTTTTCGATCAGCATCACGTGACCCTGACGCGATTTTGAAAGTTTTTACCCATACAAAAAAGTGCTCAGCGCCGCTAAAGAAGTTTTCACTTCAAAAAAAACTAAGTTTTGGCTGTCAGAGTTATTGGTAAACAATCTTCTATGTGGGTACATTTTTTGTCTGTTTATCTTAAACAAAGAAAGAGTTTTGTTATCTCATTTAGATAAGGCATACTATAAAAGCCAATAAAAACTATCTCAAAGAATGTAACTACCTATGTAAAAAAATGTTGGTATGAAAAAATAACTGTGCCCAGTGGTTTATCTGCTAAAAAGTAACCTATGTGATATACCAGGGCCTAAGTTACCTATATATTGCATTTAGTAGGTATATTAGCTGGATGAGGGTAGATTTGAAATAGGTATAATTTTAATCTTTTAACCCTTTAACCGCCACCGTCGGATATATCCGACAAGCCTGTTCTGTTACGTGACCGCCAGAGTCGTATATTTCCGACTGCACTTAAATCTACATTTTTAAGTCATAACACTGTATTTTATAAAACTATACTCGTAATTAGCTAAATATTTATAATTAAAAAAACTTGCCTGGCGCTAGGGGCACGACAAGTGATTTTAAGTCTGGCGGTTAAAAGGTTAATTTGTCTTGGAAAATGCAAATATTGAATTTAATATACAAAAACCTCATCACAATGTTTGACACCAATTCTCTGGACTTGGACTGATTTTTGTTATTTTTTGAGTATAGGTAGGTACATATTTTGTACGTCTCTGAGAAAAGGTCGTTAAGTATTTATCCATAGACACAAATTAATTAATAGAAACAAACAAAGTCCCACCAATCAGCTAGTCTTGACCTCAAAGTTAACTAATTTTCTTCATATTTTAGCATTAACAGTACAATTCATGGGGGAAGCTTCGGTGGGGTGGACGGAAGAGGAAACTGAGTCATACAATGGAGAGAGGAGATACAAAGAGGTTGAATATGTTGGTGTGGAGGAATATTTTAATGACACACAACTGTTGGCAGGTGGCAATGGTAAGCTCTTATTTTATTTTTATTTATTTTTACCAAACTCTGGTGTAATTCTACAGTGCAAATCATAAGTTCAAGTTGTTATACAACGAAGTAAGAAGACGAGCAAGACACTCTCCTGATGGTAAGAGATAACGCTGCCCATAATTAGTACAATACCCAGGATTTTACATAGGTAAAATTCTGGGTGCACTGCCTCAACGCTTCTTACTTGAGAGTCATAAGATGTTAAGACTCTTCAGCCCAGTTATTTCACTAGCTACAGTGCCCGCCTACCGAAGCACAGTAATGTTTGCACATCACTGCTCAGGCTGTGGCATAACAGACACTGTTGGGATACCCACCTAGACAACATCCTGCAAAGGAAGTATACCCCTGGTAAAATTTTTAAATTATTAATAGGATTATTTGTATGTATTGCCAACAGCACCACAAAGCCTAATTCCCGGCACCCACACCTACCAGTTCAGCTACATGCTCCCTCCATCAATACCATCCTCCTTCGACAAGGACGAGCGAGGTAGAGTCAAATACGGAGCCAAAGCTACCATAGAGCTGCGAGGACCGGGGTACCTTAAGGAAGTGTACCCTAAGTTCTTTGATGTTGTAGCACCGTTTGATTTGAATTTGGGCAACCAGAGATTGAGGGTGAGTTTTGGTTTTTTTTTACAGCACCTCCCCCTACTTTATCTAAGTTTAATGCGTTACGCATTGTCACCTTGAAGGTCGCAGGATGATATATGTGGGACATCTGGCTGTTTCCTATAAGATATTTAGGAGGCAGTTGTTAGGTCACAGGCCCTGTAGTAATCTCGGCGGCCTGAAACTGCGACATAGGTTGGCCATACAACCTATAAATTATGATTTGACTCTGACAGTGTAAGTAGGGTAACCTGTTCTGTTGGAGTATAAAACCCTATTATTATTATCTCAGCCGAAGAAGGTGAGGCGTGGATATCCACCACAAAACCTGGGGGTGTTATTGCGGGATGCCATAATGCCGCCGAATCACTTATCCGCGGCATCAACATCTGAGTTCTTCATCATCTTCCTGCCCTTATCCCACATTACGTAGGGTCGCCACAACACGTCTTCCTCCTCCATCCTACTCTATCATCTGTCAAATCTTCATTCACTCCCCTAGCATGCATATCCTCTTTCTAAGTATGGTGTTTAGACTTTACAAAAAATTCTACTCTTTGTTTTTGTGGGTGCTTCCAATGAATACATGTTAAATTCATTGTTATTTTTGTCTGTTGTGTTGTAAAGCCAGTCTTGCTTGCTTACATCACCTAGGCATAAAAATAAGTCTATTTGCCATAGTCGGCTCGATTAACTAGAGTTTTTGTATGGGAATAGATCGGTTCAGATCTGTAGGTTGCAATCCCGAGGCGAGATCGCTAAGTCGAGATCTCGCAGGATTTGAAATTTCAGTCCCGGAATTTTCGGGATCTCGGGTGAAAAAAAAAACTAATAAACAAAGGCAACGAAAAAAGCCTACTTATTAATACGTCTGTAGGTAGCTACTTATATACATATATATATATATGTCTCATCAGTAGGTATGTTAATATTTCGTTAATTTTATTAGATAAAAAGTAGGTCATAGGTACATAGTAAAAAATCTAATGTAAAATCTAGTTGCCACTCAAATATTATTGTACTTATGCTAAAATTATATTAAGTATTAAGAGCATTTATAGTGAGGGAAGCCCGTTCAAGTTTAGGTATATTAGCTGAGCGCGACGCACACCAATGCATCACTTACGCGGCCGAGTAATACAACATGTAGTCGCTTGGAATAAAATGTCTTGATCCTATGCAATGCAAGTTATTTGTTGAAATCATTAAGTCAATATGTAGGTATTAAAGTTTTAACCCCCGACGCAAAAATGACGGAGTGTTATAAGTTTTTAACCCCCGACGCAAAAACGACGGGGTGTTATAAGTTTTTAACCCGCGACGCAAAAATTACGGGAAGTTATAAGTTTTTAACCCCCGACGCAAAAACGACGGGGTGTTATAAGTGTTTAACCCCCGACGCAAAAACGACGGGGTGTTATAAGTGTTTAACCCCCGACGCAAAAACGACGGGGTGTTATAAGTTTCTAACCCCCGACGCAAAAACGACGGATCATTCCCTTTTAGTTCCCTAGTGGATCTAGTGGGAACTTCTTTTCTCAGTAGTTCCCCTTTTTTGAAAAGGGGGGAGGGGGAGGGGAGGGGGCAGGGAGAAGAGAGGGGGAGGGAGGGAGGTGAGGGGAAGGGGGGAGTGAGGGGGGCAGGGGTAAAGTGGGAGGGGGAAGGGGGAAGGGGAGTGGAAAGGGAGAGGGGAGGAGGAGGGGGAAGGGAGAGGGGGAATTGGAGGGTCCACTTCCCCCTCCCCCTCCCTGCTCACCCACCCCTCCCTTCTCCTCCTCCCCTTCCTCCCTCCCCCTCCCTTCTCCCTTCCTCCACCCAACGTCCCTTCTCCCCCTCCCCCCGACCCTTCCCCCCTCCCCCTCCCCTTCTACCTCCCCCCTCCTTCCCTCTCCCCCCTTCCCCTTCCTTCTCCCCCACCCCTCCCTTCTCCCTCCCACCCCTTCCTTCTCCCCACCCCTCCCTTCTCCCCCTACCCCCTCCCCTTCCCTCTTCCCTTCTCCCCCTCCACCCACCCCTCTCTCTCCCTTCCCCCACCCCTTCCCCCTCCACTTCCCCCTTCGCCCCTCCCCTTCCCCCACCCCTTCCACCTCCACTTCCCCCTTCGCCCCTCCCCCTCCCTTTCCCCTTCCCCCTTCCCTCTCCTTACCCCTTCCCCCTCCCTTCTCCCCCTAACCTCCTTTCTCCCCCTTCCCCTCCCCTTCACCCTTCCCCTTCCCCTCCCATTCACCCTTCCCCTTCCCCTCCCCCTCCCTTCTCCCCCTCATAACGCGCGATAAGGAACTTCGTTCCAAAAAGGGGGAACTACTGAGAAGTGATCATTCCCACTAGATCCCCTTTTCAAAAAAGGGGAACTACTGAGAAAAAAGTTCCTACTAGATCCACTAGGGAACTAAAAGGGGAACTAGTGGGAATGATCCAAACGACGGGGTGTTATAAGTTTTTAGCCCCCGACGCAAAAACGACGGGTGTTATAAGTGTTTAACCCCCGACGCAAAAACGACGGGGTGTTATAAGTGTTTAACCCCCGACGCAAAAACGACGGGGTGTAACGGGCGGATAAGTTTGACGTGTCTGTCTGTCTGTCTCTGTGTCTAGGTTATTATATAGTATCAAAGTACTCGTCAATACGACTCAAATGAGCCCAAACTCGATGTAATTGCGTCGTTTAATTACGGAATTCCTATGTCCACCTTTCAGCTCCATCATCAGATCAGCTCCATATCATAATAATATTGCATTGTCATCCGATTCAAATATGAATGCAAAATTTCAGCTCAATCAGAATCCGGGAAGTGGATCAAATTGAACTTGCAAGATTTGATTATAGACAGACAGACAACAGACAGGTGTAAGTAAAACAAGTGAAATTTTAAATAAAACTTTTTAAAAACAAGCTTATTCCTACAAGGCGAATCGTTTGAGCCCAAACTCGATGGGGTTGCGTCATTAATTACGGAGATCCTATGGTCATCTTCCAGTTCCATCATCAGATCAGCTCCATGTCAAAATATTGCATTGTCATTCGATTTATACATGCATAAAAAATTTCAGCTTAATCGGACACCGGGAAGTGGGTCAAATTAAAGTTGCAAAATTTGATTACAGACAGACAGACGGACAGACAGACAACAGACAGGTGAAAGTAAATAAAAGCTTGTAATAAAACGGACTTTAATATCAACAAACACTATAGTACTATAACATTATGTGACCAAAAAAAAAATTCCGTTATTATTATATAGAGTATCAATTTTTGCGGTCCAACTATAATCGCACTATATGTGTGGGTTAGCGACGAGAATAATTTGGAGCGCGGAGCGACACGTCCACTCTCTGAGAGGCCTTTGGGCCGAGTGAACCGAGAACCGACGCGGGCCTCGTTTTATAGTGATTTTGAAAAATTCGGCAAAAATATAAATATTACATTTTAAGTAAATTTAAAAATACGATTGGATCAAAAAAATGTTATTATTTAATGGTAAGTAATTATTTTGAGTAAATATAAAAGAGTCATGTATAAAAAAAATGTTTTGTAAACAGTAATTTCGTAATAATTTTACATCTTTATGATTTTATTTTAATAAGAAATACCTATAATTCAAACTTTTCCTTAATAAATATACTAGTTTAGGATCTTTCCAGTAATAGTAATTTTTTAGATTCTAATAAAGACATGTATATTTGGATATACCCATGTCCAAACATTGCTTCAGAAGTAAATCTATAACCCCTTTATCCATTTACCTTGACGTAATTTAAAAACGGTCAAAACTAAAAAGGTTTTTCTGTAGAAATTGATTAGATTACAAGTTCTTTTAAAAGTTGTGAGTAAAAGTACCGTTCTAAAATAAGTATTTTCAAAATAATCCATGTTTGAACATCACAGATTTGCGCTTGGGTCAACTAAACGCTCTTAACATAACTAATCATTGGACCCTGAAAGTCAGAAACCAAATATTTTAAATTCGTATTTTTTAGCAAATCATTCCAAAAACTTACCTAGGTACCAGGCACCTACTATCCTTAATTTCATTCATGCTTTACTGTGTCATCAACGTAATTGACCGAAATATCCACTCTGTATTTAGTACAGTGCCTGTTATATTCGCTCATGATTGATGACGCCGCCTGTCGAGGTCACCCATACATACACATACTACATACATAGGTACACAGACAGGCTCAAATCGCATTGTAAATGTTTGCAGTCTGAAAGCTGATGTGTCTACAAAGATGGGTAGAATTAGGGCTGTGGGTCGTAACTGTTACGATCCGTAACTGTACCAAATAAAGTTTAATTAATGTCATAGATTTGTCATATAATATTTATTAGTAAGACCGCAGGCTTATGTCCTTAATTTCTAGTTTAATAAAGGTTTGATTGATTTGGGCTGACGAATATAAATGTGTGCAATGCGCCGTACACACACAAAATCCAGAATTCAAATGACAGATAGCCAATATACGTTTACGAATCTCCAAAGTTCCTTCATTCAATGGTAAACTTCGTTTTGCAGCGTCGAAACGCGCGTCGCGGGCATCTTTTTACCATGGTTTTATTCTGTATTGTATATTAACACCCTGCGGAGCTGCGGTGTTGGAAATGTTTCTAGTGCCAGTCCTAAACGAAAATTTTTTCCCCAACAGGAACCAATAGAGCTAGAATTCGAAGAAGCGTATAGCGGTTGTTTCTGCGGTTCCGGCCCAGTGAGCGTCAAACTACGCATACCCGTGTCAGGGTACTGCCCCGGTCAGGTCATACCTGTGACCGTTCAGGCGGACAATAACAGCAGCGTCGAGATCAACAACATTATACTGCAGATTATCACTGTAAGTCATACTTTATTGCAGTGAGCGTCAAACTACGCATACCCGTGTCAGGATACTGCCCTAGTCAGGTCATACCTGTGACCGTTCAGGCGGACAATAACAGCAGCGTCGAGATCAACAACATTATACTGCAGATTATCACTGTAAGTCATACTTTATTGCAGTGAGCGTCAAACTACGCATACCCGTGTCAGGATACTGCCCTAGTCAGGTCATACCTGTGACCGTTCAGGCGGACAATAACAGCAGCGTCGAGATCAACAACATTATACTGCAGATTATCACTGTTAGTCATACTTTATTACAGTGAGCGTCAAACTACGCATACCCGTGTCAGGATACTGCCCTGGTCAGGTCATACCCGTCACTGTACAGGCGGACAATAACAGCAGCATGATTAACAACAACCCCGCAGATTATCACTGTTTAAACAAGTAGATCAAATTTAACTTGCAGAATTTGATTTGAACAGACAGGTGAAAGTAAATAAAAGCTTTTAAAAAGGAAATGGTAACAGAGTAGTTGTAATGGTCACGATATGGCAGCAAAAACAACTTTCAAATTTAACGTTACTGTGAAAATGGTATCCTGTTGAGTGTTTTAGAAAAATTGGAAATTTTAAAACATAGAAATAACATCGTTAAGTCTCGATCCTGGTATTTACATACAAAGGTTATCTGCGTGTGATAACAGAGGTCTTAGCTTACAAGGTCGAGTCATTTGAGCTATGACCGAATTTCTTCGAATTTAATGTATAGATTAATAAGATAAGGAACTTTTATTTTTATACCAAACTTTAGGTTTATTTTTTAAAAGAACAAAAAAATATTTCTCTTGATCTTTGGGTCCATCTGAAGACGTTTTTTGACCACCAATTTCTCAATGGATGGTAGATATCAATTATCAATCATCAAATAGGATTTTTGAAATTATTATTTAATAAAATATTCGTGGTCGCAATAATGAAATACATAGGTAAGTAATTATCATTACAAAATGCCTAGATCCGACAGATAAATATAGAGAGGCAAACTAGATAATTTTCCAGTTATTTTTCTTACCAGCGTTGCAAAAAGATGGAGCGTGAACTAGGCCAATCAGACCATTCAACGATTTTCTTTCTGACCAGCGTCGCAGATACCGCAGCCAGCGTCCAATCTCGGAGTACATCCCCCCGGAGGAAGTGCTGGTCTCCGTGAAGAAGGGCTCCATCATGTCCAACACCAAGAGGACCTACACCCTGGGGCTGAAGGTGCCTGACATCATCGCGCCTAACCTGGAGGGCTGTTCCATCATCGATGTGGGGTATTTCTTCAAGGTGAGTGTCTTCAATATCAATGATAAGGTCTTCATAACCAAGAGGACCCTGGGCCTGCAGGTCCCTGACATCATCGCGCCTAACCTGGAGGGCTGTTCCATCATCGATGTGGGGTATTTCTTCAGGGTGAGTGACTTTAATATAGATGATGAAGGGCTCCATCGTGAAGCATGAGCAAGAGACTTTGATCGATCCGACCTTCATCTTGGGGGAGGTTGTTCCATCATTGAGTAAGTATTTCTTAAATGGTCTTTAATATTCTGATGAATTGCTTCATCATGAATACACCCAAGATAAATGCGTTACGCATCGTCCTGCGTCGGATGGTGCAAGGCGGTATGTGGTACTCCCTCCGAAGCTGGGCGCGGCGGGGACACCCACTAAAAGCCCGGGGGTGTTCTAGTGGGAAGCCGTAGTGCTGGGGCAGCGAAAACGCCGAAACACCCGATCGAAGCTTACTAGCTGCGATCGGGTGTTCGACGCTACTGCGTAGACCGTAGAATAACTGCTCAAAGGCGCGTAAAGTCGATGGGTACAGCTAGTATGAATAAATAAACAATAAACTGCAATAGTACCTTTAGTACTACTTGCATTCAATACAGATATTAAAGTGGGTGGGTGCATAGTGCATATAATACCATCTCATAGAAAAACAGAACACTTTGTTTAGTTACATATCTGTAATGTGAGGCTGAAGGGTAGATTTTTTTTATACCTATACCTATAATAGACGACGAACAGTAAGACCTAAAATAATAATTGCCAAATCGAAAGATGCATAATTAATTATAGAATAATGGATTATGTAGGGATGAATAATATGGGATTTCCGTTTTGCAACGGTGAATAATTAATTTATGTTTTAATTAATTCTTGAAAATTGCGGACATAGTTGTGAATCATCAACAAATTTCCTCAATGATTTCCTAAAAACATTCTACTTAATATAAATATTGAATAGGTACAAATTTTATTAATTTCATTTCACAGGCACTGATAAAGATGACAGGCTGCAACGATGACATGGAGGACGAAGCAGAGATATGCCTCGGTTTGCTCCCTCTAACAGAAACCTTAGACGGGCCTTACACACATCCTTTAGCTTCAGACCTACCAACCGGTCCTATACCTGATATAAGGACTATCCAGGCTAACTTGGATGCACAACAACAACAACAGCAACAACAAGTACATCAACAGAATATGCCACCTCAGCCGAATATCCCACTACATCAACCGAATATCCCACTACATCAACCGAATATCCCACAACATCAACCGAATATCCCACAACATCAACCAAATGTACAGTCGCATTACACCATTCAAGTTCAGGAGCAGTATATATCAACTAAAGATCCGTCAAAGAATTATCAGATCGGGTTTAAGATTGACCAGCCTGGGTACCCTCAGAATTGGCCTGCGTCTCAGTTCCCTCAACCGAGTGATTTGAGAATTAATTTGCCTTCTATTCCTATGAATAACATGGGACCTTCTGCCCCACCTCCTTCCAGCTAAATATAACTTGTGCCTTGCGATTTTACATGGCTAAAACACTATTATAAGAAATGGGATTTGAAAATGTTATAATACCTAAAGGTTCGTTATTATGTCAAACTGGACTACTTGAAAAAACATCTATCTTCACAAATTATATGTTTTTGAAAATTGTAAGGATTGTAGATTATTCCGCGATTTTTCACAAGTTGTTTTGATGTGTAGACTATATTGCGTATTATAACTACATCTTTTTAATTCAAATCATTCTTTTTAAAAATCGGATCGATGTTTTTGATGTACAAAGTTTCAAAGAAAAACACTCTTAATAATACATACCTATTTGATATTTTTTTTTTAAGATTTTTAGTTGTACCAGGAGACTAAAAAGCAGAGCTTTTTAATTTTAATTAATTCTTGAAGAATATTAAACTCAAGTGCCATTAAAAATACTTAATTAATATATACCTACATACTTTTACAATATTATGATGCATTTGTATAGCCTTTAATAAATATAAGAATAAGTACCTACTTACAAATTAAAATATATTTTTGTCTATTTTGATAATATTATTAGCGCTTTTTGAAATGTTTTCATATTTTACAAGATAATAATTAAGAATTCAATGTTTTAATGTACATTGAATAATTTATAAAATTATACAATAAAAGACTTATTATGTTTTTGAGTGCTAAAGGTTTTAATTTAGAATAAGTAATTATTTGTAATGTTTTTTTTTTATATTTTTGTTATAATATGGTTATTTTGTACCTAGATATCACTGATACAACTTACCCTTCTGGCAGAGTAAGACAATCTTTAAAATGGTGCACCCCGCATCAGCATCATCAATCAAGGCATAAAAGTTTCTACGTAAATCCTACCTATATTCTACTTCCTACTAATACATATTATATGCCAAAAGTGTGTGCTTGTTATATCATCAAACCTATATGCTTAAACTGAATGTGTTAAAGGGTGATAAAATGGAGGTACGAGTAGCTTAGACCCGAAAATAACATAGGTTACCACTACTATAACTCTGCTTTCACGGGTAAAATCTGGGTATTAAAAGCAAATAATAATTGTTACTAGCAAAGTAGCTAAAATAGCCGAACTCAAAATTGTGAATTGCATAATATTATGACAATATTATTATTACTTATTTTGTCTACTCTGTCATGATGAATATTGGATCTGTGTATTAAGTTCTTAGATTTGTAAGTGTTTTAATATGGCTAAAAGCTGCAGGCCTATTATTATGTGGTGCCTTAATTTAAGTCACAATATTTTTTAAAGAATCTTTATAAAATGTATGAGAATAAAATATGAAATATACTTATTGGAACAATAATTAAGTTGTTTTATTTGTTTTTTAAATAATTATACATCAGTGGACATTAATCAATCAATTTATGAAGTTAGAAATCAAAGAATTATTATTTATAGGGTTAACAAAAATATTATGGAAATTAAACAACTATATTAACATATCAATATTTAATTCCATATAATTAATAAAAGCGAGCATTTCTTATTATTTATAGGTACATAAACATTTTAAAAAATATGTCATTATAAAAACGAAGTATACATAAATTCTTAGACTATTCATTAAACGTAAAAGACCACTTTGACGGTCGACGGATCGCGTCTATATCAGCAAGCAAGTCGACCGTCAATGGGGCCCTTAATAATACGAAAATAGTAAAAAAAAAATGTCATTTATCAGAAATTAAGTATAGTCTGACGAGGCACTGATCTTATAATTATATTACAAAAAGATACAGTAACAACTTGGATATGTTCCCATTTGCCCCCACATTGTTGTTACCCAGGTGGCAACCGGGAATCAAATTCCCATTTGCCACCGGATGCCGGAATTTTACAACAATTCAAGGCACTGTACATTGCTGAATGGATTGTGAAGGCGAATCAGAATATTTAATAATTTGTAGGGATATATTTGCAGTTATCTAAAATATAAAGGGAGACATTCAAAATGGGGGTCTCTTCGTACGGGGGGTTGGTAATCCACGCAGGATTATAACACGGTAAAGAGATATTTTAACCTTTTGAACGCCACGGCACAAACGCATTTTCGTGCCCTGTGCGCCAAGGCACAATTTAAAAAAAAATACTTACGAAAGTGTACTAGTGTAGCCAAGAGTCAATAAATATTTTTATATCACTTTATTAAGACTGGGTTTTTTGTCGTCTATAGACGTCGTTGGCGTACAGGACCCGCAAGTGCTTGTCAAGTATAGGTGACTTTGGCGGTCAAAAGGTTAAAGAGACGAGTTTGCAACGCTGTCGACAGGGATCGGCAAGAAGCGAGGTGCCGAATAGACGTTTTCATGCAGTAAGCTTTCGAATAATAGTTGTAAATTAGTAAAAATATCACAAAGTAATTAATTATTTTTGATATTTTGAGTAATTCATAATTATAACGCCTATTCGGCACTTCGCTGCCTACCGAACCCTACCCACTTCGTTGCAAACTCGCGCGACATTGAGTTCAAGCTTTTAGGGAGTCAAATTACTGTATATCTCTTTACCGTGATTAAAAGTAATAGCGACATGACTACAACATGACATTACTACTATAAGCTACCCGGTGGCAACTAGGAATTTAATTCCCGATTGCCACCGGCGGCAGTCCATGTAAGGGCAACTGGGAATACATAATTTCAAGGCCATATTGACCCATGAGTTTAAAGGATTTACAACATTCATATTGACGACTTTTAATTATAATAACTGACCAACCAGCTAGTCTATTTTATGCGGGTAGTCGAAAATATTCGCACCAAGTTTTAAATTCTTCCTTTTATAAGTAATTCTGTTACGTTTATTTTATAAAATCTTATATCAATTAACGAGTATATAACCATCATTTAAAAATATAGGCCATTTAAAAGGCACTTACCAAGCCAAGGCACGCCAAGCCGAACAAAAAAAAGCGACACGGCCGTACCATCCTTTTATGGAAGCAATTCAGACCATTTTCGACCCCTTTATTTTTTCTTAGTATCAAAGGACGAAGAACTCGTATTGTCCAGTTATTGTTATTTGTTATTTTATCTGTATGCAATCTACTTTTAAACTTTCTGGTTGAGGAACTTCAAAAATGGTTATTTTTATTTTTTGGAACGAAGTTCCTTATCGCGAGTTGTGAAAGGGGGCTAGACGGAAAAAATTCTTACGAAAACTTGTCACGACACTTTTTGCTATAGTAAGCTATTGTAACCTGTGCGGCGTGCGCATGTTTCTCTGTCTGTCTGTCTCTCTCTCTCTCTCTTATAGAAAGCAAGCCAGATATTTTCATTAATCGAACTTCGTTCCATCCGGGTGTCCCTTGACACCTCTCAAGTTTTTTTTTATTATAGGTAAGTTAATGGGTGAGTCTGACCACGATCTCTCCTGATCTTAATCGATGATGTGCCTGAATCTAGTAGCAGGCTAAATCTAGGAACTTGCGATAAACCTGCTCACTGAATATCGTGTCGGAACACGGTCAAAATACTCATATAAATTTGTCGTATTTACAAACATTACACTTAATTATCATCTGGTGTTTTTACAAAACATTTTAATAAAAATATGAATTCCTGTAAATATTGTAAAAGTATAATAAATGCAATACACTACACATTAAGCCTTAGGACTAATATACTTAGTAAATAAATAATAAGTCGGGCAATCTAACTGCACTAAAAAATGAAACCTCAAAAATCCTGTACAAGTAGACATGGCCAAAAATATGGCACGTTCGGGGACCAATCACAGCTCTCTGTTCCGTATTTAAACCAATCACTGATCATTTCTACCAGTAACCTGCTAATTGATTCGTTAAAAAACGTCGTATAGAGTCCTTTTCACAAAAGAGGTCCCGCGGAATTTTGCGGAACTAAATTTAATTTTATCGATTATTTCACATCCTTAATTTTTATTTGTTAGATAAAATAAATACCTATTTAATAAAGAAATTAAATATGAGAAATTGTGAGGATTTCAAAAGTAATAGATATATAAACTTTTAATTTGAGTAATAGTGGCGCCCCGCAAAAATGACTCCTTTCGTGAAAAGCACTTACGTTGTTTTGGTTCACCGTAGACCCACTATTTCTGGGGAATCAGGTCCAAGTTAGACTTCCTGATTATTATTTATTTGTAGACTACAATAATGTACTTTATTTAGGGTAAGGTGGGACGACTTTCTCTTCTTTTTCTGTAAAAAAAATAACAAAAAGCCGCAATTAGTAAAATTGCTCAGTAGCAGTACTAAATTAAAATGTAATATTTTAAGTCTATACTGTTCCACTGCAGGAAAAGATCTCCCCCAAATATTTTTTTAAAATTCATTATATATATAAGTCTTTGACCACGAAATCTATCCAAGTATCTCTTTCCTGTGCAAGGTGGCACACATTGTTATATTACTAAAAAAGTTTTTTTTTTTCGACATCGCTCCTCATCCCATTTTTTTATATATCTCACTGAAAACACTTTTAAAATGTGTGCAATAATATTAGGCAGGACTTGTATAGAGGAATTTTCAATAAATTAATTCCTTGAATTTATATTTCAAAATTTGTTAAATTGTGCGAGCGAGAGAGTTGTCACTCGATATATACCCTCTTAACCCAGACTTTTTTATAGTCAAGGCAGAGGCCTTTTAAAGATTTTAATTTAAATGTAAAGGGTAACACTTATCAGAGTCTATCTGTGAGTCCTAGAAATGTAATGTGTGGTATATGTAATGTGTGTTCAAGTCAATAAATTGATGTGTTTGTTTATCCACTTACTTTCCTCATCTGGTGTAGAGGCAGGGGCTGATGCTGCAGCGTAAGGGCTGGCAGGCTGCGAAGATATTAAAAGGATAACTTTAAAATATCACCCAGTAAATTGCAGTGAAAAAGATAAAAGACAAGAAAGTTCGCATGGTTGGTATAGGTATTCCATTAATTTAAAAATACCTATCCTGTGGTTTATTCAAACTTGTAATAAAGCTAAAATTTCTTATTCAATAAACGAAAATAAAAAGAACATAATGCGCTAAAAAATGAGTACACAAACGATTTTTTGAAGTGAAAACTTCTTTAGCGGCGCTGAGCACTTTTTTGTATGGGTAAAAACTTTAAAACTCGCGTCAGGGTCACGTGATGCTGATCGAAAAAGCGTAAGATCGAGGGGAAGGGAGAGGAACTAGTATCTCCCACTCTTTCTACCGTGCCTGAGTGTGCTGCTCTGTTGATGGTGTAAAAGTCGTCGAAATTATGGATGGAAGTTGATTTTTCTGAGAGATAAAATTTAATGTAATATATAAATAACGATATAATATTATAAATAACAACATATAAATTGTCATATTTGTGTACGATAGCGCAATAAATAAACATTGTATTCTACCTCATAAATGATAGTACTTTTATACTTATAATTAAACACAACGTTAATATTGAAGTTTTCACTTCTGCCGGCACTCCCGGAGTGCTACCTTTTTTTTAAATAGGTTCAATACAACCTTTACTGTGACCAAAAATTAACAGAAAAAACTTAAACTAAACTATATTGATTGTATTTTTAAGAACCATACTCACTCTTGGCACAGCATTTGGCGGCAACAGGGGCATGGATTCGCTCGGTTGATCTGATCCAGTAAAGCCCAAACTGCCAGTCTTTAGCCCTGAACCATTTGATGGATTCGCATCACCTGCGAAGGGCATACCCGCCGGGTAGGGGGCATTTGGGGCGGAATATGGGACATTGGGGGGAGGATACGGCTGATTTGCCCCAGGACTATAAGGAGTGTTGGAAGGGTATGGGGAAGTTACCAAAGTTTGAGACGTGACTGGGGGGTTTTGAATGTTGGGGGAGGCAGTTGGGAACGGGATGGCATTCGGTGGGTGAGGTGTGGCATTGGGTGGAAATGGTGAGGCATTAGGGAACGGAGCATTTGGGTATGGCGCGGCATTTGGATATGGGGTAGCATTCGGGTATGGAGCGGCGATTGGAGGGTGAGGTGTAGCATTAGGAGGGTAGGGTGTGGCATTTGGGTACGGGGTGGCATTGGGGTAGGGTTGAGTGAACCCTATAGTGGGAACGCCCGGGTATTGCCCAGGTTGGGAGACGATAGGAGCTTGGAAGCCGTGAACCCCTTGAGTTGTGACGGCATTTTCCAAGCCGTTGGTGACGAATTGAGGACCGGTTAGAGGCACGGTTCCCATGTATATGTCGTGGGTTTGGTCTTCGTCTGTGTGACAACCAGACGTTTCTATGTCCACCTGTTATAAATATAAATACACGTCTTAATAGACCAGCACCAGTTGCCGCAAACGTTAAAACGAAGTCTCAAATTAAGGAATTATCTTGACCCAAATAATACAATATTTATCATCATAGGCGGATTTAGGGGGAGGAGGGGCCGGGGGCCAAGGCCCCAATCTGTGTCTGACACACCAAAACACACAGACACAGACAGACAGATATGTCTGTCTGTGTCTTTTGGTGTCTGTATCATAAAGTATAATTATCTATCTATGTATATAAATCACTCACCCTAAAAGTATAGTTGATGTTGATGAACCGGCAGTGGTTAAGGTTAGGCACGTCAACATCAGGTATCTCCAGGTCTATGGTGTAGTTACGCGTGGTGTTGGCAGGGATGGGACCCTTCTTTAAGTACACTATCTTGTCTTCCTCGCTGCGACAGTCTGGCTCGTTCACTGCCTCGAAGTTTATTATCTGGGAGAACGGACAAACTAATTGTAATTTGACTCTGACTGTGTAAGTAGGTGTTCTGATGGGGTAAAAAGTAAAAACCCCAAATATTATGTGACAAGTGTCATTAAAGCAATGTAAATGTCATCCCAGTTCATTTTCATCACCTCAGACAGGTTATACTAAGACATCTGAGAGGTCGTAGAGGCATGTACAAGTATGTCCTGTCTGGGAGCTAGATGTTGGTAGAAAATGTACACATCATACCTTAATGTTGCTACATGATGTAAACATTAATGATGGAAAACTTGATGACGTCCAAGTTCTACGGTACTATTGTTGGAGCAAGCCACCTCTATGGGTACGACCTGTCTTGGAACGAACCTTTGTGCGGGCAGCTTGATGAGAGTCTCCGCGATGCCTGACCTAGTGCACCAGGGCTAGATATTGATAGAAGATGTAAATATCATACCTTGATGATGGAAAACTTGATGACGTCCAGTTCTACGGTACTATTGTTGGAGCAAGCCACCTCTATGGGTACGACCTGTCTTGGAACGAACCTTTGTGCGGGCAGCTTGATGAGAGTCTCCGCGATGCCTGACCTAGTGCACCAGGGCTAGATATTGATAGAAGATGTAAACATCATACCTTGATGATGGAAAACTTGATAACGTCCAGTTCTACGGTACTATTGTTGGTGCAAGCCACCTCTATGGGTACGACCTCTCTGGGATAGATGCTAGATATTGATAGAAGATGTAAACATCATACCTTGATGATGGAAAACTTGATAACGTCCAGTTCTACGGTACTGTTGTTGGTGCAAGCCACTTCTATGGGTACGATCTGTTTTGGAACGAACCCTCGTGCGGGCAGCTTGATGAGAGTCTCGGCAATGCCGGACCGAGTGCACCAGCAGCAGAATGTCTGCTCGAATTGGATTTCCAGGGGCTCCTGTGTATCAAAATGGTAATTGATTTTGATTTTTTGAATTTCTTTATTTAATAAATCATCTAAAGCTAATACTAGCCAGCGCTTAAAACTAGTTTGTATCAATCACAACATTAATGGTTTTTTAGGCTGACAGCGCCTTTAAAAAACTTTTAAAACAAGATGTTAATTTAATATAATTCTATTTAAATCATAGGTATGAAGGAAATCTTACACTGACATTGCGTACTAATACGCTATTCATACACTTGTAGCATTGGGTTAAAGTTAGTTAGTTAACAATATTATTATCCGTGTCAAGTTAACACAAATACAAAGGGAACAGCTCAATAAATGTATCAATCATTACAAAGGAAACAATAAAATAAAATAAAATGGTAATTAGAATTATTGAGATTTGGTCCGAACAGAGGAAATTGAACTGCTTCTGATCTTTTACACAAGATTTAATTTATTAGCAAGTAATATAGAAGTAAATTGGGTTTGATCAAGCTTTAGCACTTGGAAAAGTTGGAGTTTACACTCTAACAGAATGAGTTTTCCTTATAAGAACTTCCACAAAAAATCTACGTGGGTCTATGGTCCAACACTGCAGAGTCCCAATATGGATCATAAGTTATGTAATCAGGTCCTCAATCACAATTTTCCTTGGACTAAGTTTGACAGAATATAATATGAGTTTAGCACCTATACTTACTTTAGCGTTAGGTATGTCATTCAAGATCAAAGGCGCCAGTACTCGGAACACCGTCTGCTTGGTCTGGTCTACCTTGAAGGCGCGGTCGACGGTCACCTTCACCTTGTACCTGACGCTGCCATTGCTGCCTTCGAAGGATGAAGGGCAATGCGGCGGGATTTGGCAGTCGAAGGGAAACACGTGCCGACCTGGCTGGAGGGTCATCTCCCCTGATGGCAAATAATTACACTTCTAAATATATAAAAAAGACTAGTTGACTAGTTTCTAAGAGGAAAGAGTGACTGATTGACTGACAGGTCTATCAACGCACAGCTTAAACCACTGGACGGATTGGGTTGAAATATGGAACACTAATAGGTTGTATGACGTAGACCACCGCTAAGAAAGGATTTCGCCATGCGGGCAAAGCCGCGAGCATAAGCTAGTATAGTATAAATGCGAAAGTTTGTGAGTGAGTGTATATGTTCGTTACTTCTTCACGCCTAAACGGGTGGACCGATTGAGCTGGAAATTGGTATAGAGATAGCTTAGACCCTGGAGTAATACATAGGCTTCAGTACAGCGGGTAAAATCGCTGCGCGTAGCTAGTAATAAATAATAACACGGTCTGATTTAGTATGTGCAAAAATTGGGACAGAGATTGCAAGACCAGTAGGGTTTTTTATGCATCATTTATACTTTGACCAGTACCGACTCCAATCAGGCGCGGATCCAGGGGGGGGGTCAAGGGGGTCATGACCCCCCCCAAAATCCTAGTCGGAAAAAAAATCCGATTATATCGACTAGGTTTACGCTTTTTTTTATAGTAAGAATTAGAAAATTTTCTCTTAGCAGCAAAATTTACGTACAAGTTCATAAATTTGTTTCGCTGTTGATAGCGCATTGAGCAATTTGTGTACTTAATTTTTTTTCAGTCCTTGACTCCTAATTATCCGTAGGTTCTCATAGCAAGCTTCTTTTATAGTTAGGATTAATTGGTTTATATATTAACTGCTGCAAGCTGTTCGCGCTTTATGTTGTCTTTGTAGCTCAGCCTTTGCGCTTGCAGCGAGGTTCTTGCGTTATGACAGTAATTTTTTTTGGCACATTTTTCAATAACTAAAATTTTCTCGGCGCTCGCAGCGAGCTGCATGCGCTTTTATAAATAAGGATATTTGGTTTCCTTGCTACTCGGAGCAAACTAAACGAACATCATTCGTACTGAAAAATTCGAAATTTTCTTGGCGCTCGCAACGAGTTGCTCGCGCTTTCATAAATAAGAATAATATTTAGTTTCCTTGCTACTCGGAGCAAACTAAACGCACATTATTCGTGCTGAAAAATTCAAAGTTTCTCGGCATTTATAAATAAGAATATTTAGTTTTCTTGCTATTCTGAGCAAACTAAAGGAACATCATTCGTGCTGAAAAATTCAAAATTTTCTTTGCGCTCGCAACGAGTTGCTCGCGCTTTCATAAAAAAGAAAAATATGTGTTTCCTTGCTACTCGGAGCAAGCTAAACGCACATCATTCGTGCTGAATAATTCAAAATTTTCTCGGCGCTCACAGCGAGCTGCTTGCGCATTTATTAAATAAGAATATTTGATTTCCTTGCTATTCTGAACAAGCTAAACGCACATCATTCGTGCTGAAAAATTCAAAATTCTCTCGGCGCTCGCAACGAGTTGCTCGCGCTTTCTAAATAAGAATAATATGTGTTTCCTTGCTACTCGGAGCAAGCTAAACGCACCTCATTCGTGCTGAATAATTCAAAATTTTCTCGGCGCTCGCAGTGAGCTGCTTGCGCTTTATAAATAAGAATATTTAATTTCTTTGCCGCTCGAAGCAAGCTCAACGCATATCATTCGTGCTGAAAAATTCAAAATTTTCTCGGCGCTCGCAGCGAGATGCTCGCGCATTTGTAAATAAGAATATTTAGTTTCCTTGCACTCGGAGAAAGCTAGACGAACATTTTTCGTACTGATAAATTCAAAATTTTCTCGGCGCTCGCAGCTAGCTGCTTACAAATACTTACCAATCGTTTAGTCTAAAAAAGGTGTCAGCTATACAAAAATGCTACAGCGCTTAAATGTGTCCAAAAAAATTCCTTGAGAAAAATTCTAGCCGATGACCCCCCCCAAAATCATGGTCTGGATCCGCGCCTGACTCCAATCAGAGTTACCGACATAGCCAAATTAGCAAGCTGAAGTAGCAATGGGCTGGTGGCTGGTCACATTTGACGTAGAACCGATAACCGGGGGTAGACGAGTTCTCGAGTGGAGACCACGTCTCGGCAAACGTAGTGTAGGGCGCCCATGCCATCGAAGATGGTAGCAGACAAAACCTATAAGGCGAGATCAAGCCCTTCCTGGCACGGTCATAATAACCGCTTGCACGGTTTCTTCTACAAGCTATGAATATGGCTGAAGCCTACCATCAGTCATCAGTAGTAAACACTAACATTCCTAAATTAGGTACATTTAAAAATACTCTCGAATTCTAACCATTCATAAGTCATACAAAAATGCCACATATTATATCGTTCCATTAATAACAGATTCCACTAAGTACATAATACTAGTATATCGCTCCACTAAAACAGATTATAATCACATTCGACCTTGAATCCACATCTGTCTGGCGTGCACTTAACACGCCTAATTCTGCGGGGCAATTAGAGTTCACTTTTTGAACCGGTTTTATGGCGGGCGAATCTATAATTGCTGCTTTATTTTTGGAAACTATGTATGTATGTACATACTTTAGTTTTATATTATTAGACGGAGAGTTAGGACGGATTCACAAGTGATTATTCGCGGTATTACACACGCTACTGGCGGTATTTTTAACCGCTTAATTGTCTCTCATCCATGAGCGTAGCCAGCCATGGGTTCAGGGTGGGGCAGCAGTCTTAAATAATAAAATGATGTAACTAAACAAAACAGGTGGGCAAAATCATAGGAAGCCGAGTAAAATAGCATAATCCTGAGTCCTGACTCATCAATCATCAAGTACGTGCGATCAGCTTATTTTGAGCGCCAAAAAAAAAACGAAGTAGGACCTTACATATCAGAGCCAGGGTACGGCAAGTGCCCCACTCTGCCCCACCGGGGCTACGCCCATGCTCTCATCATTACATTTCCCAAATTGGGTAACAAAATATCCATACATGCTATAAATTAATCTACAAACTCTTGCGTTTATAATATTAGTAAGATATTTCAAAGTTTGTTTTGACGCAAGACCATATTTTGCGATAACGGGTAGTAAATTCATATTATCGGTATGCAAAAATAGGTATAGGCACTAGCAGATCCATGAGGCAGGGGGCCAAGGCATAGTTTGGTAAATTAATATTTGCTTTAGGTTTTTCCCGCTAGAACCGCTGTTTATTATTCTGATTCCAGTAATAAAACAATTAAAAGTTAATTCTTTAAGACTTTAAGAAGGAAGCTGTAGCGTTGGCAGACCAATTGCTCGATTAAATCCCATGAAAGACCTGAATGCACTCCAACTAGGACAGTAGTGAATGGCACAATAGGGAGAAAGCCTATGCCTAACGATGGGCTGAAAGAGTCTGATGATGATAAGATTATTATTTATTTTGGCAGACAAACTAAAATGGCAATACCCTTTGTAATTTTTATTACACAGGTCATCGTCACCCTCAGGGCGGTATGTGGGACTAGCCGATCCCGCCATATATGGGCGTGGCGGGGATATCCACAAAAAACCTGTGTTCCTGCGGAACGCCATAGAGCCGGGGCAGCGGGTACCCGAATGTCCACGGTCTTATCATCCTATTAACAACCTAACGTTATCAACATCCCTATTGTGAATAGTGGACCAGTTCAAAAGGAATTTCCTATATAATTTACTTCTTTACAAAGTAAATTAATCTGTTTTGCACAATTATAAGTAGCAATTTGTAGCGCCGGTTGCTAGGAGCCCCGTAGATAACTTGGGTCAAAAGTCACATAACGTTCCCGTATCCCACTAGGATAGGTGACCAGTGACCACACAAGTGCGGAATTCTACTGATATTATAACCGCGAAAGTATAGCTGTGTGTTTGTTACATCTTCACGCCAAAACGGCTGGACAGATAAAAGCTTAGGTATCTTGAGTTTGTAAATAGTTTAGAATTTAGAACCCGCAACAACAAGATTTTTTTTTTCAATTGGTAGAACCGATGCAGATGGGTTGAGTGGTAGAGCAATGTGTAGCTATTCGTATTTTGCTCTTTTAATTGACTTAATACCTAAGTTGGATTTTGCCATTCAATAATACATGTTTGTACAACATTCAAAGCAATAAACATATTTTTTTTATTTCATATCATATCGGTCATATTAAAAGTAATTAAAGTGTATTTCCAATATTCGAAACCAGAAATGGAAAGTTGAAACAAGTTATTTTCTACAAATGGAAACTGGAAACGTTGGATTCGAGAAAGGAGAGTAAGAATAACAGAATCGATGTCGTCGATTCGTCAAGAATAAATCGTTTGTCGGTAAATCATTCGTATATGAAAAGATGACTGAAAAACGAAACATTCTGTGAAACATTTAGCAAAGAAACGTCTGTCGACGAATAGTTCGTAGTTGTAAGGTTCTGTCGTCGAAGAACTCAAAAGCGAAACTTTTTTTCGACGGCTCATTCCGTGGAGAAACATATGTCGGAGTGATTAAGAATCGTAAAACGACGTTACAATAAAATGAGATTAAAACTTATGCAATATTATCATTGATCTGAAAGTTAATTGACGAAGTGCGCGGCAGTCGGCAGCATGCCAAAAAATGAGGGCACCATAATTTATTATCAACAGAGTTCTGACTAGGAAGTAGGACGTCAGGGAAGTAGGGCGCAATACAAAGGAAACAGTAATATGACAGTACAAGAAATTTTCAGAATACGCGAATATATGAAGCACTACCCGTCCACCCACTGGCCTTTCCCACTTGTGGGTGGAATGGAAGGGAATTCACGATTCCCCTCCACCCACTGGAGTAGAGTAGACCAGAATATGCACCTATAGTAATCGACAAATTATAATCTTATTTATTTACACATATACATACTGGTGTTAAGTATTGTTACAAATAAGTAGGACCTGACCTATTATGTATTTTTGGACATACACCAAAGGACTGATGCAAAAGCCTAGGATAATTTCAATCAAAACATTATTTTTTTATTGCAAGAATATTTTCAATCCTTAATATGCAACATAATCTCAAAAGTACAACCATGTTAAAATATGTAAATGAAGAAAGTTCATTGAAACACGACGCGTCGCCGAAATGTTGAGCCCATTAGCATGTTTTCGCAATGGGGAGTGTTGCTATGTTACGCATTCAGTGGGTGAAGGCACTATGCTATTATAAATCTTGTATGGCAGAATGGCACGCCATTCTTGTGCGATCAAACGTAAACGGAATAATAATTCGTCTATTTACTAGGCTTTGCATCGCTCCCACATTCAAACTCGAATTATGTAGGTACATTTTTTTATGAAAATGAGCGTAAGATTGGCCTGGTAACTGGTATGGACACAAAATATGCTGAGAGAGGAAAATCATGAGACCAAAAGTCTATGAATATGGTCATAGGTGGTCAATCGGGAAGGGGACGCCCTAAAAAGGTTTGGATGAACTGTTGGGAAGAGGATATGCGTGCAAGGGGAGTGAATGAAGGATGATAGATTAGAATGGAAGAGGAAGACATGTTGTGCAGACCCTACATAATGTGGGATAAGGGCAGGAAGATGGCAGGATGATGAGTGGAAAGATGAGCAAATCTGGTGCCTAATGGTAAGCATCATGATTGCCCATATTAGACACTGTGCCAACCAGTGTAGTGATAAATTCTGCGCGGCACTGCTAGGGCGCGGGTAGTTACTAGCTATTGGACAAAACCGTATCGTTAAGGGGCTGCGCAGACGACAGACTATCCATGACGCACTTTTAGTCTGTGAAAATAGAACCTATGCAATTATATTATTTGTGCGCCGGACTTTTTGCGCGTCGTGTGCGTTACTGCATATAATTGCATAGGTTCTATTTTCACAGACTAAAAAGTGCGTCATGGATAGTCTGTCGTCTGCGCAGCCCCTAGTGGTCATTATGACCGTGTTCTTCAATGAAGGCAAATTGTGATTCAACCCGCCTTCTAAGTTTAGTCTGCTGTAGTCTTTGACCACATCGCGCTTAGTTCTTGCACACATAATGATTTAAAAAAAACCGTGGGAGGAAGGTAGTTGTAAAGGTAATTTAATTTTTTTTTCTAGTCTGTACTGTCCCACTGCTGGACCTTTGCCCAAATCCCTCCACTTGTCCCTTTCTTGCGCCACCTCGGGCCAGCCGATCTGGTATGTGTCTAAATCGTCTCGCCATCGCTTCCTAGGCCGGCCTCGGCGGCGTTGCTTTTCTCTAGGCACCCATTCTGTAGAGATTTTTGCCCCCATTATGCAATATAATAAATAATATTATCTTCTCTTCCGTAGTAATATGAGAGAGTAACCTACTGAGCTATTATTGAGTTCGCCTTTCCTGAATCAACCAGTAGTACTCAGTAGGTACAGGTTTTGCGCGCCGCGACTTCAATGCTTGTCGAATTACGGTTCCTATAATCTCATTGCGAACCTGTTATTGATTGCATGTCGTAGCTTTCTTTAAAGATGTGGAATTGCGAGATTATAGACTTATATGTATAGTGTATAGGTTGACTAGCTTAGGCTGACCTCACAATAGGCGTGCGACTCTTGACTGAGTGGCCGGCCAATTCGACGCAAGGTTACCGCGACCACAGATAAAAGAATACTAGCCGCGACAGTGCGACGTGATCGTATCGATTCTCCAACGACTTATTTTTGCTCTTGAGAATCGCGAACGTCTTTGTGGGTCAGCCTTATTACAGTAACAGCACTTTCGCATCAACAAATGATTTCATAGCATATGATAGAGCAAAAAGTTTTTCTGATAATGTTTTCTGAGACACGGTGGCTTTCTGTTATTCTTGCAAACAGCTGTAGATACATATTCTAACAATTTTCTTTCCAAGGCTGTTTGTAATAGATTGCTGTATACGATAAGACCGCCCATTGTTTGCCTCGAGTATAAATATATGATTATGATTTCACTACACCTACTTATTTCATTGCCAGCTCCATTTTGGCAAATATAATTTGAAATTAAGCTCGAACTAGCATTTAAGAATATTTATGACACTTTTTGCCTAAATTTTAAATGCACAGTGTCTTGTGTGTGGGCATTCTGCCAATGACAGCTGCTTATATAAGTTTTTTTCAATAGTTAAAAATATTCAATCACTGAATATCATGCAAGTACTGAGCATTAGCCAGAATATTTAGAATGCCTACTTCCTCATTATTACAAATTACACCAGTGTAGAACACTGCCACTGTTCTGGGCTGGAGTTATGTTAGGGAAATTTGGGAAATACCCAAAAACACCGAGCAAGCAATATATAATCCTATCAAAAACATAAATGTGAAATTAGAGCCAAGTTCAATCTTACTAATATTATAAATGTGAAAGTTTGTAAGAATGGATGTCTGAATGTATGTTACTCTTTCACGTCTAAACAGGTGGACCGATTAAGCTGAAATTTTGTATACACATAGGCTACATAAGTACCTACTGCGGGTAGAACAACTCGGCGCAGCTAGTATTACTATATATTTTATGTAGGTACCTATGCGTTGGTCGTATGTTGACTTCAAAAACAAAAGAAGTGAGATCTAAATGGGTGCGAAGTTCAATGGTCCTGAAATATATTTATAACATAAAATACTCTATTATAACTTAAAATATAATTTATTCTTATAACTTAACGTTTTGGATCCTATCTGTAAGTTACAATTCGAGGCAAACTTCTTGAGCATTAGGTGACGTGTGGGGGGAGTTTGCGCATCGTATTTTATACGTATTTACGATGCGCAAACTCTCCCCCACCACGTCACCTAATGCTCAAGAAGTTTGCCTCGAATTTTACTATTAGTAAATGAATAAATAAATAAATAAAATAAAATAAAATAAAATAAAATAAAATAAAATAAAACAAAATAAAATAAATAAATAAATAACAGCAACCAACGACAGCCGGAGAACTGCCGACAGATGAAGCGGTAAATCGTTCGCGATGTTCATATTGTTCCTACCCGCGTTCGCTTTATATGTGATTGGTTACGTATAAATTCGAACATTACAAAAATTCCGTCCCGCACCGCAGACGCTTTTCCGCCTGTGTGTGGCGTCACCTTAAAGCCTCATGTTCACGCCACACCTTCCGAACCTGTGCGAGTCCCAACTAGTTCCTTCTGACATATACTTGACAATATTGTCTGACTATTATTGTACTGGTTGTCCATCTATGGCAAGATCACTGCACACTGATCACTGGGCACTGTAGCTAGTGAAATTACTGGGCTAAAGAGTCTTAAGTCTTAACATCTCATGACTCTTGAGTAAGAAGCGTTGGTGCAGTGCTCCTAGAATTTCACATAATTGTGAAATCCTAGGTAGCACTGTACTGATTATGGGCAGCCGTTGTCTCTTAACATCAGGAGAGCGTCTTGCTCGTCTTCTACTTCATCACATAAAAAAAAAAAAAAAAAAAAAAAAAAAAGATCTTTCTAACCTTGTGATATTTGTGCCTTGGGTACCATATTATTGCAACCGTGGTTACAGACAATTGCATATTAAAATGTGTATTATTTTAGTTTTTAAGTTGTTTTTGTACACTTTCTTATGTGTTTCAATAAAGTGTTATCTATCTATCATATTAAGTAAAAATATGGCTTACCAGACTTGCTTCCAACCAGGTAGATGGTCAAATTCATGTATTCCTCGTAAGATTCATGAGTGACGGTGTAGTGTTCCGTACGATCATTGACCCTGCGGGTGTGATCCGTTGTCCAGTGCACTTTGCACGTGCCTTTGATCTCTGCGTAAATACCTGTGGACATTTTATATTATGATGAGCCAACAACAATATCTGGCTGAAAATATATTCTTACTACTTAAGTAATATATTGTTTGTGTTTTCTTACTTATATAGGTATTGTATTGTAGCTTGTATATGTGTACCTAATATATTTAATATATGTCACTGGAAAATAACAAGATACGTAAGTTAATAAATTTCCTAGGAAATTTATGTTAACTTTCTAGGAACCTTTCTTTCCTATCTTGTTATTTTCCTGTGACATATTAATATAGGTACCTAAGTAATATGTGCTTATGCCTAGAGAAGAGACATCTTTAAAAACTTATGAAACCTATTCTTAAATATGTAATATAGGTATTTATTTTCATAAACGGGAATTTGGAGCTACTAAAAGATGTAAATGAAAAAAATATTGCATTTGATTTTGTACTGAAATGGTTGGTTTTTTATGGTTTTTTTCAAAATGTCAAAATTGTAAGGTATGTGATGGTATGGCGAAAACAGAGTTGAATTTGGGTGTGAATTCTAGCCTAGATTTATTCTAGAGTACTGAGTCACTGAAGCTGCAATGATAGTTTACTTTTCTAATAAGATTCTCATTTGCTTTCCTGTTATTTGTTTAAGTACATCCTGTTACTTTGTTTGAGGGATTATTCTATTCTATTTTAATAATAGAAACACACACAGCGAATTAGGTAGGTAAATATTAAGAGCACATATGCCACTGGACTTTCTCTCTCACACAATTAGGATACATTTTAATATATAAATAAGTATCAATTATTGCTGAATAGCTACTAGCGGTTTTACCCGCTGTACTACTATAGCATATTATGTGTTATTCCAGGGTCTAAGCTATCTCTATACAAAATTGGGTACATGTCATGTACTCAGTGTGCTCAAATCTAACAACTCATGAGTGAAGATAGCAGTAAGATTGCACTAGCAAAAATTATTGTATGAACTAAAGTACTTTCAAAAAATTCAGGAATTGAAACTACAGATACATTAAATACACATATTAACATATCTATTGTAGCCGAAATGTTAACCGGCAACCGGCAGACGCCTGTCGGGGAGTTGAAGGTCATCTTTTTATGTGTGTCTCGATTTCGGAACCAATATACCTACCTACCTACTTATAGAAACAGTTTTTAAACTTCTTACCTCGACATTTTTTCGGCTTCTGCAGATCAAATTCTAATCTCCCACCGAGCATCTGACCAGGATAAAATGTCCCGGTATCACTGTTCAGCACAAGTTGACCCTCGTCGAACCCCATCGTTGAAATTCACTTATTTTTATTCACCAGCAAAAATCTGGTTCAGTCATTTACAACACAGCACTTGGATCACAGATTTTGCAAATAATATCTATATCAGATTCATGAGTTCACGGAGTAATTTAAAATAACTGTATGTGTAAAGGTAAAACTTATCACAACCACGTCGCCCAGAAAATGTAAAAAAACTAAAAATTAAAAATTCCAATCCTCTGCCGCCAAACGTAACTCGTAATGTTGTCATGAAATTAAAAATTTCTCCCGACCAGCTGCTCAAATGAAAAAATAATACAAAATGTATGATAAATAATATGACAAATTTCAATACAAAAACTATGGCAGAGGAAGGAGGGAAGTCTCCTATAACTATCGTCATCTATATAATTAATTTATCATCAAAACCCACTCTCATAGGAATTTTCGTATTTTATATCATAATATTGTGAATAAGGCACACCCAGCCGCAAAGTGGAACTTCTATTGCCCAGCGAAATAAGCAGTAAGCACCTTCAAAGCGGGATTGTATTATTATTATTATCATCTAATATTTTTATTCGTAGACGTTAAGACAAAAGTTAATATACTCATGTTTTCTAGAAAATAGGGAAATTGTATAGACTGGTAACTCTAAAACACTGACATTGACAGTAATTTCCTTTTGACATTTGGCTGACATTGACAGCTACGTGAGCTTTTTGGCAAATGTGGCAAAGTGTGAGTCGATAAAATAAGAAAAGCCAAAGAATAGTGTTGCACTAACACGAGTAATCGATTTTTTTTATCACGACAAAAACTTATCATGTAGTTTGGTTGTTACGATAAGTAAACATATTTACATCTCTACTAAGCCAGCCTCGATGGCGTCGCGTTGTGCTTTTGGGGCTTACTATGTGATAATCGTCAAAGTAACTGTGGCGAAATAAACGAATAACCAAGAGGAACATTGGTTTTATTCAACTGAAAGAATTCCACTATATAGACATTATTAATAAAGTATGACAGTTGTCTCAATTTAGTATTGACTTTTTTCTTTGGACGATACTATGGAGATCGTATACAATGCGGAGGTCGCATATCACCTCATTCTCCCCCGGTTCAGTTTTCAGTCTCACTCCCATCAACCACAAAGTCCGTCAGGTAGGAGGGTAATTTTCGCGTTCTATTAGATCTCCTGGGGAGACCAGTCCGAAGAACTGGCGAGGACGTTGACGGTCCTTCTAAACGCGGCGGTGACGAAGGAGCGATATTTTCACGTGGAGGTGTGAAGTTGTTTCCAGACAGAACCGTCTGGCTATCATCTTCGGAGGCCGTTTCAAAGTTATCGTCCCTGCTATCATCAGTAGTACTGGGGAAGGGAGCCAATTGACGGTTTGATACCGTTGAGGTTTCTCCATTATCCCGTCTTATGAGAGAGTAGTAGGGATTGGTCTCTAGGAGCTCGGCTTCCTCGACAAGAGGGTCAGTTTTTGAAGAGCGGACGTTCTTCTTAACGAGGATCGGCCCCGGCGTGAGCCAAGATGGTAGTGAATCTCCGTTCGGGGATCTTCTAGGGTATGTAAAAAGTTTCTCGTGCGGAGTAGCGTTTGTTGCTGTACACAGGAGGGAGCGGACACAATGCAATGCGTCCTTCAGCACTACTTCCCAATTTTCCACCGATAATACCTTTGACCGAAGGCTGAGTTGAATAGTTCGCCAGAGCGTTCCGTTTAGACGCTCCACTTGGCCATTACCCTGGGCCCTGGGGGTTATAGGGCGTCGTTCTGGACGAGGCTATGTTTGACTGTCGTAGAAATGATTTGAACTCTTCGGACATGAATGACGACCCTCTATCGCTATGAATGTAGAGAGGTTGGCCAAATGTCAGAAAAAGATTTTTCAGGCAAGTAATGACGGTGGCTGAGGTCATATCCTTACATGGGTAAGCAAAAGGAAACCGACTGTACTCATCAATAATCGTAAGTATGTACTTGTTGGCTGTTTTAGAAGGCAGTGGTCCTTTAAAATCTATGTTGATCCGTTCAAATGGCGACGTAGCTTTTATCAATTTACCCTTGACCTTAAGAAACCTCGGTTTTATTTCGGCACAGGTAGGGCACGAGGCGGTCATCTCCTTGATATCATTAGCTGAGTAGGGCAAGTTTTTAGATCTTACCCAGTGATACATTCTAGTTACTCCCGGGTGGCAGAGTGCGTTATGAAGTTCTTTCAACTTGTTTATATTCATGTAGGCGCATACGCGGGATAGAGCGTCCGCAGCAGCGTTCTTAGTGCCTGGTCTATAAACTATATTATATTTGAAGCAAGACAGTTCTAATCGCCAACGTTGGATCTTCTCATTTTTTATTTTACTGTTATGAGTTTGATTGAACATGAAGGCCACCGATTGTTGGTCTGTTATAAGAAGAAAATTTCTACCAATCAGGTAGTGTCTCCATTTCTTTAGGCTCTCTACTATCGCGCAAGCCTCTTTTTCGATTGAGGATTGTTTGCATTCAGAGTTATTCAATGTCCGAGAGAAAAAGGCAACTGGTCTTCCATGTTGGGTCAGCGTAGCCCCTAGCGCGAATTCCGAAGCGTCTGTTTCGACTGCAAACATTTCATTGTCGTTGATGGCTATTAGAGCGGCTGCCTTGATATCTTGCTTGAGGTCTTCAAAACACTTGAGCGCATCAGGTGTCAACGGGAAAGTTGTCACGCATGTAAGTGGCTTTATTTTTTCGGAGAAACGCGCAATCCATTTAGCATAATGAGCAAACATCCCTAAGACTCGTTTTAGTTCACTAGTTTTAGTTGGAGCGGGAAGCTCTAGAAGAGGTTTTAGTCTTTCCGGGTCAGGACTGATTGTATTACGTATTTTCAACAGTATACCCAAGCAAGTTGATTTTAGTCTTATTGAAAGCACTCTTCTGTTCGTTTAGAGTTAAATGAAATTTATTAGCGGCGTCCATAAAGCGTTTTAGGTTGTGGTCATGATCCCTTTGATCTTTGCCGCAGACAGTTACATCGTCTAAGTAGGCGAACGTTCCTTCTAGTCCCTCTTCTGTGATGATGAAGTCCAGGGTTCGTTGAAAAGCTGCAACGCCATTAGTCACGCCAAATGGAATGCGTGTAAACTGGTACAATTTACCGCATGCTTCGAAAGCTGTATATATCTTTTCATTTTCTAATATAGGTACTTGATGGTATGCGCTCTTTAGGTCGATTTGACTGAACACTTTAAATCTTGATACGTTGTTCACGACTGATTCTATGTTTGGCAAGGGGAAGGCATCCAGATCGGTGTATTTGTTTATGGTCATGGAGTAGTCAATGACAAGTCGTTTTCGATGAACTCCTCCTCCCGCTACGAGGACTTGGGCTCTCCAGGGAGAAATACTTGTTTCAATGACCCCGTCTTCAAGTAATTTGGACACTTCTTCTTTTATAAAGACCTCATCTTCCTTACTGTAGCGCCGGCTTCTCACGGCGATCGGTTGAATGTTCGGTGACAGATTTGTAAAAACGGAGGCTGGCGGCACCGAAGCTCGTAACACGTTGCATATTTCTAAAGGTTCGCCAGGCCCACCAAGATCGAAATGAACGCTCGAGTGATGTTTGAGCAAGTCATGGCCGACAATTACGTCGGCACAGAGGTTGTCGACAACTAAAAGAGGTGTTTGCTTGTAAGTATGCTTATTCATCGTAATGGTAGCGAAACAGACACCTTCGACAAAAGAAACTTGATTGAGAGAAGCGAGATTGACTGTCTGCTTGCAGGGTTTTTTGCGTAGTTTCATTATGCGAGCAACTTTACCGTTAATAAAGCTGACCGAACTTCCTGTATCAACGAGAGCATCAGCCTTGTATTCATTGACCATGATTGGAATTGTCGCACTCCTGAGGCTCGAAGGAGAGGCAGCAGAAATAGCTCCACTGTAGAACTGATCGTTGTTTGGGGTCGTAAGATCTTCAACTGTCGTGGAGTTCAAGTTTATATTGCCCGATCTACAGACGCTTGCGAAGTGTCCTTTTTTTGAGCATTTTTTGCAGGTGGCTTTGTTGGCCGGACATCTGAACCTTGGATGAAGACTCCCGCCGAAAAAAAGCAGGATTTAGCCGAAGGTGGCGTGATCGGAGCAGCTTGAAAAGTTCGTGATGATGAAGCTGCCGCTTGATTTTCGGATTCCTTGTCCCGTGAACTACCTTGCGATATGGCGGTAAGTTGCGGAGAGTTGATACCAAGAGCAACTGCATCCTTCTCTGCTGTTTCCAGAGCCATGGCTTGATTAAGTGCTTCTGAGAGAGTGAGTTTAGAGTTTTCTAGTAATCGCTCGCGAATCCTTCGAGATAGTAAGCCGGATATGAGAGCACTACGAACTGCTTGGTCTTCATGCTCTTGGGCTATGACGTCTTCGAATTTACAATCTTTCGCGGAAAGTCGGAGAGCTCTTACATAGTCAGAGATTGTTTCGTCAGCTCGTTGCTTGCGATTGAAGAGAATGTGTCGAGCTAGAACAGTATTTTTCGGTTTGACATAGATGTCTTCTAGAACTTTCATCGAATCTTTATAAGTGGAGCATGTTTTGATATGCTTGAAAATCGATGCCGATAAATGGTTAACTAGCAGCTTACACTTAAGTGAGTCTGGTACATCTTCAGTAATCTCTTCTGCTAAGAAGCTTTCGAATGTCGATTTCCAATGTAGCCATTTTGCATCTGCATCCGCGACATCTGGCTCGACGTCAAACTTATCGGGTCGCAGATATCTTGATAGCGAAGGCTTGCTTAGTTTTTCATCACTCGATCAACTTAGGACTGGCTGCAAGATACTTAGAGGGGCTATAGACTCGACCTCATTGCATAATTTTCTGTGTAACATATCTGTGCCCAATAAGTACAGTCGACACAGACCTGGTAGAAGACATCGCTTTTTTAGCGTTCCTTTCAGTCGTACCGTGCATCACAAAAATTCACCAATATGCCGGATCATGTTTGACCTCAACGCATTCCTTTCCGCTTATCCTGATTGTGATATTTTTTGTGACAAATGGCCCACTGTTTTAAAGCATTTATTGACATTTTGTGAAACGTATAATCCTAAAAATAATGTTTACTATAATATTTGAATTGTTATGTAATTTATTTGTAGTATTAATATTAATTTGTATTATTTTTAGACTTTTCTGATATGTTTTTAATAATATGTTTAATTGCTCACGCGTTCATATTATAAATAAATAAATAAATAAATAAATAAAATCAGGCATTTTCAGTTGAATAAATTGTGGCGAAATAAATGAATAACCAAGAGGAACATTGGTTTTATTCAACTGAAAGAATTCCACTATATAGACATTATTAATAAAGTATGACAGTTGTCACAATTTAGTATTGACTTTTTTCTTTGGACGATACTATGGAGATCGTATACAATGCGGAGGTCGCATATCACCTCAGTAACAATTTAAGCCACTGATGTGACTGTAAAGCCACGTCTCCAGCGCGATTTTTGGTTCAAACATTCAATATAAACATGACAACATTGAAAACAATTTTGATGAATATGTTATTGATATTATGTTTTGTTTTACGTGCTTGCCATTGCGTATGTAAAGCAAAAACATTGTTGAAACAAACAAAAAGTGTTCTTTGACAATGTTTGGTGAAAAATGTTGTGATATTTTATGTTGAATGTGACCAAAAAAAGGTGCTGGAGACGCGGGTTTACTTCAACTTATAAATATAATATTATTATGAGTTACGATAATTATAATTTATATGGCCAATATTTCTAATGAACTACATCGATTCAAATCTCATTGAATAAAAACCTGACTTATCGATATTATGTATCGTACATTCGTCATCCGTCATCGAAGCGCGTGCCGAAGGTTGCGACATCACATCACTGGCTTACTGGCTTTCGACTTTTAGTTGTCAAATAAAATAGGCGCTTGAAACACGCGTGTCTTTACAAATTGCAAAATATCCGCTTCAATTCTCATGCATTTGTGTAAAAAATATTGAATCTTAACATAAACTCTCTTAATTATATGCAAGAAAATTATTAACGTGCCTTTTGCCATCATTTGTGTGTAGTTTAAGACTTGAACACGTTGTAATTTGCATAAAATCGGGGTTAGAAACATGGCATTCAAAAAAATGTGTTGAATAAATTAGTAACGAAACTATTCAAAATGGGTTCACCACAGAAAGATATTGAGTTGAGCCCTGTAAAGCCAGTGAATGAAGGGAACACGAGTGTTGCACAGGATAAATTAAACGTTCCCGTAGAAGATGAGGAAGATGTTATTATCGGAAGGTTCCGTAAGATCAGTTCGGCGAAGTCTATGGCAGCTACGAATGGAAATATTCAGTATCCCAGTGACGTGCCACTAAGAACTGATGATGCAGAAGCCGGGCTGCAATTTAGGACCAGGGAACCAGGGGAAAGTGACCGCCTTCTGTCAGAATTGGTCACGAATGGAGCAGCGATTGTGCAGCCGCGATCTCCTGTTACGAAGAGTAGTTTCAGGGATATTGAGAAGCCGTCGCGGTTTAAAGATCAGCCGTCTGCTACCAGGTTTCAGGTAAGGTTATATTATTTTACTCCTACAACAAAATTTTATTTATAGAGCTGTATCTTACTAATACAAATTATAAACTTGAAAGTTTGTAAGAATGTATTGATGTCCGTTTGTTACTCTTTCACACCTAAACGGGTGGACCAATTGAGCTGAAATTTGGTATAGAGGTAGCTTAGATCCTGGAATATCACATAGGCTACAATACAGCAGGTTCAACCTACATGCTATGGCATTCTGTAAAACTTTATTAGGGTTTAAAACAGATATCACTCAGGTTTAGGCAGAACTTTAAAAAGGGATCCTCTAATGATAGAAGACATCCTGTAGTTATTTTTAACACTAAGTGGATTTTTTTCAGTATCTAATTTTTTCCCCTTATTTTGGTTTTAGGGATGTAGGTATCTAAGTACCTAACACCTGTATTTTAATTGTTTCCACTCAGTTCTGGTCTGTTCAACCTTTTGAGGAAAAGGGTATTCTAAGTTAAAAATAAGTTTAATACTCAAAGTCCTAAATTAAAAAAAAAACCATATAAAGCCATACAACTTGAATAGAAGAAGAAGTTAAAAATAAAACTGGACAAGTGCAAGTTGGACTTGCCACCAAGGGTTTTGTCCGAAAAAGCAAAAAGTTGAGGTTCTTGAATAAAAGGGTCTTGATAGACAGACAAACAACCACCAAATGATCCTGGTTTCATTTTTCCTTTAGAAGTATGAAACCCTAAAAATGGTGGAGATAATGCCATTTTTATCAACATTATTTGAGGGAGAGGACACAATTAAAAATTTTGATATACCTCTAACTTTTAAATTAAAATGTGATTTGTCTTGAAGAGTAGAATAGTAAATGTATAAAGAATCATCATCATCAGCCTATGTTCGTCCACTGCTGGACATAGGCCTCTCCCATGGCACGCCACTCAACTCAGTCCTCTGTCTTTATTCTCCACCCACCCCCAGCGACCCTCCGGATATCATCGCCCCATCTCGCCCATTGGTGTCCTACACTACGACATATAAAGAACATCTTTCTTTAAAGGCTGTTAACACACATCACCTTGACTTCACATTGACTGCTGAAAAACACACATACTGTGACTAAATCCCCGTAGGATTGTGGTATAAAAACAACTTCTGCAGCCAAACTCATAAAAATACAAGTAAGACTACTACCTCACTGTAAAGTCAATAAAATAGCAACATTGTCAATACAATGTGTCTGAAAAATCTTAATAACTTGGGTGTAAAAAAAATACGGGCCTATAAATATTTCCTCTTGCATTCCAAAGTTTATAGCATTTTCATGGTAGAAAATTTCTTGCAGTACAGCCTGCATATTTTTAAATTACTTTGGTATAAGGTGGTTATCAAATCTAATGTTTTTTATGTTTGTTAGCTTATAGGTATGTCCTAAAACTAGGTGTTTAGGAAGTAGTATAATTTAAAAAAAATCATTGGATATCAAGCTTCACTTTCTGATGTCATTTGCAATCTTAGAGAACTGCTGACATTCTATGAGGAGATTGGGTAGCTCGACTGACACAGCACCCCTAATCCACGCAAAATGTGGCCTATTTGCAGAAAATTAGCATAACCTGAAGCCCCTTCAGACAAGCATCAAATGCTATCACTGTGAGGTCTGTTGGTTACCTATGACAGTTCCAGTTGTCATTTGTTACAATTACATTTGTTTTGTCAGAACTGTCATCCCCATTCTTAATGCCCCATCGCATCGCTTCGAGTGAACGCTAGTGCGAGTTTGTGTTGGTTTTTCAGCAACTGAATAAATCTAAACTGATGATGATGGCCCTCCTGTCGCCTCCACTTGTCAAGACTCGTGCCGAGAGCCTCTAGGAGGTACCTCGCGATAGTTAGGAGCGGGCATATGCCTCAAGAGGTTGCCCTTGCTTAGAGAAGTGGCTGAAATATTGTCACAAACTTAGGCAGAGGTGGATAATGTTATGACTCGTGAGACTTGAACGCTCACAAGATGTGACTAAAGACTTAAGCGACTATAGAAGCGGCAGCGACCCAAACTGAGACTTAGACACAAGAACACCTTACCTTTCCCGATCTGGACCACTTGCTACTACTACTGGACACTCTCTGGACGAAACCGTGTCGCAAATTGATCATTTTTACCGTGTTCCGGCACGATTTTCAGTGAAGCTGCAAGGGAGCTTAATATTGACTATAAATAGGCATCACCACGTGTTGTGGACTATCTAAGTATAATGGTCTAGGTGTAGGCGACGGTAATTGCTCACCATCAGGTGGGCTATCATGGGTGTCTAACGTAATTTAACGTAATTTAAGAAACTTATCCCATTCCCAATTTATTTAGAACTTAACTTGACCAAGTTTTATCAAGAACGTAACAAATGATAAAAACGCAGAAAATGTCTTCTCTTCTGTAAATCAATGTAAACAATAAATATGCATATAAAAATGTTCCGCAGCGGGTGGCGTAGGTCGATTTTAACCAGTTTGGGCCAGAAACAGGGAGTGTTGGGTAACCAGGTGGACGCCCCGAAGCCTTTTTATCAAGATCTAGACTAACAAGTGACGAGACGTGTGCGTTCCCGAGGAAATTTCGCGAAAAACAGCATTATTCCTGGCCCTTTTAGGAAATTTCGCGAAAAACCGTCATCTTTCTGACTTTTTAAATTCCAAATGAGATGTACATAGAAGTCTGATTAAAGATTAACTTGAAACTGAAGAGTTTTTAAATCTTTTAGGTCTTTACTTGAAACCTGCATTCTGAGCTTGAAACTACATTTTTAAAAAATATTTCCAAAAGATCCTTACCTGAAATTGAATTTTTGTAACCATGGCACCTGCACCTACCTAATATTATTATAGGAATATTTATTATCAATGCGTACATATTATTTTCCTATTTGTACGCATAAGGATAATTCCTACTATTTACCTACTATAACTAATCCAATTTATGTGTTTGTCAGAATGACGTTCAATCTTAAAAATCCACCTTTTAGGTAAATAATATTATGTCTTACGTTCACGTAATAAAAAGTCTCTCTTAAGTATCTGAATATTTTTCAGATACTGCGTTTGCACACATTTGATCCTTCTTCTTGACAGAATAACTGAACCAAATCAATTGAAATTTACAATTTAGGCAGCTTCCAGTCTAGAATAACTCATAGGGTTTGTTAGAGAGGAAAATCGTCAAGCGTACCTAACACCTAGGTAAGTAAATCGATTTTACGCTAACGCACGGTCTAGGTCATAGGCGCCTGCTTGTATTCAGTACCCAATAAATCATAATAGCCGCAAATTGGATAAGTGCAGGCAGTCGGCAGCTTCCTACAGCGTCTTAGGGTGCCGCTGGCCGCTTGGCATTAACGAATTATGGTCAGGAGTCTGGAGAGACCCTGCGGCCTTCGTTGCTTGAGGTAATTGTTTGCGCGTGTCTTCAAGCCCGGATGGCGACGGGATTCTGTCCGATGCATAGTTTTTTTTTATGTGATGAAGTAGAAGACGAGCAAGACGCTCCCCTGATGTTAAGAGATAACGCTGCATATATTGAGCATAGTGCTACTTAGGATTATACAATGATGTGAAATTCTAGGAGCACTACACCAACGCTTCTTACTCAAGAGTCATAAGATGTTAAGACTCTTTAGCCCAGTAATTTCATTAGCTACAGTGCCCTCCTACCGAAGCACAGTAATGTTTGCACGTCACTGCACAAGCCCTGGACCTAGACGACCTCCTGCAAAGGAAGTCTATCCCCGGTAAAAGACGAGTTCTTTATAGACTAGCCATTGAAATTTTACTGGTGGTTCGAACGTGGCTAGTTACCACTCTTACCACCTACTGGACATAACCGTATCGCCAAACGATCAGACTTGTTCCGGGACTTGTGCCAGGGAAGGGTTTATCCCGCCTTCTAGGCTTAGTTTCCTGCCATCATCGGCCGCATCTTCGCTTAAGATCTGGCAAGATCGTGGTTGACCACTCAAAATAAAATAAAAATATTGAAACAAGTCTAAAAGCATTTGATTCGAATAGGCTACAGTAGACTTTTGCAAGTATTTATTACTGCGAAATTACTGTTCTCATGACAAGTTTCAGCATCTATAATCTATACACTCGAGTTTTTAGATCTATGTTATTAATCTCAGGGTGACAGCGCTGTTCCGGGACGACAGAGAAAAATGCGAGAGCGTACCTTCGTCGTCCCCGCTGAACAACGGCTGGAAGGACCCCGGGGTTTTAGTGGGTATATCCGCCGGTTTCTCCGGCGGGGAGTCCCACATAACCACCCTGTGACTAGCGTTACACTGCTCAGGGTGGTATGCGTAAAGTATTTCCCCAGGGAAAAAAGGGTGACAGCGCTGTGCAGTGCCACGTATTATGTAAAGACCGCCGACCTTACCGATGGGTGCTGCCAGAATACCAGCGCTGTGTGTTTCACTGTACACACGCAGCACATCGCTGAGGCAGTTCCCAATCGGCGGCTTAGGGGATGTTGTGCTTCATTATTATTGTAATTGTCTTGTTTTTTATGCTTTAGCCGTTGAATAAATGTGTTTTTTTCTTTACCCATGATACCCATTGGAATACTGATTTTTCTCATCTTGTCACTCGTGGTCATTAAATAAATGTCATTAGTTCTACTATTTTATACTACCTGCAACTGTTTGTATACTATTCTAGTTTAATACGTGAACAAATGCCACTATTACAATATCTTAATCGTGCTTCTAATTATTACAAGGTAAACCGTTTTTACTACACATTACTACAGTTGCTGTAAATTAAGTTGCTTATATCCTCTGCAATGTTGCATATTCTACTTCCTGTTAATATTATAAATGCGAAAGTTTGTATGGAAGTAGATATAAGAGTAACAAACATCCATTTATATTAAAATGGATGTTTGTTACTCTTTCACGCATAAAGAGCTCGATTGATTGAGCTTTTTTTTTTTTGAAAGATGTGGATTTGGATTGGCACTTTTGGGAAGGACTCGATGCTATCGGTATACTTCTTTTTTTTTTTGTGGAGAAGTAAGAAGACGGGCAAGACGCTCTCCTGATGTTAAGAGATAACGCTGCCCATAATCAGTACAGTGCTACCCAGAATTTCACAATGATATGCAATTCTAGGTCCACTGCACCAACGCTTCTTACTTAAGAGTCATAAGATGTTAAGACTCTTTAGCCCAGTAATTTCACTAGCTACAGTGCCCTCCTACCGGAGCACAGTAATGTTTGCACATTACTGCTCAGGCGGTAGAATAACTGGCACTGTTGGGGTACCCACCTAGACGACCTCCTGCAATGGAAGTCTACCCCCGGTAAACTTCTTACCCTTCCCGTGCGGATAAGGTTAAGGACAGAGATGAGACGATGATGGATTGGTGTAAGTGGAAAGAAGAGGAAGTATAGTGTAGTGTTATTGTATGTGTGTGTATATGTAAGTAAGTGAGTGACTGAGTGAGTTTGTGTCATTTGTATGTGTTAGGTATGTGTGTTTAGTGTATAAGGATGTGAGTGAGGATAAAGGAAAAGAAAAGGAATTTACGATGGGAGCCGATTGATTGAGCTGATAGTTATTCTTGGGTCGATGCTATTTGCTTACGTCGACCCTATAATCTAGAATAACACATAGGGTACTTTTTATCGGGTAAAACTGTTGGGCGTGGCTAGTTCAGCATACTTTAATATTGATGTCTGGATGTACCTACATATGTTTGTTATTCTTTCACGCTAAAACGGGTGGACCGATTGAGTTAAATTTGATATAGAGATAGCTTAGTACCTGGAATAACACATAGGCTACAGTACAGCGGGTAAAACCGCTGGGCGCAGCTAGTATGTGTATAAGGATCTGAACTAAGGATACAAACAGTATTTTATATTTATTAGCCTAATCTGATAAGTTGTTTGTTCCTACTAACCTCAAAGTCCGTTAAGTTGTACATACTCGTATTTAGTTTACTAATCCTGTCAGAGGGGAGGCACTGGTGACCTGCACCACAGGTTTATTCTGTAAACTTATAGTGGGCACCAGTCCTCCACAAGATAGATTACCTTAAACTATTTATTGTAAACATTAGTCCTTAGGTCTTGTGGAAGAAATAAACATTTTTATTTATTAACTCTGAACAAACTTAAATGCCAAATTTCAAGTCTTCCATCAAGGAAACATCGCGAAGGAAGACTCACGTCTACGTGCAAAGTTTTCACCTTTATCATAATTAGTCAGTTGTTATTTGCATCTCGAGCGAATAGGTCTTGTTTTGCGTATAAATAACTTATCCGATACCTGTTCCTTTTGTTCGCCCTTATCAGGCCGTGCGCCTGGAGTGAGCGGTGAGTCATGGCTAGGGTTTGTTCCCGGGAATTCTCGTCCCGGGAATTCCCGGGAAATCGGTCGGTCTCGTACCCGGGAAATTCAGCTCGAGAAAAGTCGAGACATCGAGAAATTTAAATAAACATTTTTACGCTTAGCTTTCTTTGTAAATGCGAGGCGGCAGCGGCATCCTTTGACAGCACGGCTCGTGTCTGTCGGTATCCTTTGTTTTTGCCGACAAACGCAAGCGCGACGCGGCCCCAGTTGTATTTTGTTCATTCGTGTTTCAACTCCCGCCGTGTTCGGATCGGTCGGATCAAAAACCCAGCATAGTGAGTGTATTTACTTTTTAGTGACGCACGAGTAATAGAATCGCAGAACAAACAGGTAAGTATTGTTATTATTTATTTAAATAGTTCAAGTGTTTGTTTTGTTTTGTAAGTACTTTTGTATTACCAAAATAATATTTTTGTTTAAAATGAATAGGTATGTTAAAGAAATAAAACTTTTGTTTTTAATCAAATAAGAGAATTGTTAGTGCATAAATATTTACCGATTTCATTAATTGCATTTGTATTGCAGATGTTGTAATAATCCCACAAAAGCCTAAAGTTCTAAACTAAACACATAATATTAAGACGTTGTTTTATGGCAATTTATCTACTACAAATAACACAAAACGTATCCAACCAATCCTACCAAACGTAGTATACAAAAGGACACAGCTATTTTTTCATCATCATCATCAGCCTAACCTAACCACATCAACCCCCTGCTGGGCATAGGCCTCCCCACTGTTGCGTCAGCTATTTTGTAGGTACTAAACTAAAATACTTACTAATTCTTGAACTGTTTGTTATAGATTTTACAACTAATGAACCAAAATGGAAACTTCCAAAGTTTGGAAATATTTCAAGAAAAATAAGGACGCCTCAAATGCGCAATGTCTAAAATGTCCTAAAACCATAGCCTGTAAAGGATCAAACACAAGCGGACTAGTGAGGCATTTAGCTCATGTACACAAAATTGATGTAAGATCCACCGAGGTTCAAATGGACACAGAAGAAGCATCTACCAGTTCGTCTAGTTCCGGGGTGACGGCACCAAAAAAATTAAGAAGTGATTTTGAAACTATGCACGTACAGCAAACACTGAAATTTGACGTTCAACCCAGAAAATCGTTAGGTGAAATTTTGGCTAAACTTTCAGCCCAAGATGGTTTTACTATAAGAGGCATTACTAAAAGTGAATTTATCCGTGAATCACTTGCTGCCAAGGGGTATAAACTTCCAAAGACCCAAACCGAAGTTATGAACCTAATATTGAAGTTTTATGATGAAAAGGAGAAAGAGATGATAAAAGAGCTTTCTCAGCTTTGCACATCAGGAAACCGGCTAAGTGTGACAATTGACGAGTGGACGAGCATACGAAACAGACGATATTTTAGCGTCTGTGTTCATACAGCAGAGGCAAAAGTTTACAATTTGGGGCTAGTTTACATACCCGGAAAATGCGGTGCCGCAGAGGTTAGAGAAATAGTAGAGGAGCGTTTGAAATACTTTGGGGTAAACTTCGAGCATTATGTCTTGGCCGTAACAAGCGACGGGCCAAATGTTATGAAAAAATTTGGCAGAGAGAGCCCCTGTGAGATGGTCCTCTGTGTAAACCATGCCATCCATTTGGCTATTCTTGATACCTTTTGCAAAAAAAAAAACAGTAACTACAGTTGCTAGAAGAAACACACCTGTTAGCGACGATGAACACAGCAGCTCTGATGAAGCCAGCACTGATAACGATGACGAAGAATCTGATGATGAATCTATATTGCAGCCTATTGACGACATAAACAAAGTGCTAAATGAGACCCGTTCGATCATAAGATTTTTCAGAAAGAGTCCCCTTAGAAATATCACACTACAAAAACATGTGAAGACTGAATTCGGGGCCGAACTAGTCTTATTACAGGATGTCAGAACTAGGTGGAATTCAATGCTAACAATGATTGAGCGTTTCTTGAAGTTAAAAAATTCCATTAAAAAAGCCTTGATTGATTTAGATAGCTCATTTAAATGGAAGGAGGAAAATATTCCTATACTACAAAAATTGCGGTTGATATTGACGCCAACTAAACTTGCAGTTGAAGCATTGAGCAGACAAGATGCCAATTTACTAACTGCAGAGGCTATAACAGATGTGTTGCTAAAACAATTAGAAAGTATCGACGACCCTTTGGCTCTTCAGTTAGTAGAATCTCTTAAAATGAAAATATCAGATCGTCGGAATACACCTCTAATATCGCTGCTACGCTACCTAAACAGCCCCGATAATTTTATTCTCAAAAAGAGTGCTTATTTTACCGATAATAGCAAGACATTTTTAATTGGATACGCTGAAGACTTATTCAATCGTCTATACCCCACTGTTCCCACTACTACAGAACCTTCGACAGGAAATAATTCAGAAGTTGTCGAAGCAGGCGTAAGCGAATCAGAAACTGAACAAGACAGCTTTGCAGCTCAATTAGAGAGAGCAATAAAAGGTGTTTCGAGAAATGGTGAATCAACTAATGCTGTGGTGCTTTCCAAATCAATTATAAAAAAAGAGTTTTTGCTATTTGAAAAAACAGGCAAGAGGACCCCTAATCTGGAAACACTATACAAAGCATTAATTTCAGTCAAGCCGACTTCAACAGAAAATGAAAGGGTATTTTCCATATCGGGAAATGTGGTCAGTAAGATTAGGAGCCGGCTGTCTGATAAATCTATTAATGCTTTGGTTTATCTTAAGGCATATTTCATAAGAATTAATAAGCAGGCTTAAAGACAGTTATATTTTTCGTATTAATAGTAGATAGATATCTCTTATTTAATTACATTAAAACTGCCAAAAATTGTGATACCATACTACCCACATAGTGAGATTAGTGAGTGATCTTTAGTTATGATGAGAAAAATTATGATTGTTTTTAGTTAAGATGTTTGTTTTAAGCTGATTGTTAACAGAGATTTTGTATTTTATTAAAGATTAGTGAGATTAGTTATAATAAGAAGAAGTATGATTGTTTTTAGTTAAGATGTTTGTTTTAAGCTGATTGTTAACAGAGATTTTGTTTTTTATTACAGATTAGTGAGATGAGATTAGTTATGATAAGGAGAAGAAGTATGATTGTTTTTAGTTAGCAATTTTGTTTTGAGCTGATTTTTTATTGAGAACTTGTTTTTTTTTGTTAAAAATTATGTTGATTTTTTTCATGTAAAATAAACACAGTTAAATTAAAGACTCTTTTTATTAATTAAACAAAAATTTAGACGTATTTTATTTTTTCTCGACAACCCGAGAAGACCCGAGAAATCAGGCTCGAGAAGTCTCGACACCCGAGAACTAAAAAACCTCGAGAAATCGGAAACCCTAGTCATGGCGGACGATGAGGCTGATAACGTAGATTGTAATAGTGATATTATGCATAGCGAATATGTGTGTACAGTGCCGGAGTCGTGTGGAGCTGAAGATACTATGGATTGTGGTGAAGAGGGAATGTCTAGAGCGGCAAAGAGAACCCGTGACCATGAGAATTCTTCTGAAGATAGCGGATGGCAAGTAGTATCTCGAAGTCGTAAGATAGTACGTAGATCAATGAGTAAAGAGGTGGCAGAAATAATTAAAGTGGTCGTGACATGCAGTACTGGTTTGCCTAAACAATTTGCCTTAGCCAAGTTGTTTCAGAATAATAATATAAATGGTATTACTCATGTCAAATATTCCCACGCATATAGAATGATGTTGTCTTTCGACAAAGAATCCGACGCTGACAATTTTGTTCAATGTGAGGAATTTAAGAAAATGGGATGGAATTGTCAAAAGAGTACAGAAGTAGGTTTATCCCACGGCCTCATCAGAGACATAGATCTGGACATACCCGAGGAGGAAATAGTTAAAAACCTAACGTGCAGCGTTGAAATTGTTTCTGCAAAACGTTTAAATAAAAGAAATTATAAAGACAACGTCGCAGACGGTTGGGCTAAATGTGAGGCTATCCGTTTGGCCTTTAGAGGTCCTTCCCTACCGACTGAGGTTTTTTTACTGGGCATGAGAATCAAGGTCATTCCGTACATCTTTCCTGTAAGTCAATGTTCCCGCTGTTGGAAATTCGGCCACACCCGTCTCTTATGTCCATCCAAAAAATCTGTGTGCCCTAAGTGTACTGGACATCATGAAAACTGTTTAACCACGTCATACAAATGTGTTAACTGTGCTGGACCTCATATGGCCCTCCAGAAGATCTGCCCGGTATTTAAGAAAGAAAGAAGAATAAGGGAGCTAATGTCCGAATTTAATTGCACCTATAGAAAGGCTTTAACCTTGTACGTGCCGCCGTCGCCGATCTGTGAAAGAATTGTAATATCGCCCGGGCCACCACTCCCCGAGCCCCGTTGGACCGATACGGTCACGCCGTCGCAGCGTGATGCGGACCTCGCGCCAGAAGTCTGCCCCATTGAACATGTTGCATCATCATCCTACTCTGCAATAACGAAAAATCCTAAAAAGAAGAAGATACAGCGCAAGCAGACCCCCCTCCCTTCACCAGATGCTACGTCAAGACCTTCTAGCCCCGTACAGCAAAATGACATTGCTCCCGTTCCCGCGTCAGTAATTAAACCGTGCTTACGTAAGCCCCCTCCCCCCGCCGCATCTTCGTACCCAATGGAAACCGACGGCAATAAAAGCTCGGAGTGCACAGATGACAGTGACTTCCCAGGAAACAGCGATGATAATAAGTATAATAAGGACGGTAATACTAAGGACTTAAGTTTTGTTCGTTTTTTAATGAAATTGTTCCATATTGTAGCTAGCAAAGAGAAATTAGAAATTAAAATTCAGCAGGTGATTAAAGTTTGTGCAGATTGGCTATTACCAAATATTATCGGTATGATTTCTGGTGGCTCTTTGGTTAATCTCATGTCTAATTATGGCTAATCAGGCCCTAATTGTTAATGTCAATATCGTTCAATGGAATTGTCAAAGCCTCCGCCCTAAATCCGAATCACTTGAATCACTACTTGTTTTAGAAAAAGTACATATAGCGGTATTAAGCGAGACGTGGCTCGAGCCCGATAGCAACTTAAATATACGTGGCTATAATATGTATAGATTAGATCGCGCGGACGCATATGGGGGCGTGGCTATTCTGACTCATAGATCAATTAGAAGTGTCCCTGCCTTATCAACTATTTCTAATACAGGTATTGAACTTTTACACGTTAAATTGCTTAATTGTACTCAAATTAACAATGTTGTTGCTGTATACTGCCCTTCGACAGTACAAACGATACAAAGTGATTGGGATCAAGTTTTCTCTCTTTGTAATTACAAAACTTTATTACTCGGCGATTTCAACGCGCACTACACGGGATGGTCTTACAGAACGGATCAAAGAGGGAATCAGATTTTCGATGCTATGTTGGAACATAACTTTATGTACTTAAATAATGGTGAACCGACGAGAGTGCGATTAGCGAATGGAGTGTTGCAACAAACCTCACCTGATATTTCTTTTGTTTCAACTGATTTGGCCACATTATTTAGTTGGATAGTTACTAATGAGACACTCGGTAGCGATCACTTAATTATTAAAATGTCAATTTCATTAATTATCGATCGTAACATAGTTAAAAAAAGAAATTATAAGAAAAGTGACTGGCAGGCGTATTCTTCGTACTTAGAAAATTCATTTACTAATTTTATAATACCTTCTGACCCACAGGAATTTTATAACATATTCGAACACATGATACAAACGTCGGCTAATCTATTTATTCCTTTTAAAAAAATCCCTCAACATATATCTAGCAGTTTTATCCCAAAATCATATTGGAATCCAAATTTGTCTAAAGCGGTAGCGGAGCGCCGCCTCGCATTGGCTAACCTGAGAAGGTGTCCGTCTCCAGCCAATTTAAATAATCTTAAACTTAAAATAAGTGACGCTCAGCGGTCGATTAGATTAGCAAGGTGTAAGTCATGGCAGGGTTTCTGTGGATCCATTGATTCTACGACTTCGTCGTCGGATATGTGGCGCAAGATGAGGTGGATGAAAGGTCATCGCTCCATTAGATCAAATCTCAACATAGATAGGGATAAAGCTGAACGCCTCCTCAATGATCTCACTCCAGACCATGTTTGTCCTCCTCAACCTGCTTTCACTTCAATTAACACGTGTTTAGAGTCTGCAATAACTCTTCAAGAAGTAGAAAACTCAATTAAAAAATCTGATACCGCACCAGGCTGCGATGAAATTTCCTTTTCGATGCTCAATCATCTACCTTCAGTAGGAAAGCGGTTATTAGTTAAATTATATAATATATTTTTTGATTCAGGTTTTGTTCCCTTGCAATGGCAACAGGTTAAAATAGTACCCATTCCTAAACCGGGCCGAGATGTAAACTCGCCGTCTGCGCTGCGACCTATCTCACTAATATCCTGTATTTGTAAAGTATTGCACACAATTTTAAACAAAAGACTTGACTGGTATCTAGAAAAGCATCATTTACTACCTGATAATATGATTGGATTTCGAAAAGGGCGGTCAGGCTTTGACAATCTCACTCGTCTTGTCTCCCATATACAAATAGGCTTATCAAATAATTGTGCGACAGCAGCATGTTTTATAGATATAAATAACGCGTACAATAATATTGACGTAAGTTGTTTATTATCTATTTTGGATAATTTAGGTGTTGGGACTAAAATATGCAAATATCTGTGGTTTTATTTAAAGGATAGACAATTAAATATGCAAGTCGATGATCTTTATTTATCTAGATGTACAGGTCGTGGCTTAGCTCAAGGAGATCCACTTTCTCCCCTCCTTTTTAACGTCGCAACGATTAACATCTGTAAAAATATAACAGACATACAGATCTCACAATACGCTGATGATTTTGTTGTATACAAGACTGAAGACGATGTTGAACTTGCTGTAATTCTTCTCGAGATTGCCTGTGAGGAGCTTTACCATTTTTTATGTAATTTAGGTTTAGATATTTCCACAAGCAAAAGCAAATTTTGTATTTTTCAAAAAGGGATTCGCAGAAATCAAATTGAGTTTAAGATTAACAATAACCTAGTACCTATGGTTAACCATGTGAAATATTTGGGCGTGTGGTTGGATGGAGCGCTTCGGTGGGGCAAGCACATAAATGAAATTATCATAAAAGTTGCCAAATTTATAAATTTAATTAAAGTTTTATCTGGATCAGGGTGGGGTGTGCATCAGAAACATTTAAGAAGATTGTATATTTCTATTATTCGAAGTAGGATCGACTATGCTTCTTTTATTTATGATAATAGCTGCAAGACTAACCTATTAAAATTAGACCGAATTCAAAATCAAGCGTTACGTGTAATTGGTGGATACATCCGATCCACGCCGATCCATGTGATGGAAAACGACATTTGTCTCCCCCCACTTCAATTCCGTAGGAAATACCTTGCTGGGAAGTTTTGGTTAAAATCAAAGTCAATTATGAATAACACCACTATTGATGTTTTAAATGATTTAAGTGCAGTGAGCGATGCACGTTATTGGTACAGTAAAAAGTTACCTCTGTTAGTAGTCACCCATAACGCTTTAAACTCTAAACCTATTCAATGTAGTAGTCAATTAGAATTTTTTACTCTAGACACGTGGGTCAGTAATATTAACCTGTACGAAATAATCCACGATTCGATTCCAGGTATTGATCGCGCCAAACGCTCGTACAGTTGTGCCCAATTAAGATCCTTTTGTTGTCGTTACCTTAATCAAGAATTTGGCAATTGCTACTTATTATTTACGGACGGATCTAAAGACAGTTGTGGTGGAGGTGCAGCGGTGTTAGATCCTCAAAAAGGATGTCATACTAAACTTAAAATCGATTCCAACTTATCCATTATGCACATAGAGTTAATTGCTATAGCTGAAGCGCTTACATATATTGACTCATTAGCCTTTGAAAATTTTGTCATCTTGACGGACTCCAAAAGCTCCTTGCAACATTTGGCTCGGTGCACTTCTCACGTGAGAGGTATTCCGATTGCCTACCGGATTTTGGAATCGATTTTAAGGTTACAATCACGAAACAAGCAGGTGTGCCTTCAGTGGATCCCATCCCATATTGCATTAAAAGAAAATGATGACGTAGACCTGTTAGCCAAGCAAGCCACCGAAGATGGTATCCCACTGAATGTATCGCCTCTTTTTTCTGATTTAGTATTGACAGTTCAGAGGGAATGTCGGGAATTGTGGCAGGAATATTTCGACCAACGATCGCTCGAGAAAGGGATTTGGTTTAAGACGATCCAACCACAAGTCTCTAAATATCCATGGATAGACAACATTTCCTTGGACCGGAACTGTTTAAAAGCAGTTCTAAGACTACGCTCGGGACATATTCCATCGAATAAGTTTTCATTCTTGATGAATAAAACCCCATCGCCCAATTGCAACCAATGTGGAGTGATTGAAGATATTCAACATATTCTCATGGATTGTGCCCTGACCGAAGCGCTTAGAACTGCTCACTTTGAAGAAAACAGTCTTAATCAAATTGGTCTTATTAACAGTATTTTAGCTGATCCCTCCTCTGCTGATACCAAGAAATTAATAGATATGTATAACGTTAGATTTAATTTACCATGATTATTAATCATTCCTCTCATTAGCTTATAATGTTAAAATGTAGATTATTTTTGTTAGTTCACTGTATTGGTCTTATGGGACGATATGGTCGCTCAGCGACAAAGTCCTGTACAAAATAAATTAAAAAAAAAAAAAAAAAAAAAATCATAATTAGTGTCATGTTAATTCACAGCTCATTCAAGGCAACTGAAAATAGACGTAAATATGAAAAGAGTGATTTCCCTTGATTCGCAGGACATTTCGGTCACGTTTCCAATAAGAATTCATGTGATAAAATAACATAGCGCTAATATAATAAACATCGTGGGACCGACGTAGTTAAGTTATCAAGGACGTATGTTATCACTATGCTAACATAATGTGCAGTACTTTGTGATAACGTTACTTAATGTTGATAATGTTCTGATTGACCGTGAAAAGCCCTGAAGCTATTATTAGCTTAACTTGGGATAGTCACAGTCACTATATGGCAAAAGAGCATGAAGTAGTTTATGTCATGAAGTAGAAGACGAGCAAGACGCTCTCCTGATGTATCAAAGTTAAGAGATAACGCTGCCCATAATCAGTACAGTGCTACTTAGGATTTCACAATGATGTGATATTCTAGAAGCACTGCACCAACGCTTCTTACTCAAGAGTCATAAGATGTCATGATTCATTAGTCAGTAATTTCGCTAGCAACAGTGCCCTTCTACCGAAGCACAGTAATGTTTTCACATCACTGCTCAGGCGGTGGAATAACTGGCACTGTTGGAGTACCCACCTAGACGACCTACTGCAAAGGAAGTCTTTCCCCGGTAGAGCGGATAATTATGAAGTTTAATTAAATTATTTGACGGCAATACTGACGAACTATTTATTAAGCGAGTCACGGGTGTCTTTCAGAACGGATTATCCTACCTACTTTTACGACTACATAATAAATCCTTATAGGTAATCCTCATCACGCCTAACTGATCTCACCTTAATTTTCGAGATTTTCGTATCCAAGTCGTTCTCGCTATCGATATAAAAATGTACTGGAATAACAGTCGCTATGGAAAAACAAACGAAAACGACTCTCATCTCAGTACATTTTTTTATCGATAGCGACAAACGATTGGCTCTTGTCTAGGGTTCCAGACCCTTAAATAATACATAGGCTACTTTTCAGCAGGTTAAGCCCCAGGGCGCATCAAGTTTATGAATAAGGTAAAGCAAATAAGTGCAAATCCTGGAGTGATAGACCTTTATAAATATCAACAGGACAACAACACTAAAACAACAATGTTTACTATACATGAAGTCACGTCACGCTTCTACGCGCAATCAGACAGCCACCCATTCACAATGACTCATTAGATATAACTAACCCATTCAAATAGTGGACGTGCCTTTACAGAACGGCATCCAGAGCGCTTTCATGAATATAAAAACAATTAAAGCTTGCTTCCGCTGCTTTTGTAAAAGGCTCAACAATAACTATTACCACACCCTAGGACATTAGAGTAGTAGGTACCTCAAGTTTATATTTTTGTGACCGTGTTCCTGTACCAAGGCTTCGGCAGTGTGGTATCCAAGGCAAGAAGAAAGATCTCGAGGCCGACCAGTCAGAAAACTGGACCTCATTATTATTGGGGGAATCTCAAAAGGACTTTAAGCCGCTTCGACCATTACTGATCTTTTGTGGCAGTCCAGTTGAGTTACAATTCACTGCTGTCAACCCGTGGCCTCTAGGAAGTTCCAGATGTTTCGGGGATGGACCTTATCTGTGATCTTCCTTATAAGTTACGGTCTAACGATTGGACATGGGTATTTCATTAAGAAAGTGAAATGGTCTTGAGACTTGAGAGTTGGTAATGCCCTTGATGTTGCTAATATCAATAATATCGGCAGTAATCGCGTCCTTTCTACACGTTCTTTTAGCCAACTATCCCATGAAAATTGAAGCTGATCTCATCTTTTTCATGAAAGAATATTAACCAGTCAAACTCTACTTTCGCCAACTACCATACATCGGTCTCACATTCGTGATCAGTTTTGTGTATTAGTGTAATACCTAGTAAATCTAACTCGACACAATTAATGATGATTGAATTCTGGTCTAATTATTTCCTCTGTCTTATAAAAAGCTCTTCTGTTTGTATTGTTTTAGTCTTGTTGGGTTTTGTAAAATATAATATGAAAAAAGGGACGGCTAGTATTAGTATGGTCCTAGTAGTATCATCCATTACGCTATAGGTAACAGGAGCTGATGAAACTGACACCTCGTAAAGAAAACCTCGTCATCCAGCGGAAGGCTTTAATAAGATGTGGTCGATTCCTAGCATAATAAACCCTAACCCATTATATTATGGTATAAAATCGTTTAGACCTGGCCCAGTCTAAAATTAGATGCCGCCTCCAACATCATATGATAAGTGAACCACGGGCTATTTTTAACCTTTCAAAGGATGTGCCTCTTAAAATCTGAATCAGGGACTGGATGTACTAAGACATTGATCGTCCTAGCTAAAATCTTACGCGAGGAGAGAAAATATATGAGTAAAAGGTCCATGAAACATTATACCCTTATTACAATAATTTAGATAAAACGACAAACAATTCCTGGTCTTCTTAAGAAATTCTAATTCAAAATGCATTTATTCAAATATGTAAGGTACAATGGAGCTATTTGCAATGTAATTATAAGAATTAGTCCTATTTTAAGACTATGTCGCTTATTCTTTTGGACAAATATATGCATTAACAGTCTAAGGTGCTCTTCAAACACTCGAAGTTTGTGAACCTCGATTATTTTTAAGAGTGAGAGAACTTTGGGTACCTCTCTCTGAGTTGTGTAATTCTTTGTCCGCGACTCCTGGTGATTAGGTACCTAATTATCCATCTTATTTTCGGTGGCCCATTAATCGGCTACAATTGCGCTTGTCCATTCTCAAAAGTTGACTATATATAACAACATATTGCTAATTCTGCAATAAGATGGTGCTTCTATTTAAACACTAAAGTGACAGTTTGAATATATACTTCATGATGCACCTTGAGATTTTGACCTAGATTTAGTTTATATCCTGCATGTCTGTGCCAAATAAAATTATATTCCTAATGTACTTCCAGATCTTTACCTACCTAATTAATCATGAGTTGGCTCGCTAGTCGCTAGGTAGTCCAGATGACTCCAATAAAAGACGTTTCCGGGAAGCGTCAGGCATGCAGAATATGGACCGGTTACTCAGATGTTAATTCCTATTCGTCAGAAGTTTTCGTGAAACTCATACTACGGAAAGCATTCTGGAAATTCGGGTCACTTTCGACGCATGCATTTGTAGCAAACGCCGGCCTCGTCTTTATCATCTTCTTGTTTTAAATATACCATGCATCATGATGCAAGTATTCAGTGATGGATATTTGCTAAATAGATGCTCTTACATTACAGAAACTGTCAATACAATAGTCCTAAGACCATAAAATTTATGCCTGTCATTTATGTATCTGTGAAATTCCCAAAGCAACCTTAGGTTTAGATCTGGCAGACTGAGCAGCTATTGCAGCAACTGGGACTTTCAACTTTCTAGCAACTAGCTTTTTCTATCTATGACCACTGTCGCCGAACTTTAATTGGTGCAGCTTGCCAATTTGAGGCCTGTTCGATGTAGCTATTGCAATAAAATATTAATAAAACAGAGATGTGTTTACTAATTCCGTGTTCTTACTTTGAGAAACCTTTTCATCGTAAAAAGATTACACTTCTTCCTTCCTGTCAGATCGGGTTTGAAAGTGTTGCTGTTGATAGCACCGAATAGAATGAGAAAATGTAGTATGTATGTATTCAGGTCGATTTAATCACTCTTACGTGACTAGTGGCCGACTCCACTATTCACTATCGTATTGTAGCGTCCGAAATCCAGTTGTCGTGCGTTCGGGATGTAGTACCTGGTTTCAAATCTTAGTTGCAAAGATTTTTGTCCTGTACCGTGTTTCGGAAGGCACGTAAAACTGGCTCCCGGCTCTTTCCTATAAGATATGTAGAAGGCAATCGTCCGGTCATGTTTCAGGTTTAGTAGTAAAACTCGGCGACCTGAAAACTGCAACGTATAGGTTGTGTGGCCAACGGGCCCAGTGGTCTTACATCCAGCATGTAAGTCGGGGACCTTGGCAACTTATTCAAATGTGGGTTATATATTGGTTTGATGGTTGGAATACTGGTTCAAATGTCAGTGTGGGCAATTTCACCTGGACACTATCGTGTTTCTGAAACTATATAAAACTGTGATCGGTTCCGGTTGTTTCTGATAAGATATGTACGAGTAGAATGTAGGAGGCAGTCATAGGTCATCGCCGGCCTTATCGAAATCTTGGCAATAAAAGTGCAACATACGAGTATAGGTACAAGGCACAAGGACAAGGTTGATCACATAACTTTTTGTTTGGAGAATGAACAGAAATAACTTATTAAGCGTCTAACAACTAGAACCAAGCGACATCTAGATCAAACCATTTTTAAATTACACCTGCAAACCAAACATATTTCTAATATTCTATTTCTAATACTATAGGAATCTTCCCAAGCGTGGTTCTAGTATAGAGGTATATGTCACCAATACTGGTTCAATCAATCTTCTGTGTCCGCTCCGGGACCGGTCCGATGTTGCTTGGCTGCTTAGGCCGGCTTAAAACCAGGCTAAGTTAAAGGTTAATGTATAAAACACACAAGTGGTATTTAAGAATTTATGAGTAAACTAGCTGCGCTCAGCGGTTTTACCCGCAGTACTTATGTAGCCTATGTGTTATTCTAGTGTCTAAGCTATCTCTAGATATAAAATTTCAGCTCAATCGGTCCACCCGTTTAGGCGTGAAAGAGTAACAAACATCCATCCAGACATCCATTCTTACACTTTCACGTTTATCTAATATATAAAATTCTCGTGTCACAGTTTTCGTTGCCATACTCCTCCGAAACGGCTTGACCGATTTTGATGAAAATTTTTGTGCTTATCCGGTATCTATGAGAATCGACCAACATCTATTTTTCATCCCCCTAAATGTTAGGGGTAGTCCACCCCTAATTTTTTTTTTTTATTATTTAGACAAAATTTTTAATTTCTATTTTTTTTATGATACAACATACAAAAATACATACAATCCTCAATTTTCACCCTTCTACGATCAACCATTATTTTTTAATAGCCATTTTAGTAATTTAATCATTTTTCCTCTCCGGTCGAAAACTGATCAATCGTCATTTAATTAGTTATCCCCGCCAGATGTCTACAGGTGTCACTTCTGACCCAGTAAAAAGCACGGAGTAGGGATGAGAACGAAGCCGGTCTCCTTTCTTTCTCACTCCCTACACAGTTGTCGGCCATCATTATTGTTTATGCATCAAGTGTAGTAGTAACGTTGACAATTATTATTTTGCTATCTCAGTGTAACTCTCATATTAACTTTTAATCATTCCTATTTTATCAATAATAATTAAATTATCAATTTTGAGTGTATTTTGCACGATTAGTTAATCAAGTGATTTTATAACCTCAAAAGTACTCAACACGTGACACGAGCTTCCAATAACAACGGATTTTGTGTTGTAAGTATACTTTTTTTTATTTATATCGAAAATGTTGTTGATCTTATAAAAATGTAATTTTAATTTAATTTTATTAAAAAAATGTAATTGAACAATTAAGATTTTCATAGTTTCCAAAAAATCAATCATTATGAATCTTTATTTTGAAATGTCAATGGAAATATTGGTTGTATGAAAAAATTATAAGAGACAATGTTTTCATAAAATTTAATTTTTTACTTTTGTTTGAAAAATTTTTCGATAAAATAATGCTTATTTCACGCATATACCACATTCTTACATACATACAATATACACATTCTAACATACATACATACTTCCAATAAGTAAACTATTTTTTGTCTACAATAGAAATTACTAGGAAATTATTTATATGGCAAAACAACGTTTGCCGGGTAAGCTAGTAATATTAGTAATATTTTACACGTGGACTGTGGTTGCTATCATAGGTAGTAGGCCAATATAGTGTATACTTATATTTACTAACTTCGAAATGAGGAGGAAAGTTTCAGAATTCTTAGGAATTTTTAGGGTTAATGTATATTGTTCACCGATTAATAATTATTAGCGTAGACGCAATGCCTGAACCAATTCCATTTTTGTTTCAAAGGGTTACTTCCTAGGTCCCGTTTAATTTATTTCAAATTCTAATACAAAAAGCCTCGAGCCTCCTGCCTTAGGGCAACTGGTAGAAAATGCTATTGCAGCATTAAGTTAGTCCTAGCTTTAAAAAAAAAAAAATTCAGCATTTTTTTTTCTAGTCTGTTTTGTGCTGAATAATAAATAAATAAAAAGTGCTTTTGGGATTTGGTTTTTTGGGAATTACACTTCACGCGTAAACATTTGCACCAAGTGGTATCCTATTTGGTGTTGTACAACAAAGCTTTATATAACTAACACTGTAATTTATGGGTATAAGTAGCGTCATAGCGTCTAAAGATTAGTGGAATCCAAACACCATTGTCTCAACAGTTTAGATTACCAAGTACTTTCCAAGCATTGTTTAGATTTAGCCATGTGTGTTTAATCCTTGGTAGGATTCACATATACATAAAGAACCCTGTACAGCTTCCTCCGACATTCACATTTGTGTGGTCAGTAGATTATTGTGAAAATCTAGATAAGCGTTGAAAACACGAGTGAATAGGTACTTAAGTACCTTTCTTGGCATCTTACGTGATCCATCGTCGACCGCATTTTCACATTTCATCATGTGATGTGGTCAAACGTAGGCCTATTTAGTATATAAAAAAAACGACAAGGATTTCCGCATAAAACAATCCATAGAAGTTATATTACGCTATGAAAAATAATCTCAAGGTTTTTCTCACTGAAGAGATATAAATACTGATCTTTACACAATAATCTAGTTTGCTATTTATTACTATTATTTATTTATTCAAATTTTTAAATAAAAAATGTGTATGTAAGTGTTAATTTTAATAAAATCAAGGACCACTGGCCAAAGTAACATTTGGTTTTTACCAGATATTGATTCAAACGTGACCAATCAATTTTCAGAATGGAATAAATGTGTTGCGTATGTGATAATTAAAATGAAACGAAATAACATGTCGATTGTAAAATGACTGTACATCTTTAGGGTTCCCTAAAGTATGTAAACTGTAGGATGACTACAAGGTCTTATAGTGACGAATATTACTAAAATAGGGATGTCTCCAGTCCAGTGCCACCTTTTACCAATAAGAGTAGGTAGCGGGAGTGTTTTTTCCTACAGATTCCATTAAGCATTAAGTACATTATACTAAAAAATACCATCTATCTATCACAGCCTGTATCCACCCACTGCTGGGTATAGGCCTGCTCATGGTCACGCCACACCTTCCGATCCTGTGCAAGTCTCATCCAGTTCCCTCCGACATATTTCACAATATCGTCTGACCATCAGGCTTGTGGTCTGCCTCGATATTTATGCCCCTGTCTTTGATACCATACTGTCAACCTTGGTCCACCTATTTTCATCCCGTCTTGACAAGTGTCCTGCCATACCATAAAAATACCATAATTACATAAAAATAAAACGAATATAAAACATGGCACGGATAAAAGATTAAAAATAGCTAAACTATAGCTTTACCCAGTACATAAATGTATAGTATAACTAGCAAACCCGGCGAACTCCGTTTCGCCACCTGATGGCTTCGTTTTATGTAACATTTCGTTTGGTGATTAAAAAATGAAGAAATGTCTGTTGAAATTTTTCCTGAATTTTCTTTGCTATAAACCTCACGTAGCCCGAGACCTTTCCAACGAATGCAAAATCGTGAAAATCGGATGGTGCGTTCTGGAGTTATAGCGTCAGGGAGGAAAACCCGACTTATTTTTATATAGTAGATATCTATATTTTATGTATTCTACTATTATACTTTAAATTGCGTAGCTGAAAGATCAAATCGAAGGCGTGTGATTATGAGGGCCCACTGAAATGCAAAGTTACTGTGAACAAAAACTTATCCGGAACCCATTGAGTGCGAATACGGCTCACATTACCTTTATTTTTTCAGTATGTAATTAAAAATTATACGCTAAGATTTCGAAGGTCGTGCGATATAATAACTCAAGTTTTTTTCGTATTACACGAGGCTTCGTTATCAAGTTAAAAACATAAATATTATTTATACTCTTACATCTTACTGATATTATAAACGTGAAAGTTTTTAAGAATGAATGTCTGGATGTTTGGATATCAGGATGTCTGGTCAGGTGGTCTGTTTGTTACTCTTTCACGCCTAAACGGGTGGACCTATTAGGCTGAAATTTGGGATACAGATAGCTTAGACCCTAGAATAACACATAGGCTAAAAACCGCTAAAAGCGGGTAAAACCGCTGGGCGCAGCTAGTCTATTATAAAAAAAATAATACTTAGGTAGGTACCTATACACATCGGTTATTTAATACTAGCTGCGCCCAGCGGTTTTACCCGCTTTACTGTAGCATATTATGTGTTATTGCAGGGTCTAAGCTATCTCTATACCAAAATTACAGCTCTATCGGTCTACCCGTTTAGGCGTGAACAAACATACATCGAGACATCCAGACATACATACATCCCATACATTCTTACAAACTTTCACGATTTTAATTTTAGTGAGATATTCCTATATCGAGGAGCGCTGTGACAAATATAATGTTTTGTTAAGCCGGCGTTCCACTAAGTGAAATTGTTCGCGCGAAACTATCTCCTGGGATAGTACTTTTTTTTTTGTTGACCCAGGAAAAATGCGTTACACATCATCACCCCACGCCGGGGGGCGCGAGGCGGTATGTGGGTCTCCCCCGCTGGAGATGGGCGCGGCGGGGATACCCACTAAAAACCTGGGGGTGTTCCTGCGGGGTGCCATAATGCCGGGGCAGCGGGTACGCCGAAGCACTCATCCGCGGCCCCGACGCGACGGCTACCCGAGATAGTACCTAATCTAATATGTATGTTCTAGATGGAAGAAGACAAGCAAGAAGAAGAAGTAGACACGGACCACTCCGGCATGGACAGCGATGATCCCTTGACTGGCGACCCTTTGACCGACACCAAATATGCTAAGAGTTTCAGGTAAGGGATATATTTTACAAACTTTTATTTACTGTATGTGTCTGTAATCAAATCTCGCAAGTTTAATATGACCCACTTCCCGGTGTCCGATTAAGCTAGGTAGACTTCCTTTGCAGGAAGTCGTCTAGGTGGGTACCCCAACAGTGCCAGTTATTCTACCGCCTGAGCAGTGATGTGCAAACATTACTGTGCTCCGGTAGGAGGGCACTGTAGCTAGTGAAATTACTGGGCTGAAGAGTCTTAACATCTCATGACTCTTGAGTAAGAAGCGTTAGTGCAGTGCTTCTAGAATTTCACATAATTGTGAAATCCTAGGTAACACTGTACAGATTATGGGCAGCCGTTATCTCTTAACATCAGGAGAGCGTCTTGCTCGTCTTCTACTTCATAACATAAAAAAAGCTGAAATTTTGCATGCCTGTGTAAATCGGATGACAATGCAATATTTTTATGACTTTGAGTTGATCTGATGATGGAGCTGGAAGGTGGCCATAGGAACTCCGTTATTAAACGACGTAACCCCATCGAGTTTGGGCTCATTTGATTCGTCTTGACGAGTACTTTACGGTGCTAGATGGTAATAATAATAAAAGCTTGTTTTTAAAAAGTTTTTTTTTATTTCACTTGATGAATCTACTCATAAACGTTTTCAATTTAACTAATATATATAGATTTTATAGTTGGTAGAGCTTCGTTTGACCACATTTTCTCTTGTGAATTTGACGTTGGTGAAAAAAACTTATAACCCTACAGTATATTATGTACATTGTACTTTTTGTTCTGTTTTTACATTTATTTTGCAGTTGTTTTTTGTGTGTACAGTTGTTTTTGCAGTTGTGTGTTTATTACATTATATTCAATTTTGAACCTTATTCCGTTGCATTACAGACATTTCACGCGAGAGGCGTTGCCGCGTCTTGACAACTACAGGAACGTAATGTCCTTACACGCCGCGCCGAGACCCACGTTAGATGAGCTCCACAACGCTTCGTTATCGAGGAAGGTAGGTGTTTATTACGCTTAACTGGAAGAAAAATGACTGAAAAATGGCGACGCTGACAAAATAACGTCTCTTAAAGAGTGATATTTAAAATAAAACTTTTTAATAACACGCAAAATTTCAGCTCAATCAAACTGAAAATTCATTTTTTCAAATAGGCTACAATGGAGCACTTTTGCAAGTCAACTTTATATTTTATTTTAATATTCTACCGCTCATTCGCAAGGCACTGGAAACCAGACAGACAGATAACGGACAGGTGAAAGTAATATAGTATAAAAGCTTGTAAAAAGTCTGTGTTTCGAAAGGCATGTTAAAGTGTGTCCCGGTATTAGTATGTATGCGGAGACGTTAGCTTATGTTAGAAGCCTTGAAATCATCTTCCCTGCAGTCAATATCGTGATTGATCGAGTCATTGCCATTGATCGAGTCATTGCGATTGATCGAGTCATCGCGATTGATCGAGTCATCGCGATTGATCGAGTCACCGCGATTGATCGAGTCACCGCGACCGATCGATTGTGCATGGAGAGCATATAGGTATAATCTATTCGGTGGCAAACAGATGATCATCATGCGATCCATCGCTCATATATAGAAATCTTAAACGCATCTAATAAGTTTTGCGGTTTACGCGCAATTTGATCTGACCACGTGTAAGAGAAGCGACAGGTTAATTGTACAAACATTAATCTATAATAATATATTATTGGAATTATTTGTTAACAATTGGCAATCCATTCATGTTATTTATTATTACGTAGAGAAGCATAATATATTTTACAAGTTGAAGTAACGATGGACAGATCACATAATTTGTCTCTTTAATAGATTTAAAAGGGATAAAATCTAACCAATTTGTAGGTTACTGGTAGATCGGTGATCGGTTTAAATTTTAAATAAAAAACAAAGAGCATTTTCGCTATATCGATTGATTCTTTTTTTATCCCCGCCTCCTTTTATAGGTTTTTGAAGTGAAAACTTCTTTAGCGGCGCTGAGCACTTTTTTGTATGGGTAAAAACTTTCAAACTCGCGTCAGGGTCACGTGATGCTGATCGAAAAAGCGTAAGATCGAGGGGAAGGGAGAGGAACTAGTATCTCCCACTCTTTCTACCGTGCCTGAGTGTGCTGCTCTGTTTAGGCGGCACAGGGGGCTTAGACAAGCGCGCGCCCGTTATTTTTTTTTTATATTTTATATTTTTTTTATTAGACACTTAAATAGGTTCGAATCAAAACTGTTTGTTTCTTACTTCAGTTATCATAAACCAATTGTATCAGTTGTAAAAATTTGCGATGATGATTCTGATAATAACGATGGTGTAAAAGTCGTCGAAATTATGGATGGAAGTTGATTTTTCTGAGATAAAATTTAATGTAATATATAAATAACGATATAATATTATAAATAACAACATATAAATTGTCATATTTGTGTACGATAGCGCAATAAATAAACATTGTATTCTACCTCATAAATAATAGTATTTTTTAAACGGTTTTATCTGGGGGCACGGTAGTGCCCCCGCCAAGTCGAGCGCGAAGCAAGCACTGCCGTACCATCCTTTACAGGAATCATTTCGCCGCATTTTCAGGCCCCTATTTGAGAACCTCTGGATAAGACCAGAACACAGAAATTTTCGTCATCCAGTAAGCTATAATTACATACTTAAAATCCAAATTTTCAAGTCTGTAGTTCATTAAGTTCCGAAGTTAAGCGAAAGCAAAGTTTCGCATTTTCGACACTCACTCACTCACTCACTCACTCATGATCATCAAAATAGAACTAGTACTTCCCATAAACTCAGAGAGCTGAAATTTGGTACATACTTAGAATTTATTGTATAAGCCATAGGAAAACTAAAAAAACATGCAATTTCGGTCTCGTTTTCGAGATAATTCATCTGCATAAATAACTTTGTAATCTCATATAAATGTATAGGATTACAAAGTTACATTTGCAGTCAATGGTTAAAATTGTGTAAAGCTTTTATTTAATTTCACCTGTCTGTCTGTCGGCCTTATAGTAACCTTATAATATAGCGTTTCTACAAAAAGAAGTGAAATCCCACCAAAAACATTCTGTAAAAACTAGCCAAGTCTCGATGGAGCTGCTTGTTTATCTCTAAAAAATAATGAAATCTAGACAAAGTCGTGCCAAGTCTAAGATTTCTTACTGCGATTTCTTTATTATTATAGTTAATGTTGTGTGACTTGGCCGTTGAAGGGTACACAAGGGGACAAAACCAGATGCTCCATGACACTTGGATCGCCTAAACATAAGTATTATTGAAATACGCAGCTTTATCAAGCCTACAATTGACAGGTTATTCAATCAACGTTTTCTAAGTGGCAATTTTCTATCATGAATGGTTAGCGGACAGATTGGTGCAATGGTGTCATGGAGCACCTGGTATAATACCCTTGTCTACCCTTCAACGGCCAAGTCACACAACATTAACTATAATAATAAAGAAATCGCAGTAAGAAATCTTAGACTTGGCACGACTTTGTCTAGATTTCATTATTTTTTAGAGATAAACAAGCAGCTCCATCGAGACTTGGCTAGTTTTTTACAGAATGTTTTTGGTGGGATTTAGCTTACTCTGTTTGTTTTATTCATTTTTCTTGGGTCAAATTTAGTAATTGAAATTTCAACCTCTTCCTGTCAACCGATTGATCTGAAATTTGGTATACGCCTTTGGTTCTGGTGACAATACAATTATGTATATTCAATATTATTGTAAATCCAAGATGGCCGCCGCTACAAAATGGCGGATAACGTATTTTTTTTAATCATTTCAATATGGGTATCAAATGAAAGGGCTTGATAAGTAAAATACAGTGCACTATACAAAATTAAAATCCAAGATGGCCGCCGCTACAAAATGGCGGATAACCTATTTTTTTCAATTTCATCAATATGGGTATCAAATGAAAGGGCTTGACAAGTAGAATACATTGTACTAAAAAAGCCTTAAAATAAAAAAGGTAAAAAAATGTTTTTAAGTTAAACGGTTTTATTTTAAACATATACTAAAAGCTAAAAAATAAAATCGTGAGGTACGTCAAATATCTACAATTGTCAGGGAAAATGTTCATTAGAGATTTAGATATTTGACGTACCTCACGATTTTATTTTTTAGCTTTTAGTACATGTTTAAAATAAAACCGTTTAACTTAAAAACATTTTTTTAACTTTTTTATATACTTATAATTAAACACAACGTTAATATTGAAGTTTTCACTTCTGCCGGCACTCCCGGAGTGCTACCTTTTTTTTTTTAATGTAACATTTATTCCTGAGTTATATTTTATACGTAGTCCTTTAAAATACTGAATCTATTGAGGTGAATTTATTAAGTATTTGGCTTGGACCCTGGACGCAGGCACTTGGGCTCCGAACGGCACGAAACGGCTCCTTATTACAAGCTTTATATTACTTTCACCTGTCTGTTGTCTGTCTGTCTGTCTGTCTGTCTGTCTGTAATCAAATCTTGCAAGTTTAATTTGACCCACTTCCCGGTTTCCAATTTAGCTGAAAATTTGCATGCGTGTGTAATCCGGATGACAATGCAATATTTTTATGACATCGAGCTGATCTGATGATGGAGCTGGAAGGTGGCCATAGGAACTCTGTCATAAAACAACGCAACCCCATCGTGTTTGGGCTCATTTGATTCGTCTTGACGAGTACTTTATGATGCAAGATGATAATAATAAATAAAGCTTGTTTTTAAAAAGTATTTTTAAAATTTCACTTGTTTTCTCATTTCGGCACACCCTCAGTTCCTGCAGAGAGATAGAGTACCAAATACCGCTCTGCACCCCCATCGTAGGGTGACGATGCTTAACAATTTTTTCCTGGATCAAAAAGAGGGGATCTACCCACAAGGTCGTAGTTTTTTTTCTAACCACATTTCAAGGCACGAGTGAATATGTACCTTTCTAGGCATCTTACGTGATCCATCGTTGACCGCATTTTTACTTTCCATCAGGTGGGACGTGGTCAAACGTAGGCCTATCTCGTATAAAAAAAAAATTGTAATACATTACCAAAGACATAATCAGTCTTGATCAATAATAATAAGGCACGAGTGAATAGGTACCTTTCTAGGCGTCATACGTGATCCATCGTCGACCGCATTTTCACTTTCCATCAGGTGGGATGTGGTCAAACGTAGGCCTACTTAGTATAAAAAAATAATAATAATAATAATATCTAAAGTTGGTTTTACCGGGTTAGACTTCCTTTGCAAGGGGTCGACTAGGTGGGCAGTGCCAGTTCTACCGCCTGAGCATGGACGTTCCAACGTTACTGTGCTTTGAAAGAAAGAAAACAAAACATTTATTGCCAATCATTACAAAGAGCACAACAGTATGAGAGAAGTTACAATTTTTGAGAAAAAGAATAGTAATATTAAAAAGAACAAAACAATTTAAAAAATTAAAAATAGTTAATGCAGTATTACTTAAAAAGTATTACTTTGATAAAAGGGTACTGTTACTGAAGCTAGTGAAATTACTGGGTTACTTAATTGACACACTCTTGAGACTTGAGTAAGAAACGTTGGTCTAGAATTTTACATCATTGTGAAATCCTGGGTGCCACTGTATTGATTTATGATATTATCTCTTACTCCACTCCATCCATCCATCGGGAGAGCGTCTTGCTCGTTTTTTACATTAAAAAAAAAGACAGGTAATAATTAATTAGTCTTGACCAATAATCTAAGTGCTTGTTCACGCTATAACACGCGGGCGCGGGCGCGGGCGCGGGCGCGACAGACTTTGCTCACACCGCACGTGCGTTGTAAGTTGTACGTGAACACCTTCATAGCACGTCATATGTTTGATATTTCGCGCCCGCGCCCGCGCGTTCACGTGAACAAGCCCTAAAGGTGCATGTGACAAGGCGCGCCCAGGTAGTAGGTAGCAGGTAAAATAGGTAAGGTGTAATTGCCACAATTGTGCCCTCATTAACTAATTGATCCACTTGCCCTGTGCCCTGTCACGTGTCGTAACACCCCACGACTTATGTGAACACTTATGTTTGGTATGTCAACATATAGGTACGCACCTTACGCATAGGTGTATCTATGTATATTCCAAATATGTTGGTAACTTGAGTCACGATGTTGATTAGAAGTTGAATACGTAAGATTTTTTGTATGACTTAATAACTATTCGTCGTATTTTTTTTCTATGTTCACCGATTACTCAAAGATGCCTTTTTTTTTTTTTTTTTTTTTTTTTTTATGCTGGGGGAAACGCCTACCGCGCTATCCCCCCTGTCCGGGGAAGAGAGGGGGGGGAGTGTGGGGCTCGCACCCACTAAAACCCCCAGCAACGTGCCCTCTTGCTGTATATGGCGGTAATGGAGCACCAGGAGGCATAACATTCCATTACCGCCAAACAGCTTGATCGTACTCGATCTCCTCTGTGATGGGGGTGTAAAGGGCCCCCATAGACGTCTTGTTGTCGGTGCGCCGACACGCTGACACACCGACAGGTGTGTGCTATCTGGGCCAACGGTCCCCACCGTGGCCCAGCCCAATAGATGTTCACGTCGTCTGTGCTGCAGGAGGATCTACTAGCAAAGAGACATCAGGACGTTTAAGGGTGTTCGCCCATACGGGGGCCCCATAAAGGGCCATCGACCGCACAACCCCGGTGTAAAGCCTGCGGCACGAAACCTTCGGTCCCGACAGATTAGGCAGGAGCCACCCGAGGGCCGCCGCAGTTTTTACCAATCTGGGCACTAGCTGCTCAAAGTGGGCATGCCAGTTCCACCGACCATCCACTTGCAGTCCCAGATATCGAATCGAACTGCTTACTGGGATTCGAACTCCACCTACTATAATGCCGGAATCACGGGGTGGCGCTTTTCGGGGACCATGAAAAACCACAGCCTCCGATTTGTTAAGGGCAACCTCCAGGCCAACACTCCTTATAGCAGCAACAATGTGAGCAACTCCGGCTGTTGCTAACATGCTCGCATCCCTGTGCGTTTTGCCCCGTGCGAGCACCAGCGTATCGTCGGCATAGCATACCACGCTGACGCCCGGCAAGTTCGCACGGCGCAAAACAGGGTCATAGCCGATGTTCCACAAGAGTGGCCCTAAGACCGACCCCTGCGGAACACCGCACGACATTTCCTTCCTCCTAAGTCCGTCCCTGTCCAAGTAGATGATCCCTCTGTCTTTGAGGTAGTCATCTAGTACCCGCTTCAAGTACGTGGGCACCCGGTGGTAGTCCAGGGCCCGCATGATGCTCTCCCAGGGGAGGGTGTTAAAGGCATTAGCAATGTCTAATGACACCGCAAAAACAACCTCTCCCCTGGAGACGGCCTCCTCAGTAATGCCCTTGACCTGCAATATAGCACCCACGGTGGATCGCCCTGCGCGAAAACCGAATTGGTGACTTGAAAGGTCTGGGCCTGTCACAGCTAAGTGCTTTTTGATACGGATGGCAATCACCTGCTCAAAAAGCTTGGCCACATCGTCTAAAAGGATGATAGGTCGATACGCCGACGGCGACTCTGCAGGGCGTCCCACCTTAGGCAACAAGACAAGTTTCCCCTCCTTCCAACGTCTGGGAACTCTGCCTTGACGCAGGCATGCGGTGAACAGGCTCCGCAATCTTACCTCTAACGGGCCGAGAGCAAGCGCCCATGCTCTTTTATGTATCCCGTCTGGTCCGGGAGCAGTCTTCTTCGCTTTCATGCGAAGAATCGCTGCACCCATTTCTCCCTCTGTCACGTCCGGTATATTGTCGTTATCAACCCCTGCAACAACCTCCACCGATTGGACTGGAACTCGTTGCATGACCCTAGACGGGAAAAGGGCTGATACGACACGACTCAGCAGTTCGGGGTCCATACTCTCAGTGAGAGGAGGGACAGCAGCTCTCAGCTTGCCCCTCATCACTTTGTATGGTCTGCCCCATGGATCCTCGTCGAGTAAGGCAATAAACCTCTTCCGAGCTTGGTCCCTCGCCTCGGCAATGGCCACTCTGAAGTCACTCTTTGCCACGACATACGTCTGATGTAGAGCGAGCTCTGTGGCATCTGGCTCACTGTCGCGGTCCCTCCGCAGCCGCCGAAGGCGGTGGCGGAAGTATGGACGCTTAGCAGTGATGCAGGTCTGTCGCAATTGCGATAGCTCCGCACTCCACCAATATACCTGCCTACGCGCTGAATAGGCCCTGGTTCGTGGCATGGCCGCGTCACATGCCTGCGTCATTGCCGACCGAAACCAGTCTGCCTCGCGATCCACCTCAACAACGGCTGGCATCGGAAGCCACGCCTTCACAATAACCACTTCTTTCAGCATCTCCTCGTCCATGTTAGTAACAGCCCAGCGGGGACCAATGCTCCGCCTCATGCTAGACCTGCTTGTCGTTGTAGCTGTAGAGGAGACACTAAATCGAATATATCGGTGATCTGATAGCGTCTCCTCCTCCAACAGCACCTCCCAGTCTTGAACTCGGTTGGCGAGACCCCGAGAGCTGAGAGTTATGTCCACTATGGACGCACCTTGAGCTCTGACACAGGTGTACTCCCTTCCTCTATTTAAAACCACCAGTCCAGTTGTAACCAGCCAGTCCTCTGTTACCCTCCCACGCGCGTCTGGTGTAGGGGATCCCCACATAGTAGATTTTGCGTTAAAATCCCCAGCTACCAGAACGGGGAACTGCGAGTTCCGGCCTATGTGAGTTCCAATCGCGAGAAGCAACTGCTCATACTCCGCCAGGGTTCTACTTGGAGGACAATAAACCCCCACAACAAGAACCCCATTGACAATCGCCGCGACCCATCCGTGACCTTTGGTTATATCACTAGGCGTAGCAGTACCGACCGAAATCAAAACTACTAGGCCATCCACGTCTCCTGCCCAATTATCCCTAGCCGGGATATAGTACGGCTCAGCCACAATTGAAATGTTTATCAACCATTGCGCCATGCTTTGAACCAATAGGTCCTGAGCTCTGGCGCAGTGGTTGATATTGGCCTGTAGAAAATTGATGGCCATTATTGTTCCATCATTGCTGGACCCGTCTGCGCCTTTGAAAGGTCGGATGGTTGGTTCCGGGAAACACTAGTCCCTATCACCTTTCCACCTCTTTTCCCCTTAACAAAGGGTTCGCTGCAGGCTTTGTTGCCTAGCTTGTGTCCCGCCGGTTTTCCGTTGGCTTCACAAATTGGGCATCGAGGTGCCTCCTGGCAGTCCCGAGACTTGTGGCCGGGTATCCCGCACCTGTAGCAGGAGGAGCTCCGGTCAACCTCCGATGCGCAAGACTCGCGGACGTGTCCCTTCTGAAGGCAGCGGAAGCATCGGAGATGCCTCTGCTCAACAAGTCTCACACTAGCCGACACCCAGCCAACCGTGACACGGCGGGTCTTCGACAGTTTTTGTGCTGCGAGCACAGGGCATCTCACCCATGCTGCTCCCATTCCGGTGACATCCGGTCGGACCTCACTCACTGTAACTAGGCTCGCCGAGCACTCCGCTACCCGAGCCACGGCGGCTACCACATCCGCAGAGCTCACAGAGTCGTCCAGACCGGATATCCGCACGTCCACAGTCTTCATCGGTCGGGTGACCCTAACGTCTTCCTTAGGAAGCACCTGTTCCAGCTGTCTGGCTAGCGCATCCGCTTTATCAGCGGTAGCTGCCCCCGGTATTTCAAAAATCCGGCCACCTGTAGCGGACTTTCTGCACCTAATATCCGTGAGGCCGAGCGTCTCTAAATCCAACTTGGACTTCGCTTCGCTTATAACCTGAGCAAAGGTCACCCCCCGGTCCACCGCTTCCGGCTGTAAAGACAGCACAACAGCTGAGGAGCGTGGAGGACGAAGCTTCACGGTCCTCTTATTCTCGAGCTGACTGGCCACTTTGGCCGGAGCAGCTGGTATCTTTGACGCCCCCTCTTTCAACTTTTTCTTCCTCTTCGCAACCGTTACCCAAGAACTCTCTGGGGGGTCAGTGTGCGTCGAAGGAAGAGGAATCGCCTCTGCGACAGCTGGAGCCCCTGCCTGAGCCGACGCTTCCCTCTTGCTAGCTCCTTTTCCAGCTTTGCCTTTCGCAGGCACCTGAGTCCGGACCACAGCAACCGCCGTTTGCCCAATTGAAGCTTTGGCGTACGTCTTCGGATCAGCAACCGGTTCCAGCTGCTCTTGTCGGCGTAAATCAGCCGCAAGCGGCGGACGCAACTTTTTTGGTGGTAGGAGACGTGACTCTTTGTCTAGTCCTTCAATTCTGGCACTCACCATCGTCCCAATTTCCACCATCAGATCCCTCTTCAGTTGTTCATAGGATGGCCAGTCTGAAGGAACTGGCCGACTACTGCCGCTTTCAACCGTGCCTCTCAGGCTTGACACGTCCTGTGTGAGCTGATTCAGCCTTTCTTCTAAATTGCGGTTTTCCGCTTTGAGCCGAACTGTTTCGGCTCTAAGAAGCGCCGCCTCATCACTGGCAGACCGCTCTGCCATCACCTCCGTGGCATCCTTAATGGAGACCACTGCCTCCTTAAGGGCTAGTACAAAAGTGCCCTTCAAGTTGTTGGATCGCGACGCCACCTTGACAATCGCTTCCAATGCACCAGATACCTGATCCTTCAGCGCCTGCGAGTCCATGTTTGTGGCGTCCAGTGGCACCTCTTTTCTAGATTCGAGACGGGCAAGACGCTTCTCTCGAAGTTTCACAGTAGTCTGCTGAACTTCCGCCTCCGCCTCGACTCGAATCTCGTCCTCTTTTAATTTTAAATAGGCAGCCTTGGCAGCTGCGAGACCCACATACTGACCTGTAGTGGGAGGGCGGCCCCTTCCTCTTTTGGAAGCCGACGATGGCTTGGACAGCACGTCTGAGTCCAAACCGGCACCGCCACCTTCAGACTCCGATCCGGTGTCGCTCTTAGAGACTGGCCTCTTGCGCCAGATTTTGCCCCTCAACTGATACCGATTCGAGTCCGAAGATCCTGACCGAATCGTCTCCATGCTGCAACATGACGTGTCCGACATATTATGCATATCCTCCATGTTACTACCCCCCGCCCGAGAGCAGGACGCCTCCTCCGCTGGCTTCAATACCAGTTTCTCCACCTCAACTGCAGCGTTGCTCACCTTCTCGCTCTCCTCCGTCTTGCTCAGTCTCGAGCTCATCTTTTTTATTTGTTTTTTATTCAAAGTGTCCATACAAATCCCACGAGTAGGAGGGAAAGACTGTCCATCCGAGCGGTGCCCTCTGCACCCGGATAACCCTATTACACCTGGGGGTCGGGAGGTACCCAGGGTTGGCGTTAACTGGTGGTTACAACTCTAACCACCACCCGAAGGCCCTCTGTAGCCACGTATCCCAGCTACAGAGACTTGAGGGTTTTTTATTGAGGTTTTCCTTCCTCGCAGGGCCGGCCGGTTAAGGCAAGCCCCCCTGGTCCCGAAGTATACCGCTAGACATGATCAACAGACGCATACCTAAGGATAACAGGTCGCCCGACAGGGAGCTGAAGCTCACCCAGCAACCGTGGTTACGATTGCTGGCCCGCCGCGCCGTGAACCTTGGAGGTCCACCATCCCACGCAACCCGAAGGCCGCCGCTGGCCCAGAAAAGGGCCCCCAAACCACCGTGCCGAAACACAACTCTCAATGCATCAGGAGATGCAAGCGAAAGACGCTTTCCTCTGTACGCAGACTCAGCCTGCCATCCACCAACTGTCAAACGGACAGTCCGCTGGTCCTAACAAGGACCTTTCTACTGACATGTTGCCCCGTCCACTGTCTTCTATGACAAAGGCATAGGAGTACTTGGAGAGGCAGCAGCGTCCATCCTCATAAACACTGACGAACGAGAGAACTCATAAGTCTGTGATATGAGAACACCACCTCCTTGGTCGAATATTCGCTATTGGCTCCGAAGTCAACTCCACCGGGGAGCCGGCTTCGGAGCCAACACCCAGGGTGCACCGCGGGGAGGTTTCCGACCACCGCACCCCTACTCAAAGATGCCTGAACCGATTTGGAAAATTCCTATTTTGTTTCAAAGAGTATTCTTCGCAGATCCCAGATAACCGCGTTTAAATGGACATTAGTCCTCGATTTTTTCCTGCTGTTCGGATCTTTGTTTTTTTGACTGGCTTATAATTTAGTCCAACTTACGGCACCGGGCACCGGGCGGGGGTTCATCTAAATAGGTTCAGTAGTTTTTAAGATATGAAAAGGTGGTGGTGGAATCTTGATTATGGAAAGCGGGCTTGAATTTCGTTCATTTTATTATTTCCCAAGTTTGTCGGTTAAAAAAGGGAAAATTTATGGAATCAGACGTTTTGATTTACGTTCATAGATATCTAAAGGAAAGAGTGACTGACTGACTGACCTATCTACGCTCAGCCTAAGCAGCTGAACCGATTGGGTTAAAATTTGGAATGCAGATAGGTTTTATGACGTAGACCTTCGCTAAGAAAGGATTTGGCCACGCGGACAAAGCCGATCATAAGCTAGTATTATATAACTGTGAATTACATTAGTAAAAGAGTTAAAAGACTTCAAAAGATATAATATAAATGCCATTCTTAGTCACTAACTACGCCTCCAACTAATCAGTCAGGGTTAATAGATAAGACGGGAACACCTACGGGTCTGGGGTCAAATGTCTTGATCCCGGGTTCATTTGGTACGGTCACTTGTTTACTGTTTACGATGGTCTACTTTAATTATGGAATCTTTTATGATCCAGCGCTTCATTAAGCTTAGCTGATGGCAATAATAATCGATTTAAGAACCTATGAATATTAATTTGAGACCTGGATTCGATAGCGGAGATTTTCATGAAATGAAATGATTTTACAGCAAAAAAATTGATATATAAGGTAAAGCTCGATGCTTCGCCCTTGCAGAGATATCCTTTCATAGCAGAGACATAGTTAAACAGGTAAAATTTAAAAAAAAAACCTTTTAAAAATAAGCTTTTATTATTACTACCATCTAGCACTCGTCAAGACGAATCAAATGAGCCCAAACTCGACGGGGTTGTGTCGTTTAATTATGGAGTTCCTACGGCCACCTTTCAGCTCCATCATCAAATCAGCTCTATGTCATAATAATATTGCATTGTCATCCGATTTATACATGTATGCTAAATTCCAGCTCAATCAGAAACTGTGGATCAAATTAAACTTGCAAGATTTGATTATAGACAGACAGACAGACAACAGACACGGAAAGTAAGTAAAAGCTAGTCGACCTTCTGCAAAGGAAGTCTACCCCCGGTATAGACGTGTGCGCCGCGCCGCCGCGCCGCCGCCGCCGGTCATTTTGGTCACGCCGCCGCCGCCGGTCATTTTATCGGCGTGAAATCGGCGTGGCTTTTTTTTACTTTATTTACGTTATTACAATATTGTTATCATCATTATCATCGAAATAAAATAAGTGAAGACACATGAAATGTCCCCCATAAATTTAAACGACTTGAAAGGGGATAAATATAAATTTATATGGTATGTCCACGTACAAATTTATGTAAAAGAAAAGAAAAGAATGAAACTAGTCGGGGCTTTGGGTCGACACGCAGCTACCACTAACTGTTGCTATTGCTACCCGAGTAGTAAATTACTAACATTTTGTGAAATTAAACGTATAGCGAAGCAAAGGCCAACGATGGGGATTGTTGGCAATTGTTGTCGCTGTGTGGACTTTCCTTGATCGTTGTCGCTGTGAAGTCCACAGTCCAACATACTGGCGTTATGGACTCGTCCTCGATGAGCGGTGAAATTTCCTGGAGCACTTTGCCCGGTTGTCTCCCGCCTGATCTGTCCGCTACTCCAGCGGTGGATGGACAGAGCGCACGGGTCGTTGACCTTCAGGCTCGTGCAGGTGTTTTGCGGGTACGGATGCTTCGGAAAGAAAGTACTTGCATGCATCACGTAGCCGGCAGAGAACCAACCTCTGCTTGCCACCTCTGTGGTTGTGGAGTGGATTCGCGTGCCTAGCATGGGTCAGTCAGCACCGTACCCTCTTCGCAGTTATGGGGGAGGAACTCTCACTATCAACCACGGAAAGAGCCATGGTTGGCAGTTGGCGGCGGTCTTATTCTGCGAGAGGACACTATCGCAGAAGGGGATCGTGAAACGCAAACGGGAATTCACCACCGACCTCCCATCCTCCCTCCCCAAGGAGGCATTGGAGGTGCATCTTCCACGCCCTTCTCCGTCCCCCTATCTAGGTCTAGACGAAGTACAGGGCTACTCGTCGCTGACAAACCGACCCACGAGGTGGTGCGCTTTGGAGGGTGGGGTCCTACTGTCAATTAGGACCTAACGCCGTTGGGGCTGTGGATAAGTGCTTCGCCTTTCCCGCTACCCCGGCACTATGGCGTCCCCAGGAACACCTCCAGTTTTTAGTGGGGATCTTCGACAGAGTGGGTATCATCCAATTTATTAACGAGGTAGACCCGTATCGCCAACCGCTGAACAGTCCGGAATGACCCCTACACGAACACGGCTTTTATATTAAATCTCCCTTTCCCATACAACGAGCGGTCGATGAGTCAAGTTTCTAAGAACGCTTCGTGTAGAAGCGAAAAACATGAAAGCTCTCTCGTTATTTACTATTTTTATCGTAGCAATATCTGCAGCCGTTTTCATCATCGTCATCGTTGTATGTCCCTGTAGGAGTCTAGTCTTAGTTTCAACAAACCCTCAAGATGAAAGTCTTTAATCAATGTGAGTTACCATGTTGTCTTACGGCACTGAAACGTGATCTTTTACTATTGGCCTCATCTTAAAGCTCAAAGTCACTCAGTGAGCTATGGAGAGCTCGGCAGGCAGCCGAGTGAGCTATACTCGAGGTTTCTCTACGCGATCGAATTAGGAATGAGGAGATCCGTAGACGAACCAAAGACACTGACATAGCCCACCGGATAAGCAAAGTGAAGTGACAATGGGCAGGCCACATAGCACGTAGAGCGGATGGCCGATGGGGTCGAAAAGTGCTCGAGTGGAGACCACGGACTAGCAAACGCAGGGTTGGACGTCCACGCACAAGGTGGACAGTGGACAGACGACCTTCTAAAGGTCGCCGAAAAACGCAAGAGGCAGGTCGCCTACAACCAGTATATATGGCAGTCCAAAGGGGAGGCTTATGTTCAGCAGTGAATGTCCTATGGCTGAGATAATGACTTTACTAACAAGCAATTAGTTATTAACCCTTAATGCAGGCATATGCGAATGGTTGAGTGGTGCATTAGATAGTGGAATTAATGCTCACTATTACATAGTGTATCGTATAAATTCCTCGCCACCTCTTTAGCGTCAAATTGGAGCGGAATTCTCATTATTTCCACTATTTATTGATATTTAATTAATAATTATCATAGATTTCCGCAAAATAACGGCTAATTTTACTAAATAAAACAAATAATATTTAAGAAACGTGATTTAGCACACTTTATTTTGATTTTTTGTTGAATTTTACCCCCACGCCGATTTCACGCCGATTACGCCGCCGCCGCCGGTCTTTTTTCGACCAGACGCCGCCGCCGGTCGTTTTATAATCGGCGCACATATCTACCCCGGTAATATCTATAAGATAAAAAGATAGATATAAGATGATCTTCACTCCCCTTTTTTCAATACCTGTTTATATTCTTCCAGCCAGGTCAAACCCTAGAGAAGGATCTAGAAGTTGCGATGCCGTCGTCAAACGTGAAGTTCGGCTGGATCAAGGGCGTCCTGATGAGATGCCTTCTCAACATTTGGGGGGTGATGCTGTTCTTGAGGCTCTCCTGGGTGGTGGGGCAGGCTGGCGTGGGTTAGTATACATTATAGAGGACAGAGGAAGTGCAATGTTCTTGGATCAAGGGCGTCCTGATGAGATGCCTCCTCAACATTTGGGGGTGATGCTGTTCTTGAGGCTCTCCTGGGTGGTGGGGCAGGCTGGCGTGGGTTAGTATACATTATACCTAGTCAGGTCATAAATTCTGTCACATGTTTAATATAAAATTATTGGAACAAGTTTATTTATTATGTAACCATTTATATACCAAAATGAACTTAACAAAACATAGATTCTTATGACAATAAAGTTTATTCAAAATGACCTCCGTGATTTTGAATACAGGCCTTCAATCTGCGCGGCCAGTCGTCTATCGCAGCACGAACGAGGTCCATGTCAATATCGGCTGCTGCCTTAATCAAGGATGTCTTGAGTGACTCCAAATTGGGATGAGGCTTTGAGCACGCCTTTTCCTCCAAGTGTTGCCATATCTTGTAATCTAACGGACTCAAATCTGGACTGGAGGAGGGCCAGTCTTCGTGCCGGATGAAGTCGATTTCACGCGCCGCCAGCCAGTCTTGTGTGCTCTTCGCTCTATGAGCTGGCGCCGAATCTTGTTGGAATACCCAGTGCCTATTATTGAACATGGTATGAGAAACAGGTTCCACAAGGTTCGTCAGGACTGTATTTTGATACACAACTGCATTCGTTTTTACACCTTTCTCACAAAAATGTACCTCTGTTAAGCCCCAATAAGAAACTCCCAACCATACCATGAGCGAGGATGGAAAATGACTTCGTTGGACACGCGGAATACGGTTGCTCGCTTCTTCACTACTGTGTGCGTACACCTTATCATTTTGTTTGTTGTAGCTCTCTTCTACGGTAAAAATTTTTTCATCCGAAAAAAGAATTTCTCGATATTTTTTTCTCGCGTACCGCTTCAACAAAGCGCGGCATCTCTTCAGTCTCAGGTCCATTAGACGAGCATTTAAACGATGTCCTGTTTTTCTTCGATATGCCCGAAGCCCTAAGTCTTCATTTAACACCCTTTTCACCGTGGTTCTGCTTAACCCCATCTGAAGGGCCAACAGTTTCTGCTTACGTTTGGGATTTCTTTGAATTCGCTCCTTCACAGCTTTTATCACTGCTGGAGTCCTAACAGACCGAGGGCGACCACTTCTTGACCTGTCATCTACACTAGAGTCTTCATTGTATCGTTTGATGGTACGATAAACGAATCTTTTGGTTATATTCAAATTTTTCAGTATGTCAAAAATTTGAATTGGCGCGTAACCGCAACGATGCAACGCAATAACTGCAACACGGTCTTCTTTAAGCGTCCACTCCATATTTAAAAATGAGTAAAATTCTAAAAAGTATACATTTTTATTTTCATGAACAATTCGAAATTCGAATTCAATAAACTTTTTTGTGGCCAGCATTCTAAAAGAAAAGTTTTTACTGTGTGACAATACTTATGACCTGACTAGGTAGAGGACACAGGAAGTGCAATGTTCTTGGATCAAGGGCGTCATGATGAGGTGCCTTCTCAACATATGGGGGGTGAAGCTGTTCTTGAGGCTCTCTTGGGTGGTGGGGCAGGCTGGCGTGGGTTAGTATACATTATAGAGGACACAGGAAGTGCAATGTTCTTGGATCAAGGGCGTCATGATGAGGTGCCTTCTCAACATATGGGGGGTGAAGCTGTTCTTGAGGCTCTCTTGGGTGGTGGGGCAGGCTGGCGTGGGTTAGTATACATTATAGAGGACACAGGAAGTGCAATGTTCTTGGATCAAGGGCGTCCTGATGAGGTGCCTTCTCAACATATGGGGCGTGATGCTGCTCTTGCGGCTCTCCTGGGTGGTGGGGCAGGCTGGCGTGGGTTAGTATACATTATAGAGGACAGAGGAAGTGCAATGTACTTGGATCAAGGGCGTCATGATGAGGTGCCTTCTCAACATATGGGGGGTGAAGCTGTTCTTGAGGCTCTCTTGGGTGGTGAGGCAGGCTGGCGTGGGTTAGTATACATTATAGAGGACACAGGAAGTGCAATGTTCTTGGATCAAGGGCGTCCTGATGAGGTGCCTCCTCAACATATGGGGGGTGATGCTGTTCTTGAGGCTCTCCTGGGTGGTGGGGTAGGCTAGCGTGGGTTAGTATGGATCATAGAAGACAGAGGAAGTGCAATGTCCTTGGATCGAGGGCGTCCTGAAGGTGTCTCTTCAATATATGGGGGTGCTGTTGTTCTTGAACTTCATAGATCACTGAAGATTACTCTCTTTGCAAATGGACGGCACTCCATGTGTGACCCACATAGTCATCCAGTATATAAAATTGCCAGTGTTGGGCTAGTTCATAAATAAATGTTAAGTTTGTATTTGTTGGCAGCGCAGTCCATTCTGCTTATAATGACGACATCCGTGGTCACAACCATCACAGCGCTCTCTATGTCTGCTATAAGCACCAATGGAGTTATTAAAGGGGGTAAGTAATTAGTGATATTTACTTACAATTAGATTGTAAAGTAAATGTAAGGGATAATTAACTCCTACCGGTCTCTCGGCAGAATGTTAGACAATGCCGTGTTTACTAACCCATGTTCTTGAATTGAGAAAACCTTGGTTGAGATTAAGAAAACACTTAAGCCAACGTAAAATAGACGACGGAACGCGCAGCTTAGCGTTCGCTTGTTGTTCCTGATCGCCAACTTATTTATGTCAGGGTGCGAACAAATTCTAACATTAAAAAAAATTCCGTCCTGGATCACGACCTCTTTTAACTTTTCCGCGCGTTTCGGCGTGTGTGCATTCAGCCTTAATTTTCAATATTTTTATCTAATAAATAGTTGCTCGAATTTTAATCTGTTATACTTTGTTCTGTTAACATACTTTGCTGGCACATTACACAATAAAGCTCATAGAGAAGATTAAAATAGCTTTAATTTTATCTTTTTTAGCTTTAATAAGGCTAAAATCAAGTTATTTCCTTCCAGGTGGCACATACTACATGATATCTCGGTCTTTAGGCCCAGAATTCGGTGGTTCCATAGGGTTGATATTCTCTATGGCCAACGCAGTGGCGTGCGCTATGTATGTGGTCGGATTCGGGGAGTCACTCATCACTCTCATACCGGAGACCGCTTATATGGTCAGCAAGAGCTGGGTGAGTACCTTATTGGCTAAGAAATAAGGGTTATTTTAGGAAATCATTGATTTACAGTTCCACTATAATATATTATGTTTTCTAGGAAACTTGTCATTCTGTTCTGCGTAAGGTGTAGCGGACGTGTAATTTTTATCTTTTTCTTATTATTAAAAAATTTGCGTTTATTAGGTACACATTCATGAGATTAATGACTATGAAAATTAAGTATGAAACAGCGTATTTGTAAATATTGTTAAGTACCTACATTGAAACATTTGGGAATTGTGTAATTGGCCAGCTCTACTTCATCTGAGCTCCAGTGTCAAATCCTAAAAAAACACCTTTTGAATGAGAATTTGACACTGCCCTGCGCGAGCATTTGCGCGGGCTTTAAAACCACTTCTTTATGCGACACTTTCCTAAACTACAACTTTTCTATACTTCCAGGACCAAGCCATATACGGTTGTATAACAATAGTCCTCCTAACCGGTATAGTTATGGTGGGCATGGAATGGGAAGCCAAGGCGCAGATAGTGTTACTGTTCATACTGCTAGCGGCCATTGCTGACTTCCTCATAGGCTCTATTGTAGGGCCTAAGAGCGATGTGGAGTACGCGCAGGGATTCGTTGGGTATAATAGTAAGTATCTATTACAAGAATTTACCGAAAAAGGTTTGGATGAACTGTGTGAAAGAGGATATGCGTGCTAGGGGAATGGATGCAGTTATGACGGATGATAGAGTGGAATGGAGGAGAAAAACGTGTTGTGCCGACCCTACCTAGTGTGGGATAAGGGCAGGAAGAAGATATATTACAAGAATTTATTTATTGTATATTTCTTCTCTTTGTACGATTGTCTGGAAGAGAATGCTCTGGGCGATAGGTGCTTATTGCTTTTAACACTAATCCCTAAATCTTTAATTGGTTGTAAACTTTATTTTTCTGTGTGGCTTAAATAGTTATTTATTATTACACGATAAAAAATATCCATTGTTCTTCTCACAGTAGTTTTTAACTCGTAAATATTACTTATTTACAATCATCAAGAAATATAATAAAGTTAACATTTCTCTAGGTTACCTAGAGTTATAGAAAAATCATTTAATATTACATTAATATACCATCAAAATCTGGTTCTTTCATCAAAAAGATATATCAACAATTTTTTTTTATAGCGGACTAAACAAGCGTTTGACCGCAATCTCACCTGTTGGTAAGTGACGATGCAGTCGAAGTTGTAGCACGCTTGTTTAGTAAGAACCTATTCACTCTTGATTTGAACAAACCCACGTTATAGCATTCGGGAAACACTGAGAATATTTAATTGTCTATCTCTATCTAAATTTATAAAAGGAAATAGTGATTGATTGACTGATCTATCAACGCACAGTCCAAACCACTGAACGGATTGGTTTGAAATTTGAAACATACAATAATAATAAATAATAATTGGGGTTTATACTCCAACAGAACAGGTTACCCTACTTACACTGTCAGAGTCAAATCACAATTTATAGGTTGTGTGGCCAACCTATATGTTGCAGTTTCAGGTCGCCGAGATTACTACAGGGCCTGCAACATGACCTAACGACTGCCTCTTACATATCTTATAGGAAACAGCCGGGACCCACAGTTTTACGTGCCGCGCCGAAACACGGTAGCGTCCAGGCGAAAATCTTTGCCACACTGAGATTTGAACCCAGGACCTCCGGCTTACAAGCCGGACCAACGACCACTGGGCCACGGACGCTACATAGGTCATATGACGTAGACCTCCTTTAAGGAAGGATTTGTCCATGCGGGCAAAGCCGCGAGCATAAGCTAGTAATATATAATTTTCTTTTTCAGTGTCGGTGTTCTATCAAAACTGGGGGCCGGACTATAGATTTTTCGAAGGAGTTGAGCACAATTTCTTCTCAGTGTTCTCGATATTCTTTCCCGCGGCGACGGGAATATTGGCTGGGGCTAATATATCTGGTGATTTGAAGGTAATTGATATTGACTCTTTTTCTGACCCGTCGATTAGTATGAGAAATCTTACTTATAATATTATAAACGTGAAAGTTTGTAAGAATGGATGTCTGAATGTCTCAGTACAGCGGGTAAAACCGCTGGGTGCAGCTAGTATTATAAAAAGTTGTCGTGAATAACAAACATTCTATAAAGGTTTTTCCATTGTCATAGTTTTTTGCATGCAAAGAAGTACACGTAAGAAGACGTGCAAGACGCTGTCTTGATGGCAAGAGATAACACTGCCCGTAATTAGTGCTGTGCCTAGAATTTCACAGCGATGTAAAATTTTAAGTGCACTGCACCAACAATGAGTCAAGAGATAATGTTAAGACTCTTCAGACCAGTAATTTCACAAACACTGCTCAGGCGGTAGAATAACTGGCACTATTGGGGTTCCCACCAAGTCCACCACGCAAAGGAAGTTTACTTCCATAAATTTATTAAACAACGCTTTGGAAAATAATATTCCGCCAACAGTAACACTTTTTATTGGCAATGTACCTATTTAATGTTTATTTTTTTGTAATTATAGTGCTCAAGGAGTTATCTAATCACTAATCTAACATATAATTTTCAGGACCCCCAAAAATCGATCCCAAAAGGCACCCTCCTAGCAATACTGCTGACTACGCTGTCCTACCTCGTCATAGCGATCATAGCGGGCTGGTGCGTGCTCAGGGATGCTTCCGGAGACCTTACAGACATCTCTTGTATCGGGAACCATACTTGTTTGTATGGACTGCAGAATAGTAACGATGTAAGTCATAATAATTGGGGGGCTTATACTCCAACAGAACAGGTTGCCCTACTTACACTGTCAGAGTCACATCACAATTTATAGGTTGTGTGGCGAACCTATGTGTTGCAGTTTCAGGTCGCCGAGATTATTACAGGGCCTGCAACATGACCTGGCGACTGCTTCCTACATATCTAATAGGATACAGCCGAGACCCACAGTTTTGCGTGCCTTCCGAAACACGGTAGCGTCCAGGCGAACTTTTTTACACACACTGAGATTTGAACCCAGGGTCTCCGGATTAAAAGCCGGACGTACGACCACTGGGCCACGGAGGCTACAAACATAGTCATATAACTGGCTTGTAATACATATAGTTAGTCATATAACTAGCGATCATAACGGGCTGGTGCGTGTTGAGAGATGCTTCCGGAGACCTTACAGACATCTCCTGTGTCGGGAACCATACTTGTTTGTATGGACTGCAGAATAGTAACGATGTAAGAATAATAAGTATTAAAATAATACATACTTACATCATAAGTAATTTCAATAATTTTGTGCGTGTAACAGAACGCTTGGGGGAATCTTCGACGTCAGAATTGGGATTTATTTTGTGTACCTTCTTTTCTATATGGAATGTAGAAAGTACCTAACGATGTTGAACATTATATCTAGTACTAGCTAGGCCCAGCAATTTTACCCGCTGTACTGTATAGCCTATGTGTTATTCCAGGGTCTAAGCTATCTCTATACCTAATTTTAGCTCAATCCACACGTTTATGAGTGAAAGAGTAACAAACATACATCCAGACATCCATTCTGTCAAACTTTTACGTTTATAATATAAGTAAGATATTATAGTAAAAATATGTGTATTATATACAGAAACTAATGATAATTATAATGATTATTTGCAGGTAATTCGGTTGGTATCGGGTTTTGGTCCGTTGATATACGGCGGATGTTTCGCAGCGACTCTGTCTTCTGCGCTCGCTTCACTCGTCTCCGCGCCTAAAGTGTTTCAGGTACGTAATATAGAATAAAAAACCTTTATTGCACACCATAAATACAATAAAATAAGCTTAAAAATATTACATTAAAAAAAGTATTGCAATTGGCGGTCTTATCGCTTTAATTAGCGGTCGTAGTATATCTACATATGTTTTCATTTACTTAGCGTAACCCGAAACACAGGCTACTTATTAAGACGTGGTGCAATAATTCAAATAATATTTTCTTTTTAATATATAACTTTTTTCTTTGTTTATTTTTAACGAAATGTGATTCTCTAATGTATCATATCCTTGAATTTTTTAAGTGCTTTAACAGTGAAGCTGTACAATATAAAATGACAATATTTTTTTAGTTAGGTATGTAGATTGGAAGCAAACAATGCTGAAAACTAAACTTACATCTCAAATTCCACCTCGCCAAAATAACATTTATCTTCATACGCATAATGTCCTTTTTTGCAGGCGTTATGTCAAGACAAATTATACCCATATTTGGAGTTCTTCGCAAAAGGTTACGGACAAAATAACGAGCCAGTTCGAGGATATGTTCTGACTTTTATTATTGCTACAGCTTTTATACTTATGGGTAAGTCATTGTAGTTTATGTTATATTATTATCTCGCCATGGTGTCAAGCAAATTGGATATTTTATTGATAACATAATAAACAAATTCAAGTCTTTTTACTCTACTGTTATAATAAGTTTTTTTTTTGTTTTTATTGACGGACAGGCAGACAAACTTGTTTGACTTTTTGATAGATCTATATTTTTTATAATATCTACCTAGTCAGGTCATAAGTATTGTCACACAGTAAAAACTTTTCTTTTAGAATGCTGGCCACAAAAAAGTTTATTGAATTCGAATTTCGAATTGTTCATGAAAATAAAAATGTATACTTTTTAGAATTTTACTCATTTTTAAATATGGAGTGGACGCTTAAAGAAGACCGTGTTGCAGTTATTGCGTTGCATCGTTGCGGTTACGCGCCAATTCAAATTTTTGACATACTAAAAAATTTGAATATAACTAAAAGATTCGTTTATCGTACCATCAAACGATACAATGAAGACTCTAGTGTAGATGACAGGTCAAGAAGTGGTCGCCCTCGGTCTGTTAGGACTCCAGCAGTGATAAAAGCTGTGAAGGCGCGAATTCAAAGAAATCCCAAACGTAAGCAGAAACTGTTGGCCCTTCAGATGGGGTTAAGCAGAACCACGGTGAAAAGGGTGTTAAATGAAAACTTAGGGCTTCGGGCATATCGAAGAAAAACAGGACATCGTTTAAATGCTCGTCTAATGGACCTGAGACTGAAGAGATGCCGCGCTTTGTTGAAGCGGTACGCGAGAAAAAAATATCGAGAAATTCTTTTTTCGGATGAAAAAATTTTTACCGTAGAAGAGAGCTACAACAAACAAAATGATAAGGTGTACGCACACAGTAGTGAAGAAGCGAGCAACCGTATTCCGCGTGTCCAACGAGGTCATTTTCCATCCTCGCTCATGGTATGGTTGGGAGTTTCTTATTGGGGCTTAACAGAGGTACATTTTTGTGAGAAAGGTGTAAAAACGAATGCAGTTGTGTATCAAAATACAGTCCTGACGAACCTTGTGGAACCTGTTTCTCATACCATGTTCAATAACAGGCACTGGGTATTCCAACAAGATTCGGCGCCAGCTCATAGAGCGAAGAGCACACAAGACTGGCTGGCGGCGCGTGAAATCGACTTCATCCGGCACGAAGACTGGCCCTCCTCCAGTCCAGATTTGAGTCCGTTACATTACAAGATATGGCAACACTTGGAGGAAAAGGCGTGCTCAAAGCCTCATCCCAATTTGGAGTCACTCAAGACATCCTTGATTAAGGCAGCAGCCGATATTGACATGGACCTCGTTCGTGCTGCGATAGACGACTGGCCGCGCAGATTGAAGGCCTGTATTCAAAATCACGGAGGTCATTTTGAATAAACTTTATTGTCATAAGAATCTATGTTTTGTTAAGTTCATTTTGGTATATAAATGGTTACATAATAAATAAACTTGTTCCAATAATTTTATATTAAACATGTGACAGAATTTATGACCTGACTAGGTATATTACGCAAAATATACCTAGTCGCAATGGCGCAAGGTGTTACTCATAACCCAATAATCCTATTGGACGACTCACCACTGGAGGTTGTTGACAGTTTCTGCTACCTGGGTTCTACTGTGTCCAATAATCTTACTCTTGATGCCGAAATAAACATCCGCATCGGCAAGGCATCTACGATGTTCGGTAAGCTTAGTGCAAGGGTATGGAACAATAAACATCTTACAAACAAGACCAAGATGATCGTTTACCAAACTTGCATCTTGTCCATACTCTTGTACGGAGCCGAGACTTGGACGTCGTATGCCAAACAGGAGCGGAAACTCAACAACTTTCATATGCGCTGTCTTCGGCGCATTTTGGGCATAACATGGAAGGATCGAGTCACAAACGAGAAGGTGCTCAGTATCTCGCAAATGCCCAGCATAACTGCAGTATTGAAACAAAGGCGACTCCGCTGGCTTGGGCACGTGCAGCGGATGGAGCCTTCTCGTTTGCCAAGACTGACTCTCCTAGGACAAAATTGCGGACGCTAAACGTCCCGTTGGGCGTCCAATGCTGCGATTTAAGGATAGCGTTAAGCGGGACTTGATGTCCTTTAACATCGACCCTAACACCTGGGAAGACGCGTCAGATGACCGTGATAGCTGGAGGAAAACTTTACATGACGGCGTTGCTGTGCACGACAACACCTGGTTCCAACTATTGGCACAGAAACGTGACAGACGTCACCAACGCGCCGCTGCTCCTCCAGCTTCACCAGGAACACAATTCGTCTGCATACTTTGCGGTCGGCGATGTCGCTCCCGCATCGGCCTTACTAGCCACTCACGGAAGTGCCGAACCATAATTACGGACGCTGCTTGAATCATCTCTCATAGATGTAAGAGGCCAGTGATGATGAGGTATATTACGCAAAATGGGCCAAGGGACCTAATAGCAAATAATGATTCGCTGCCATAATCTATATTTTTCAATAATACGTTGATCCTACCGACTTCGCCAGTGAAATAAATTTAACTATAATTATTTTTTTACAATATATTTTGTTTTATTTATTTTACAGGTGGTTTAAATCAGATAGCACCTCTGATATCCAATTTCTTCTTAGCTGCGTACGCGCTGATCAACTTCTCTACATTCCACGCTAGCTTAGCCAAGCCTGTTGGATGGAGACCTACTTTTAGGGTAAGAAATTACAGTGCACAATTCTTAATTGTTATTTCTTCTATGAATATACGGAGCTGGCGCGGTGGGCTAATACCCGCCTGCAACGCAGTAGGTTGCGGGCTCGATTCCCGTATGGGACAAATGTTTTTTCCAAGCTTTTATTTACTTTCACTTGTCTGTTGTCTGTCTGTCTGTCTGTCTGTCTGTAATCAAATCTTGCAAGTTTAATTTGACCCACTTCCCGGTTTCCAATTGAGCTGAAAATTTGCATGCGTGTGTAAATTGGATGACAATGCAATATTTTTATGACATCGAGCTGATCTGATGATGGAGCTGGAAGGTGGCCAAAGGAACTTTGTCATAAAACAACGCAACCCCGTCGAGTTTGGGCTCATTTGATTCGTCTTGACGAGTACTTTATGATGCAAGATGATAACAATAATTAAAGCTTGTTTTTAAAAAGTATTTTTTAAATTTCACTTGTTTATGTGGAGAAGTAAGAAGACGATCAAGACTCTCTCCTTAAGAGATAACGCTGCCCATAATCAGTACAGTGCTACCCAGAATTTAACAATGATGTGCAATTCTAGGTGCACTGCACCAACGCTTCTTACTCAAGAGTCATAAGATGTTAAGACTCTTTAGCTCAGTAATTTCACTAGCTACAGTGCCCTCCTACCGAAGCACAGTAATGTTTGCACATTACTGCTCAGGCGGTAGAATATCTGGCACTGTTGGGGTACCCACCTAGACGACCTCCTGCAAAGGAAGTCTACCCCCGGTACCCCCGGTTTGCGTGTTCCACTGGTATTTGTTTCTGGTCTGGGTGGTTATCAATATCTATTATAAGTATGTATTTACAAAAGAAAAGTATATAAGTATTATATCCGTTATCCTAACTACTATAATACAAGCATTAAGTTGCTTCTTCTTCTTTTTGAAATTGGCTATATTATTTATTTATTTATTTATTTTTTGTTTTAAAATATACGTATAATGTTAAAGCTGTTTAGCCTAGTATCGCGCAAGCTCCACTGCTTTATCGTTAGCCTCCAAAAGGTCTTCAAATGTACAAGTTGTAGGGCTGTTGCTTAATTAAGTTGCTTATCTTGGGGTTAGGTGGCGCTGTGTGAAATGTTCTGAAATATTTATTTATTTTATTTATTTCCAGTTATACAACATGTGGCTATCCCTGGTCGGTTCGGTGTTGTGTGTAGCAATAATGTTCGTGATATCGTGGGTGACTGCACTCGTTACATTTGGGTTCCTACTCGCTTTGTATCTGCTCGTGTCTTATAGGAAACCTGGTGAGTTATAGTTTTACTACTTTGTACTGTTTTTTTAATAAAAATAATAAAATTATAATTATTTTTAACTGACTTTGAAACCAGGAAGTCGTTATATCATATATTTAGTAAATTTTTGTGTTTTTTTATACTGCCAAAAATAATGTACCTGAAGATACATTTCTCAACGGGTAAGTTACCACGATCTTGCCATATACTCAGCTGCGATATGAATTCGGATTACACTTATATCTGTACTTGCAGTGAATATTTTTTCTATGTCTCTTATTGCAAAACAAATGTGTTATTACTGTTTGAGGGTGAATTAACCCGTATGTCCCCGAGGGCAGCGGTTCGATCTAGCCGCACTCGCGCATGCGAATATGAACCTTATTTTAAAGAAACTAGAAATAATAGATGTCAATTTTGATTTGAACCGGAACTGTTTCCTGGATCAACGGGTTAAATATTGACGTACAAAATTTGCCACAATAATATGGATATGATTAGTTGAATATTATAATAATTATTTTTATTTTCAGATGTAAACTGGGGTTCAACAACGCAAGCGCAAACGTACAAAACGGCATTATCTGGGGTCCACCAGTTGAATAGAGTTACGGAGCACGTCAAGAACTACCGGCCTCAAATATTGGTGCTAACTGGGTTCCCTGGAGAGAGACCCTTGCTTACAGACTTCAGTTATTTGCTGACTAAAGGGCTGTCGCTGATGCTCTGTGGACATATTGTTCAGGTAACTTTTTATATATTTTTTTATAAACAGGATTACAGGTAATTCAATACTTTATTGTATAAGGTAAAAGCCTATATTGGCTTGTTGGTTTTAGCTGTGATTTGAGCGCAATATTTACCAAAGTTTTCGATTTATTTTAATCGAAAAATCGAGGTGACAATATTTAAAAAATCTCATCGTTTAGACAAAATATCAGAGTAATTTTTATTAATAAAATTAAATATAATTGCTCACGTTGAAAGAAAAAGGGCGGAGAAATAATAAAAAATGAATCCTTGAATTACTTTAAAAAAACATACAATAAAATTTCAAGCATATTTTTTTGAAGAACATCTACATTTCAGTAGCTTCCTTTCGAGATATCAAATATCATAATTAAGAATCTGACAAGAGATTACAGAAATCTCAAATTCTCAACGAAGCTCTAAACACTGAAATTGGGTGGTGCTAGTTGATAAACCCAAATAATGTTTGTAGGGTCAAGTAACCCACCGCGGTCGCGAAGCCTTAACCAGCCGCGCGTACCAGTGGTTCACCAAACGTAAGATGAAGGCATTCTACACGGTGGTGGACGGCAGTAGCTTCAAGGATGGAGCCAGCGCGCTGGTGCAGGCCAGCGGGCTCGGGAAACTGAGGCCCAACATACTCATGATGGGCTTCAAGGAGGACTGGCTCGCCTGTCCCAGGACCGAGCTCGACGATTATGTCGAGGTTTTGCAGTGAGTATTGCACTTATTAACCTCTTATTGCATATCTAAGCATAACATGTAATATAATAAAAACACAAAAGCCTATCCCACCAAAAACATTCTGTAAAAAACTAGCCAAGTCTCGATGGAGCTGCTTGTTTATCTCTAAAAAGTAATGAAATCTAAACAAAGTCGTGCCAAGTATAAGGTTCCTTACTGCGATTTCTTTATTATTATAGGTGACTTGGCCGTTGAAGGGTACACAAGGGTACAAAACCAGATGCTCCATGACACTTGGATCGCCTAAACATAAGTATTATTGAAATACGCAGCTTTATCAAGCCTACAATTGACTGTTATTTAATAAACGTTTTCCAAGTGGAAATTTTCTATCGTGAATGGGAAGCGGACAGATTGGTGCAATGGTGTCATGGAGCACCTGGTATAATACCCTTGTGTACCCTTCAACGGCCAAGTCACACAACATTAACTATAATAATAAAGAAATCGCAGTAAGGAACCTTATACTTGGCACGACTTTGTCTAGATTTCATTACTTTTTAGAGATAAACAAGCAGCTCCATCGAGACTTGGCTAGTTTTTTACAGAATGTTTTTGGTGGGATTTCACTTATTTTTGTAGAAACGCTATATTATAAGGTTATCAGAAATACAAATCGTAAGCGCGTTTTATAAAATACAGTCCAGCGCCATCTAGATACGTGTGCGTTCACTCTTAGTCCATTGCATCATAATATTATACCGGGAAGTGGGCCTAATTAAACTTGCAAGATTTAATTACAGACAGACAGACCGACAGACAGACAGACAGGCAGGTGAAAGTAAATAAAAGCTTGTAATAAAGGCGGTATGGCGATCTCTTCTAATAGTTTGGTTGGGCTCTTGTGATAGATTCGTTATAGGTTAGCCTCAGACCACGCTAGATATCGCCTGATCATAACTGACGATTTACGACACATATACACACACATACATATACATATACTATGGCTTTATATATATTTTTAATTAATAAGTTTGATATTACAAAGTAAATACAAGTGAGTTTAAGCCGTTTATTTACAATGATGAATATAAACACTCACGAATCATTTAGTGTAAAGATATTACAAAGTTATTTATACAGATTAATTATCTCGAAAACGAGACCGAAATTGCATGTTTTTTTAGTTTTTCTATGGTTTATACAATAAATTCTAAGTATGTACCAAATTTCAGCTCTCTGAGTTTGTGGAAAGTACTAGTTCTATTTTGATGATCATGAGTGAGTGAGTGAGTGAGTGTCGTAAATGCGAAACTTTGCTTTCGCTTAACTTCGGAACTTAATGACCTACAGACTTGAAATTTTGGATTTTAAGTATGTAATTATAGCTTACTGGATGACGAAAATTTCTATGTTCTGGTCTTATCCAGAGGTTCTCAAATAGGGGCCTGAAAATGCGGCGAAATGGTTCCTGTAAAGGATGGTACGGCAGTGCTTGCTTCGCGCTCGACTTGGCGGGGGCACTACCGTGCCCCCAGATATACCTTTAGGTAACATTTTTTTTAACTCATGTTCGTGGACAGAGCTGGTACTTTGCAGAGAACTCACGAATTGCGCGACCTCGAAGTGGTACACAAATTTGTGTATCTAGGATCGCAAATCAGTGATGATGGTGACTGCGAGCAAGAAGTGGTCAGAAGGGCACAAATGGCTAAGTCAGCGGTAAAAAGACTAGAAAGGATCTGGCGGAATAGAAGCATTAGCCGGAACACGAAGAAGAAGCTAATGCAGACCCTTATCTTCTCGATCTTCCTGTATGCTTCGGAAACCTGGACTTTAAAGTCTCGAGTACGATCGAGGATTGACGCGTTCGAAATGTGGTGCTGGCGCAGAATGCTGAGAATATCCTGGACGGAACGTCGCACAAACGAGTCAATCCTCAGAGAACTAAATGTCAAAACCAGGCTTTCTACAATCTGCATGCAGAGAGTCCTCAAATTCTTCGGACACACCGTCAGGCGCGACCCAGACAGTCTGGAGAGACTTATCCTTACTGGCAGTGTAGAAGGGAAGAGAGGTAGAGGGCGCTCACCCACGCGATGGACGCATGTGACCCAGGATGCTACGGGAGCCACCCTACAAGCGTCAATCCAAATGGCGCAGGACCGGCATCGATGGAAGGAAGTGGTGTCAAAGCTGATGAGGCACCATGATCACGTCCCTCAGTCATGAGGCTACGACCAAGAAGAAGAACATTTTCCCATCAAATCTCTTACATACATCCTAGATGGATAATTATAAGATAAAGGTAGATAATTAACTCTTGATACCACATAGAAAAGTTAATCTTACAACTACAATCATTAAGAAACTAAGACCCGTTAAAAAGAATTTGGATGACTGCCTGAAAGGTTATATGTATGGTAGAGAAGTGAATGAATATAATATTATGATCGGTAGAATGAAAGAGGATATCGAGTTGTGTCAAAACTATGGTTTGGATGAACTGTGTGAAAAACGATAATATGCGTGCAAGAAGAGTCAATGAAGATAATATGATAGATGTGAGAGTGAAATGGAACAGGAAAAAAGGATATGTTATGACAAGTGAATTAAATTAAAAATTTAAAAAACCCCCAACGCAATACGTAATTCACAATTTTTTTGATGGCGGCCATCTTGGATTTTAAATTTTATATAGTGGGTTGTATTCTACTCGTTAAGCCCTTTCATTTGATACCCATATTGAGGGGGTCGTGGAAGAAAAAAGTAATCCGCCATTTTGTAGCGGCGGCCATCTTGGACCGATTTCCACCAAACATGGCTAAGAACACTCTCGACTAACTCTACTTTCAAACGAAAAAAACTAAATCAAAATCCGTTGATCCGTTTGGGAGCTACGATGCCACAGACAGACACATACACACACACACACACACACACACACACACACACACAGACAGACAGACAGACAGACAGACAGACAGACACGTCAAACTTATAACACCCCGTCGTTTTTGCGTCGGGGGTTAAAAATGAGTGTGCAAAGTGCATAAGCATATATCATTCTACATGTTTTGTTGCAGCAAAGCCCTCGACGTGCACATGGCTCTGGCCGTGCTTCACGTGGAGGGCGGCCAGTACACCAACGATACGTTGGACGACGACATTAGGGCTTACCTCAACGATATGCAACACGGGGACTTGGCTGCCTTCACACGTATGTATTTAGCATTTATGCGTGTTTTATCTGTTTAATAAATCTTGACATTTATACCTACATTAAATATTTATACATTAAAAAAGTCACCCAGTAGGTATACGCGATCAATTTAACATTTAAGACGAATTTTATCTAAAAGGGGTATATTTTATTTTTATTTTATTATTCAGCACAACGCTAGGACTAACTTAATGCTAAACAGGCATTTTCTACCAGTTGTCCTGGAACTGGAGAAAATGTACTGGACAATGGGAGGAGTGCAGACAATGCTAAGGAGATAAAGCGATCTTAAAACTATAAAGGGAATCAACGCAAAAAAGCACTTATTCAAAAGGCGAAAAACTAATTTGTGCACAGTAACCAATTTGTGTACCTTGTGCACGGCAGAAATGTTCGGAATAAAAATATGCTTTCTTTATTTTAGCAAAAATATTTTTAAATCTGTTTTATTGGTCGATAGGCCTTTGGTTCGGGAATTCGATGGTGTGCAAAGCTCAAAATAGTCGATTTTTAAATTGACTCCTTTTTAACCTCCGACGCGAAAACGACGGGGTGTTATACCTCTAGATCTTGAGATTTTTTTGTTTTCGCCGGGAAAAAATGCATTACGCATACCCTCCCATACGCAGGGTTATGTGGGACTCCCCGTGCAGAGCGACTACACGGGTATACCCACTAAAACAAATCTCGGCGGCACTCCCGCATCGTCTTTGTGACGGGGGACTGGGAATTGGCAGAGCCTTGCATCCAGTCCCCCGTCGACGACCTGCCTTTACAAAGGCAGGCCCTTCACGCCCCTCGCAACAGGGAGGGGCCCGGGAACGGTCCCGAGTGCTCGGCCGTTCCCACCGACGGTAGTGGTGAATGTGCAATGCGGATGAAGGCGCCCCCGCGCCTATCATCCGCTATTCACCACCGGGGGGCAGGCGTAGACTCATGTAGAGTCGCCTTGCCCTACCCCTACTCCAGAACAAGAGTGCGATATGTTAACATTTATATTTTTAAGATATGTGTGTTATTTTAACATGATTTTTAATGACTAACAATAATATCATCCGCTTCCCAGTGTACATAAAATCTACCGTAACTGCGATCATAAATGAATGTGGGCAAAATTTGAACCCTTGCTAGGTAGCCTAATAACCTTTCATTTTTCTTATCGATTTTCTTTACATGAATGGGTTATCTTTTACCAGTATACTCGTACTACAAAATAATAAAAATTTTAAAGAAAGGATTTAATGCCTACTTTTTCGGCAATTCGTCGCAGCAATTCGCTATTTTCAAAACGTCAGCAATGACCGATACCAAGTGTAATATAAATTAAATATGATGTTTATATTGATTAGATATAAAATTAAAAAAAAATAATTTTGCATGTTTAATAGACGAAATACATACATATAACTGAATATTTAAATTCGATTACAAATGTACCTTACATGTAGTATATATTTGCAAAAATACTAATAAATTATTTTATATTTTATTTTATACAAAACATCTATGTAAATGCATAAATTATATGAACATTATATGTATAGCATCACGCCCGACATTTATTTTGATCGCAGAAAGAGATTAATACTTGACTATAAGTAAATAATATATTATGTGTCATTCTATGTATCATGCGACCATTTGGTACAGGGTCAATGGGCGACAACCCTAAGGAATCCAAGTCTACGGAGAGCCTAAACACACACTCTATAGGTACGTATTCATTATGCTTATTTATATAAGAAAAACTTCCGCTATATAAATTCATATTAAGTTATCATCTTCCTGCCCTTATCCCACACTAGGTAGGGTCGGCACAACACGTTTTTCTCCTCCATTCTACTCTATCATCCGTCAAATCTTCATTCACTCCCTTTGCACGCATATCGTCTTTCACACAGTTCATCCAAACCTTTTTTGGGCGTCCCCTTCCCGAATTACCACCAATGACCATAGTAATATCCATAGACTTTTTTTTGGTCACGTGGTTTTCCTCCCTCCGCATAACATGTCCATACCAGGCCAATCTTCCACTCTTAAATTTTTCTGTCACTGGTGCAACTTTAAATTCATATTATGTAGGTACTAGCATTAAATACCTACCCGATAATTAAAATTAATATTTCTTCATCAAGCAAAAATAAAGCGATCTGTTTCACTCGGTACTAATAAAAAAAAATCGCCTTCTAGGTTTGTGTGTGTTGTGCGATCATTGTTTTTCATCAGGCGTTTTATCCAGGAGTTTTTGTTTGGATTTTTTTTTAAAGATAATATTCCTATTCTTGATTTTTTCCTACCGATTTAGCTTATATTATGTACAGTTTGTACAGTATAATTATAGATTTTAACACCAGTTTTGAACTACAGGCAGTAGTATGTCGGACGTGTCCGTCGGTTCGCCGCAGCTGCGTCGCGCCGGAGTGTCCGCCGACCCTACCGCCGCTAAACCTGAACCACACAAACCTGACAATAAGGAAGGGTAAGCGAATGTTTCAACTTTTTCATTTGTTAGGTCATTTTATCGCTAGTTTTCTTGTGAGATTGATCTATAAGGACACTCAGTCGCCGTTGATTAAAAAAAAATTGACAGATGTCTAGCTCGCTTTAATGCGCGCGGGCAAAACGAATTTTTTTAATTAATTAATACCCATTGAATAGATTTGAAAGGATTTAGATACCTTTCAGGTGGTTCATCTGGAAAGTACACCCTTTGAAACAAATAATGAATATTCCAGATGGTTCAGACGATTTCTGAAGAGAGCGACATGACCGTCTTATGTTCTTGCCTAAAATTGGGTTTGAGTCCAAGAATGTTCAAATTGATTTGGAAACTGATGTTACTAAATGAGCAATAGAGAGAGAAGAAAGAACTGAATTGATTATATTTGCTGGTTGGGCCACTGGGCACATACCACGCACGACTTGGACATGATTTGTCCTCCACCAACCTCTCGCTTAATATATAGGGCATCGGGCATAGTATACTAGGGATCGCAAGAACAAAGGAGATTTTAAAAAAATACCAATAACTTCTTATTTATCAGGAAAGGGATCAGCAACGCAGTACGTCGCGCGCTAGGCGGGTCGAGCGCGCGTCGCGTGTCCTCCTTCACTTCTGTGGAGCAGTTCACCAAACGACAGTCCGGCACTGTCGATGTATGGTGGCTTTACGACGACGGAGGTAAGATTTATCTGTAGATTTAAGACCCGTTACACATTAGGCTGACTGACTTAAAAAGCGAGCTTTTTTTTATACAACGAAGTAAAAAGACGAGCAAGACGCTATCCTGATGGTAAGAGATAACGGTGCATATAATTAGCACTGCGCCAACGCTTCTTACTTGAGCGTCATAAGATGTTAAGACTCTTCAGCCCAGTAATATTTGACTAGCTACGGTGCCCTCCTACGGAAGCACAGTAATTTTAGCACGCTCAGGCGGTAGAATAACTGGCACTGTTGGGGTGGGTACCCCAACAGTGCCAGTTGTTCTACCGCCGTCTAGGTGGGTACCTAGACGACCTCCTGCAGAGGAAGTCTACCCTCGGTAAAGCTAGCCCAGTAGCTTGAACTATTCTTCTTTTTTGGGTGCCATCTCGTACCGAAGTTTGGCGATAGCAATTTGAACCCTCGATACAGCAGCTTTTAATAGGGAACGCGTGCTCTTGTAGTACTATTGGCGCAGATTTTTCAAGATGTTCCTCATCTTGCACTTCATCTTGAACTGTTACATATGTATATTTTAAAATTGACTTGTGTTGATTCAGGTCTGACTCTACTCCTGCCGTACATCTTATCGACGAGACGCGCGTGGTCGTCCAGCCCGTTACGAGTGTTCACCTTAGCCAACAAGAATACCGAACTGGAAATTGAGGAGAGGAAGTGAGTGACCTTTATTTTATTGGGAAATAATTGGGGATTTTACCCCACCAAAATAGAGATGTTGACATTTTTTTTGTTGGACATTATTTTTCTTTGTAAATTTGGTAAAAACGAATGAGATACAACGCACTAAAGTTTCTTGGTTGCGACGTCACTGGCTCTGATATATTTTGTACCGGTTAGTGACGTCACACTTTCTCACTCAAAAACTTATAAGCGTTACGTGTCAGCCATTGTTTATCATATTGGTAAAGCAAAAAAAATACGTGCCAGATATTTTTATTAAAATTTCTGACTCTAGATTCAAAAATGTTGACCTTTTCAACATGCCTATTGTAGTCGATTCTTTATGGCATTCTGTACCTACAATAAACACAATAATAAGTGCATATTCCCTATTGTAATAATTATTATAATTTCAGCATGGCATCCCTCCTATCTAAGTTCCGCATCGACTACTCAGCGTTGAAAATGGTCCCTGACGTCACCAAGCGGCCTAAGGACTCTACACTGGCTTACTTCAACAAACTCATCGCCCCTTTCAAGATACCCGACGATTGTAATGACCCAGGTAAATTATTACGTTATATCTCTATATGAGTTTATTGCCTTTTTTTCTTATTATATTATATCTCTATGAGTTTATTCCCTTTTCTTCTCATGTAGCTTCTATTTAAATGTGTTATGTGTCGTTTTTCTAATCGTCGTTTTAAGTAATTACTTAAAATAAGTAGTACTTTTCCAGTGGGGGTAAAAAGTAAATTAATTATAGTTAGTTATTTTATGTGAAATTGATAATATTATTTAAAATACATTTTTAATAAATAAACCTTGACAAAAGCAAACCACAGCATTATTGTTATAGCTTAAGGGGTTCATAGTCGCTGAGCCTTTGTCTCGCTCGCACGATATAACTGATTGTCAAATAACAATTAATAAAATTACTTTCTGGAAAAGTGTTAAATTGAAAATTTTGCTCATATTTTATACTATATTTATAAGTATTGCCAGTTTGCTACCTTAAATAACAACAATGGCATTCTTTTTTTTATGAATTAATTATATGAAAAATATCTATCTTTAAACATGCCTCAACCATTTTATAAAGTATCAAACTGGTTATACTTTAAAAAATTGTATAAAAATATGGGAAAAATTTTCAATTTAACACATTTCCAAAAAGTAAATTTTATCCATTGTTATTTGACAATTTGTTATATTGTGCAAGAAAGACAGAGGTTCAGGGACTATTAGCCGCTTAATAAAAACCACTTTCGGATTCATATGTATACCCCATAGGCACATGTAGAACAAAAGTTGCACAAAATAATGGATCAAAAGGGATATATCTCCTTCCAAAAACAATCCAAATGATTTCTGATAGATTATATTGAAAACGTAAGTATGTTAGGTACCTACATAGTTTTTATCACATTTGGATGTCATAGCACTTAAAAGATCGAAACAACAAGTGAAAATCAAATTAAAATTGCAGATGTAATGATTGAATTGAAGTGGATACAAATAGAAACCAGCGTTGTCAAACGATTATCCGTGCGTGACGGAATAGATGGCATTGAAACGGTGATGACATCTGTTCTGGAGTCGTTTACCTTTTCTCATCAAACTACTTTAAAAAATAATCTTCGAGTACGTGGACTAAATAAATGTACTAGTCAAACTCAAAATTCATTTATTCAAATAGGCTACATTGGAGCACTTTTGCAAGTCAATTTTACATTTTCTATTTTAACACTCTACTGCTCGTTCGCAAGGTGGATATTTACTCGATGTTCGCAAGGCACCTCTATGAGAAGAACGATCAAGAAACTCATGAGGATAGTTTCTAAATATTACCATTAGATATCATTTAAAAATGTTTTATAAAATTTTAGTATAGGTTTCTTGTTTTTAAGTATGGAATAAGTCGTGATAACAATATGTCGGGAGGAGGGCGTTGATATCACACAGTTCTTAAACTCATGCGGATTTCATCGATTCTTCTATGTACTCTGTAAACTTGTTTTATTGTTCGTAATAAAGATTATTTTAAATATGATAGACGTGGCCCCGTTTTTGACCCAGGAATAATGCGTTATGCATCATCACCTGCAAGGTGCAGGGGACTCCCCTGCTTTTTATGAGTTTAGCGAAGATGTTCACTAAAACCCGGAGGGTTACTGTGGGCCGCGATAATACCGGGGCAGCGGGTACGCCGAAGCACTTCTTTGGGGCCCCGATAGATTATGGGAATGTGGGCCCTAATCTAAGATTTTAAATAGCTCTCTAGATACTCTTTGTGACGAAATTGTGTTTTTCTATTGTAACTTATCTTATAAGTTTTTTTTTTATGTGGAGAAGTAAGAAGACGAGCAAGACGCTCTCCTGATGTTAAGAGATAACGCTGCCCATAATCAGTACAGTGCTACCCAGAATTTCACAATGATGTGCAATTCTAGGTGCACTGCACCAACGCTTCTTACTCAAGAGTCATAAGATGTTAAGATGTTAAGACTCCTTAGCCCAGTAATTTCACTAGAAGCACAGTAATGTTTGCTCAGGCGGTAGAATAACTGGCACTGTTGGGGTACCCACCTAGACGACCTCCTGCAAAGGAAGTCTACCCCTGGTAAAGTTCAATCTCAATATCTTTGGTTAATAAATAAGTTTAACGGAATTGATAAAGAAATATATATTTAAAAAAAGCAATCCCTATGAGTTTCTTGCTCATTCTTCTCATAGAGGTGCCTTGCGAATGAGCGGTAGAATATTAAAATAAAATGTAAAATTGACTTGCAAAAGTGCTCCATTGTAGCCTATTTGAATAAATGAATTTTGAGTTTGAGTTTGAAATACTTGGTTGCTATGAAAAAATGCTGTCAGAACTACGAAATATGCTATTTTGTATATTTTGTCTTATTTTTTTTTCTTTGCAGGTGGCATATCAGACGCAGATCTTCTTGCAGCTCAAGACCGCACCAACCGCCACCTTCGTCTCCGCGAGCTCATCTCCCAGCACTCGTCCAACGCTCGCCTCGTCTGCATCACCCTCCCCATGCCTAGAAGGAGGGGTGTTGTACCTCCCCCTTTGTATGTAGCTTGGTTGCACGCGCTTGTTTCCTCTGCCGATAGGGTGTTATTGGTCAGGGGTAATCATGCAGCGGTATTAACGTTCTACTCTTGATTGAAAATATCTGATAGTGCGACATTTGATAGTGCGACATCTGATAGTACGATTATTTGATAGTGCTTCATTTGATAATATCACATTCCTAACATTCGCTTATTTGTGTCATCATCTGATAGTGCGGTTATTTGATAGTGCGTCATTTGATAATATCACATTTCTAACATACGCTTAATTTGTGTCACCCTACCTATTCCTAGAAGGAGGGGTGTAATACCTTGTCCTTTATACGTGCCTTGGTGTACTCTTGATTGAATGTATCTGATAGTGCGTCATCTGATATTTCGATAATCTGATAGTATATACAGATCTGAGTATAACGATGTGATTAGTTAATATTATTATGCAAAGGATGGGTATGTTGTCTACAGCACGTTAATATTTCATTTATTGTGTCATAATAAAATTTACAAAATATATTTAGATCTGAAAAAGTGAAGATTAAGTTAATACTTACAGTATTGATTATATTTTATTAATATTTTGGTAATTTAATCACACAATATTCAGCAATCTCATAAAAAAATCTGAGCTTATATGGAAATATCTTACAATACTTCATTTCATCATTACGCGGTTACCACAACTTGAAAGTAATTGCGGCTATTTGATAGTGCAAAAATCTGATATAATGTAAAATGAAATAGTGGTTAACGCCATATAAAATGCTTTTGCATATTATTATCTTTTGATCTTTAGATCAAACTTTAATTTATTAGACATTATTTGTAGATAATTTATTTTGATGAAATTACTGTTAGAAAATATACTCTAACATTAAAATCGATCTGTTTGTCAGTAATCTCACAGATTTTAGTGTGTAAGTTTGTGGTGTGAATTTTTGAAATTAATGAATTTCCGACTTTTGTTTTAGATTTAATTATTAGACAAATGTACCATAATGAATTAATATCTACTTATTTTTAGACATAATATAGAGAATATCCTTTTATATGTATATAATGTGACGTTAACAGACTGAACTGTGCCTAATCACTGAGAAAAATAAAGGTTTTTTATAAAAAAAAGTGTAACTGTAATATTATAGGGCTTCGTCTAACCACCAAGTTGAAGTAATTAATAAACATGTAATATATATGTACTGCATCTTTTTGCAAAACTTTGTGAAGTATAACATATTTCAACATATATTTTGAGACATACTGTTATATTAATTATTGTTAAAAAATCATACCTACATTGTAATAGTTTATATGAAAATATTATGTATTATTCACAGGTACGTAATCTATTTTTAGAAATATTGTACATTTTTAATAGGACAAAGGATATTTTGAAATATTTAACTTTTCATTCGCATATTTAACTATAATTTCTATTCTTGTTCACGTCTTGTTCAATACGTATTTTCTAGTGTCCAGTCAACATTTTCGTCAAGTAATCAATTCCAGTCTAGTCCAGTCAAGTCATACACACCCTCAGTTTTGGGTATGCGACGTATGACTCATATCCCAACAATGAGTTTACTATTTCAAAACAAATTGTATCCCAAGTAAAGTGATTTTACAATATATTCCAATATAGTAATATTACCATAGTTCTCGCGAACTGAATTGGTCATATATTTATCTGGGCGAGCGAGATAGGATTAATCAGTGTAACTTCACAATGAACTAAAGTTAAGTTAGTTTAAGTCCGATAGGGATTGATTAACCTATGGTGGACCAAAATACGAAATGTAAACACATATCTTCATATATGCCCGTTTTCCGGCTAACCGCGAACGTACTCATGCTAATACGAGTATGTATTATAATAAAAATATATATAACTAGCTACGCCCAGCGGTTTTACCCGCTGTACTGTAGCCTATGTGTTATTCCAGGGTCTACGCTATCTCTATACCAGATTTCAGCTCAATCGGCCCACCCGTTTCGGCGTCAAAGAGTAACAAACATACATCTAGACATCCATACATTCTTACAAACTGTCACGTTTTTAATATTAGTAAAATTGTTTATGGCCCAAACACTAGATGTTAACGCGATTTGTGACTTTGGAGATCCCTTCAAAATGCATTCTCCATTCCAGATGTTCCCATGTTTTATGCAGTTCTATATTGAGGTGTTACCAATCACCAAAGTACAAAAATTCCATTTTATTATTTATTAATAATCTCAGTTATTAATATTATTATACTTTAATTAATTTATTAACATTTTAGTGTAATTTCTGACAATAAATGTCGATTTAATTTATTTTAGCTTTAAATGTACTATTGTGCAAATAGTTTAATTGATTTGTGAATAAATGAGTGTGAACAGTATTATTGCTTTTTCTATATTTTATTAATATAATAAACACCCTAGGGCAGCAGAGCAGTAGACCGTGCAGCAAAAAGAGGTCAATAAAGCTTTTTTTTTAAATAATCCAAGAAGGTATATAGAACGAAAGAGTGAATGAAATGTGGAACACAGATAGTTTTCGTGACGCTCTGCTTACAAAAGCACACATACATTACATCGCTAAAATAATCGGTAAATCAGTAAAGCATAAGCAGTAATATTAATAGCTGCTCAAACTCAAAATTCATTTATTCAAATAAACTACAATGGAGCACTTTTGCAAGTCAATATTACATTTTATTTTCTGAAATAAAACATTAGAATAAGTTAGTTAACATGCTGAAGTTATTCTCTTCAGTTGGAAGGGTAAGGTAAATTATACAGGCTTAGGAGATTTTTACATCTTATTCAAACTCAATTGGTCATTGGATGATAAGCGCAGCGTTATGCGTAGGACTTAGTACCCGTAGTAGTAGGACGTAGTTATCTCTTGAATACTTAGGTCAATATATTGAGCAGGCGTTATCGCTTAACTTGGCGAGCGTTAGGCTCGGCTCGTTCATTAATTTACATAAAATATATGAAAATGGACTCAAATTGCATTATTTTATAATATTAGGTATTTGTTACCTATAAGAAGATAAATATCCACTATAGATAGTCCGAGGCACTAAAGGATATTTTGATCTTTTATGACTTCAAAGGATGACGACATCACCAAATTGATGATAAACCAAATTTATTAAGAACATGATAATATATAATTGCCAATAAATGTTTTTTGAGATAAGGCATCTACGGTCACGTTTGTGATTGCATTTTCTTTGCAGGTATCAACTACCTACCTATTTTTGGTAATAATGCAAGCACAATATGACGATCTCAATACTTGCCAGTAAATACTTAAACGAAACGTGGACACTTACGCATAGGCGGATTTAGGGGGGGCCAGGGGGCCATGCCCCCCAAGAAGCATTGTAGAGTTACGAATTTTGCACATATTTCATGGTCAAGATTATATTTTTTTTCTGAGCGCTCGCAGCTAGCTGCTCGCGCACTTATTATTAAGGATATTTGAACTTTCTAACTGTTCAGAGCGAGCTAAACACACACTTTTCGTAGTAAAAATTATAATATTTTAGCCTGTCTGTCTTACCTTGGCCCCCCCAGGACCAAATCCTGGATCCGCCCTTGCACTTACGGTTAGACTAGTCCACAAGTTTATAGTATCTCAGCGAGCTATGGAGCGGGCTTTGCTCGGCGTCTCTCTAAAGGATCGCATCAGAAATGAGGTGATTCGGCAGAAAACCAAAGTTACCAGATTAGCAAGCTGAAGTGGCAATGGGCTGGTCACATTTGCCGCAGAACCGATAACCGATGGGGAAGGCGTGTTCTAGACTGGAGACCGCGTCTCGGCAAACGAAGTGTAGGGCGTCCTTGGGCGAGATGGGGTGACAATATCCGGAAGGTCACGGGGAGCGGGTGGAAAGGAAGATGGAGGACCGAGTTGAGTGGCGTGCCATGGGGAGGCCTATGTCCAGCTGTCCAGCTGTGGACGAACGTAGGCTGATGACTGATGATGATGATAAATGCTTTAAGGTAAAGGTATCAATATTTTGTAGGAACAAACACCTATTGTAGAAGTGGTGACTGCTTTGAGTGACGAGTCTTTTTTCAGCAAGCTGAAAGCTCCAGAGATTTACTCTGTCCATGTAAGAAACTTTCAACCCTTTAAAATGTCCTCAGTTCATCCTCTTTTCTTATAATATAATATTAAGGTAGTTTGTAAAATAAGATAAATAAGTAGGAACTTACTTGTGTGAAGGAGGATATGCGTGGTAGGGGAGTGGATGAAGATATGACGAATGATAGAGTAGAATGGAGGAGAAAAACGTGTTGTGCCGACCCTACCTAGTGTAGGATAAGGGCAGGAAGATGATACTTAACTCTTAATTGATACCATATAGAGAAGTAAATTTTACAGCCACTAAAATTAAACCTAATTATTGGCTGTCCATACTAATTAATTCATAAATTACTTATAATAAAGTCTAGATTTTACTCCTATCTTTATCATCCATGTCTAGATAATTAAAAATTAAAATTACCCAACGGTTTTCCCCCAAACAATCTGCCACATACAAACCAGCGAGTGTTCACAAGACCAAAACTATAATATTATTAATTATTAGCGAGTCCAAGTATAGTCACCGGCAGCGTATCTATGCAATTACGTTTTCTAAATGCTATTGAATGCAATGATTATCTCGACTCCGCTGGTCAGCTATCAACTGAATAACCAGTCCAGTCGGATTGCGGGCGGCCATAGCGACGCACGTTTCCCGCCAAAACGAAAACATTCGAATATTCGAATCGAAAAACCGCGCGTAAACTCTTTTGTGGTAACTTTTTAATTTCTGTGAATTCTGACAGTGCATGTGCAGTGTTTTACATTAACTTTTTAAAAACTGAATAGTGTTGGGAAAAGCCGGATCAAGGGACAACCCGAGGTAAACACGTGATGTCTTGTGTTTTTTACATTCACATTCTTATTGTTTGGTTTTTTCTTTGTTATTGATGTGACGGAATTTACTGAATAGTCTAGGAACTCTTACGGAGATAAAAAAAATGTTCAAGGTTTTTCAGCGTATAAATCTTTAAAAAAATATAGGTTTACTTATACTTATTTGTTCACTTTTATGTTCACATCTTCAAAACATATTAAATTTTTAATATTATGGTTTTATTTTTAAGCAATTGAATTAAATAGATTGCGGATAAGCAAAAATAAACTAGTTTTATTCACGAAAATAAGATTATGTTACTCAAGTTTTTAATCTAGTTCGTCAGCTCGATTCATTTGCCAATGTAAATAATAAATGAATGCTAGAAGGCCAAACCAGTTGGTTTCACAGTCAGACACTCCGGTAATGTATCAAGACTCAAGACCTGTTTTAATTATTGAGTAGGTATTTTTGTCTCCGCTATAAATAATTTTATTTTTATTTTACGCATTTATTTTTGGCCAATGAAAAGCCGAGCCACGTATAACAAAAGATAAAAAAAAACAATTGAAGAAATGATTAACTTTTAATAAGAACCGCACCATTAACTATTTGATTTTAGAACACGATAATGTTTAAAACAGTTTTTTTTAATAGTAGAAAATGGTTGAAGATGGTATCGCACGTCTCGCTCATTCAGCAATATTATAGAGAGAACGCTCTAATAATCGTCTGGAGCGAAATGAGAGCGTTTAATTGGCGGTCTAGAATAATTTGCAACGTGCTGAAATCTAGGACTTTGAGACTGCTTTAAAATATAATATTCAGTGATGTGTTGACGAAAGCGGATAAATATTGCAAAATATTTATTAAAAAATAACGAAATGTCGAAGCATTTTAGTTATGTAAAATAATAAGTTTTTTTTAAAATAAGTAATGAAATTAATTCCATAGATATTATACATAATGATCGGGCTCGCGGCTCGTCTCGTTTAAAATTATAAATTATTATAATTTCTTAACGGATGTCTACGTCATTATAAAACAGTCTTCCAAATTTGAACTCTTTGGCAAGCTATGCTGTGCGTTGATATAGATCAGTCTTGGTTCAGTCAGTCAATCAGTCACACTTTCCTTTTATGTTTTTACCGGGGGTAGACTTCCTTTGCAGGAGGTCGACTAGGTGGGTACCCCAACAGCGCCAGTTATTCTATCGTCTGAGCAGTGATGTGCAAACATTACTGTGCTTCGGTAGGAGGGCACTGTAGCTAGTAAAATTACTGGCCAGCTTCTAATTATGGGCAGCGTTATCTCTTACCATCAGGAAAGCGTCTTGCTCGTCTTCTTACTTCGTTGTGTATAAAAATAAATTTTATTTATTTTAGCCATTATATATTTAGATTAGAAAATAATGCAGAAAGGAGTTGCGCCGTCAAACAAGTCAAAATGTACTAAAACATTTAAGATGAAAAAAAATACTGGCCGAATAGATAGAAGAAAAGCTATCCGCACTGCACTGGCACAGTCACGGTCCGTACCCATGGTTCCGGAGTTCGATTCCGCGCCCGTTACATGCAATTTGAGTTAGTCTGATGCATCTTCACTAGTACAGCATCCTGCTAAATAATATCTAGAAAATTCTATAAGGTTGAAAGTTTGTGCCTGTTTAAGGTACTTAAGTATTAGTTAATCGTTTTGGGTGCAACATATTATGCTACTAGCTGCCCCCAGCGGTTTTACCAACTGGTCTATAGCCTATGTGTTATTCCAGGGCCCAGGGTCTAAGCTATCTCTATACCAAATTTCAGTTCAATCGGTCCACCCGTTTAGGCGTGAAAGAGTAACAAACACACATCCAGACATCCATTCTTATAAACTTTCACGTTTAGTATATACGTAGAAAGATGTTAGGGGGTCATACAATAATCAGGTGTTTATAAGAAGGGTTATTATTATTATTATATTTATAATTTATATGTTAATAAGAAGGGTTCGGAATAAAAACAAAATTTGACAAACCCTTCTTGCTATAAGTAGTTAAAATGAAATAATATCACGTATTTTTGCAAAAAAACCATGGCTAACCATGGCATTGGGTAAACGGCAAAAGGCAAAACAATGTCGCCAAGCGGTCATTATGACGTGTTCCAGCTTAAAGTTCAGAGAAGCCAGGGAGGGATTTATCCCGCCTTCTAGGTTAAGTCTGCTACTATCTTCTCTATGGCCTACTGGGATATGTTCGTTGTCGTTCGTTTTCCACAACGACTGTAATCTCAGTAAATTTAACTAAAGTTACGAGAAACGAAGGTACTGCAACTGACGCTTTTCAAGGGCCTCTTGCGTGATTTAATCCTTAAAATACGCTTTTTTGTGGCAAATGCCATTTATGAGAAAAACAAACTAACAATACTACAGCAGTAAAGAACACTTTTATTAACCACCGATCGGCCACAAGCCAATTTACAGAAAATCCAAGTGCTCCAAACCACTGTCAGATGGCAGAGTGCCCAGAATGCTGGCAGCATTGCCACGTTGAATGGCAATACATACTTATTATACGTATACCCGCTTAAAATTATTAATTTAAGAATGGAATCCGTCAAAACCAGAATGTAGCCGGATATTACGCGTCCGAATTAGGTAAGTACTCTTAAGTACTGATCTTAAACTGTATTATTTAAGTTTTAATTCCTCATTATTATAAATGCGGACGTCCGGTCTCAAGTAAACTGATTCATTTAATTCCGTATCAAATCTAATTGATTTGTGTAAACCTATTGTGTAAACTAAAGTAATTGTTATTTTAATCGTGTTTAATGAACTTTTTTCTTACGTAGACCTAATTATCTTTACTAATTAGAAGAACAAATAAGTCGTAAAGTGGTATCGTTTTGGCAAAGTTACACTGGTGGTAATAAATATAAGACGACTAAATAAAATAGTCCTCTTAGTACAATTTACAATCTTAAAGAGAAATTAACAAGTATTTTTTTTTGGAAAATTACTTTATCAAAATAATGTCACCTCTCATGACTCTGATTACTTGGAACTTGGAAGACATCAAAACTGATTTGGAAAATTCTTATTTGATTCAAAGGGATAAATTACTTAGAGGTATCGGGTAAATTTTTTATCAAAATCGGTCGCGCTGCTAAAATTATGAATTCAAACGAGCGTTTCGTCTTCGATCAAAAGAGAAAGAGTTTTCTTATCTTATCAAGCTAGAAGCTCGAACAAGCTAGAAGTCAATTTAATATTATTTCAATACACTAGTTTTGCATTGAGTTAAAATCTAATAAACAAGTTTGTTCACAATGTGCGGACTTCGTTTCTTGCACGTGCGATGCTGTGGGTCTCGGCAGTGGCTCGCAACAATTTACACATTTATAGCAACAATTTACACAATATACACATAATCCTTTATTGAAACACAAACATGTACAAAAACAACTTAAAACTATAATATAAAACTAAGTGTTACAATTGGCGGTCTTATCGCTAATAGCGATCTCTTCCAGACAACCGTGCAAGGAGAGGAGAGCAATTGTAATTCACATGGGTTAGGTGGTGTGTTTAAATTTACAAGATACAAGGTGTTTAAATACATATTATTTATACTTACTTTTCTATGTATGAATAGCTGAACGTTTTAAGAAAATAAAGTAAAGGTACGACGACAAAGAGGAATTTTAGGGAGGTCTTTACCCAGCAGTATGACAGGGAAAATTTGTAGAATGATCCAAATTATTTATTTAATTTTTAAATTAAATATTACAATATGACAGATATACAAACTAAGATAACGATGACTACTATGATGACTCGAAATAACAAAGAATGTAACAAAACTTAATATTAAAAATATTTAAAAACTGCTGCGGTGTTATTGTGTGTCGGTGTACCTGAGTGGGATAACCAGATTTGTTGGAGTTTCAACCCAAATGATGTATTTACTATCGAAATGTTCTTATCTTATATAGGTCTTATTGTTAATAAATAAAAAAAAGAAAATGAATGTTTTTTAAATGTTGCGAGTGAAATATCACTGTTGTGCAAGATTTTAAACCTAAGTAATCATAGCAGATAACACTTGCTCCATTCCCGAATTACCGAAAATTTATATTTTTGCTGTCGATAGAATGATTCCCACTTCTACATACCTTAAAACCTCCTCTATAGATAACAAAGATCATAAAATAACGTTATTCAACAATTAATTGATCAAGTCTATGCCAGTTTATTGCAAAACCAGTTACAAATTCAAATTCACGGACTATCAGTGACTGATTAGCATAAAATGTTTGTCTTTAAAACAATATTATTACTACTTTGATGTTTTAGTTTCAAAATTCAACGTTGTCATACTTATTATAAACTTATAATTATAATTATTCTTTAAAATCCACATTAATACTATAAACAAGGTGAAATTTAAAAAACTTTTTAAAAACCATCTTTTATTATTACCTATGTATTACCATCTAGCACGAATGTACTCGTCAATATCTATTTTATTTTATTTATTTTCAAAATCCACAGCCCTTAATTAACAAAGTTGGGTAATGGTTTCTAATTACGGCCAAAAACGGATTTTTATTTTGTAAGTCAAGACGAATCAAATGAGCCTAAACTCTATCGAGTTTAGGCTAACCCTATCGGGTTGCGTTGTTCAATTACGAAGTTCTTATGGCCACCCTCCTGCTCCATCATATTTCCATCATCAGATCAGCTCCATTTCATAATAATATGTAAACATACTGATTTATACATACATGTCAAATTACAGCTCAATCAGAAATCGGGAAATGGATCAAATTAAACTTCCAAGATTTGATTACAGACAGACAGACAACAAACAAATAAAAATAAATAAAAGCTTGTAAAAAAGGAATCCGTATTCACATTATAAATATTGCATAACCAGCAGCTAAATAGCGTCTAAGCAAAAAACTTGCGACACACTGTGTTTTGAACCTAGGGCCTCCGATTTACCGGGTACTGGGCCTCGGACGCAACTACATGATGATCCATATCAATATGTTCCTAACAGCAAAGGTTGCGCACCCCTGGCGGTCGCGTCTATTGTGAATACATTTGAATCGCAATTGGTATTCTATTAGAGCCATTGTGAGGTGGTGCAATTTATACGAGCACCACAATATGCGACATGGGACTAGGGATTGCAATCCGGTGTCATTTTCAATCCGGCCGGATCCGGCCGGATTTCCATCAATCCGGCCGGATCCGGTCGGATCCGGCCGGATTGATCAAATCAGGATGATTTTTGCTTTTTACTACAATAAGTGATTTAATCAAGTCACTACTCTCATATTACGTAATACTAGCTGCGCCCAGCGGTTTCACCCGCTGTACTGTAACCTATGTGTTGTTCCAGGGTCTAAGCTATATCAAATTTCAGACCAATCGGTCCACTCATTTAGACGTAAAAGAGTAACAAACATACATCCAGACACCCATTCTTACAAACTTTCAAGTTTATAATATTAGTAAGATGAAGGTAGTTAAAATCGACTTTATTACCTAACCAATGTTAGGACCGTTAAGACAAATAGATAAAAACATATTTTCTTTCAGAACAATTAAAATTTAGTAGGTAGTGTAGAATTAGACGACATTCTGAATTAGTCACGTCGAATTCCTCAGTGTCTGAAAACCAGGCTTTACAATCAGAGGGCCTATTGGCTAATTCTCACCTACTACGATTGATGACAACTTCAATATACATTGAGGAGGTTTAAGCAAGTAATGTACGCAATTTTGTCTATGGATTCTAGTGTTTTACATATCGTTTGACGATAGCCTTCAGTGCGTCCTGCCCACCATGACATACGCCGCCGAGACATGGACGCTAACACATGAGGCTGTCTACCGTATCAAGGTAGCGCAGAGAGCCATGGAGCGCGCCATGCTTGACATCAAACTTCAAGATCAAGTTCCAAACACCGAAATTAGGCGGAGAACAAAAGTTCAAGATGCCGGAACGAGAGTAATGGGACTCAAATGGAGTTGGGCAGGTCACCTAGCTAGGCGAGGTGACGACAGGTGGAGTAAGATGTTGACTGAATGGTGACCAAGGACAGGCAAACGCAGTGTCGGTCGTCCAGCAGCCAGATGGATGGACGATTTGGTAAAATTGGCGGGTCGCACATGGACTAGATTGGCGCAGGACAGGGCTGACTGGCATAACCTGAGGAAGGTCTATTCCCAGTAGTGGGATGTAGAGGGCGGCGGATGATGATGACGAAGTAGAGTAGGTAATACTTATAATTTTACGAAGCAACGAGTAACTCAGTCTTTCTAGATTTCACTTTCACAGATTTATTTATAAGTAGGTAACAGTATTAATTATTATGTAGTATTTAATAGATACAATAGTTATACCTTACTCTCGGTGACGAAAGACTCGCACGCATGAATACCACACGCATTAAAAGTACCTACGCATGCAACAGCTATATTATTTTGCCACAAACTACTAGCACCGGATCCGGTCTCCGGATCCGGTATATTTGTACCGGATCCGGTAACCGTTAAATGTGCCGGATCCGGCCGGATTACCGGATCGGGTTTTCCGGATTGCAATCCCTACATGGGACCTTGTCACAGTAACAATGTTCACAGCGATATATAACGATGGATGCTATTTTAACTACTAGCTATTTTAAAGGGGATGTTGACGAGGTTAAAGATTTTAATATATATTTCGACCGTACCTACATAATTTAAATAAAACAAAATATTAAATACATATTTTTGGTTTGTAAATAAAAAAAAAATGCCTGAGATATAATGCTTATTATTATTTGGGGACTGGGGACGCTCTACGTCACTAACCAGTACAAAACATCCCGACTGCTGACTCGAGTTCGAAAATGTGACCTCACAAACTCCCACCTGCAACTTTAGTGCATTGTAAATTGTTTCTCTCATATTGTTATCAAATTTACAAAAAAATACGTGCTCTACAACATCCCTATTTCTAAATTTCGCCCACGCATAGTTGGTGAATTCACAGATACAAAAAAATACAATCTTACTAGTATTATAGACGTGAAAGTTTGTAAGAATGGATGTCTGGATGTTTGTTACTCTTTCACGCCTAAACGGGTGAGGTAAAAAAATAACGGGTATAGTAGTACCTACAGCGGGTAAAACCGCTGGGCGTAGCTAGTATAAAATAAAGCATGGGACAAAAAATGTTTGTGTGATCCACAGGTATTTGTTACTGGTCTGGGTGGTTTTTCAATATCTATTATAAGTATGTATTTACAAAAGAAAAGTATATAAGTATTATATCCGTTATCCTAACCACCATAATACAAGCATTAAGTTGCTTAGTTTGGGGTTAGGTGGCGCTGTGTGAAACGTCCTGGAATATTTATAAAAAAAAAAACAAATCAGCGTAATTAAACAGTAAAATATTCACAACGACAAGGTTGTACAGGTGCCCCGCCTTATAAAGGTTTACACTACGTAATAATGAGCCAAATGTTGGTGACGCCACTGAACGTAATTATTTACTGTTGACCCACTTGTTAGCACGTTTGTTTGTTTTATCGTTTTGCTAGAATCGGAAGAAGTGAACAGTTGAAAACAACTCTTAAGTGTGTAAACACTGGCAATCTACGAATCCATACTCGTAATATTAAAAATGTTTGTAAAACCACTGAGCTGATTTACATAAAATTTGGATTAGAAATCTCGGGAAAGGAAGTAGGATGTATAAAACTTATACATTCTATCCCACTGGATGAAAACTGTTTTATACATTAATCCTATATACTATTTAGGTTGGTACTCCAAAATATATCCCACAAATATGTTTTATATCCTAGACACGAGTCGCTTACGTTGCTCACGTTGTCTTTTTACAGAATCCACTTTATATAAATTTTCTTAAATACCTAAGTATTTGTTGTAAAAGTTTATTAGTATTTTTTATTATAGACACACAGCCTAATTCTAATAACTTTTACGCTCATAAACTTCTTAAGTTTATCATCAAGCATCAAATACCAAGTGAAATAGTAAAGTGCCAAGACAGTATGCAATCGAGGTACGTCCCCGGCCATTGTCAGTCATTTCCATGTCATGTTATGTGAGTTGCATCAGGAATACGAGAATACGAGGCATTCCGTGACCGACAGCTATAAGTCTATGAGACTTCTTGTACATACAAATGAATGGTGAAGGGCTTTATAGAAGCTTTTAGGGCGTTAGCTTTAACTATACCCTAATGGTTAAAAGTAAGCCTTTAAACTTTAAACCAATAGTTGTTGTTTGTTAATTATTTTATACCTAATTACATTTTTTTTACAAAGAAGCAAGACGAGTAAGACGTTTTCCTGATGGTAAGAGATAACGCTGTCTACAATATCAGTACAGTGCCGAGTGCCACATTTCACAATGCAATGGTGTAAAATTCTAGGTGCACTACATTTACGCTTCTTACTTAAGAGTCATAAGATGTTAAGACTCTTACCTATCCCAGTAATTTCTTAAGCTCACAGTTACTGTTTACCAAATTTTTGTTAACGCTTGCGAACCAACGGCAATGCTCTCTTTTCTGTATTTAAAATTTAAACCAATCACTAATAGTCATTTCTAGTAACTTGTTTTTTTAACACGCCATGTCGTTTTGGTTTTTGGTAGACCCACATTTTCTGAGGAATTAGTTTCTAGTAAGACTATTTATTCGTAGGTTAGTGGTCTTTTAAATTAGATAAAGACATCAAAAAAAAAAAAACACTTAAATATGAAAAATCGAACATGATGCGCGTCAACTGTGTAACAAGTTATACCTAATAAGTTTCTACATAATATTATGTAAAACTGCGTTATACAGAGCTATATGAAGGTATCTACTTTATATAGGTACCAGGTACATGTTTGATGTGTTTGTATTACAGTAATTAATTCCACGTGTGTTAAGTACCTACCTACTACAGAATTTAATTTATGTAAAGAGTGGTGTATGTGTATATTGTATTTTACTTGGTTTTTGCTATTAGTCGGGTCTCTCGGGCCAGAAGGGAAACTCGAGGAATTAATCACATCTGTCCTCCTGTTCTGTCTTCTTCTTACCGTTAAGAGGATAGTTATAAAGGAGTTTGGCCCATCTGTCCCTCTGAGAAGACAAATCAAGGGTACAGATGCGAATAATCCAAATGAGCCGACTGGCATAACCTCGATTTCTAAGCCGAAACTGGCCCAAAGGCGACCAAAATTGGTAAAGTTCATTGTAATCATTCAGGGCCTAGATTCTACACAAAAAAGAGACGATGACACGTATAACCGATCAAACACGTTTTTAACCCCGCCGGTCCCGAATAACCCCGCTGATCTTTATCGCATAAAGTTGCGTAGATTATTTTGATCGTTACGTTTGCTTTTTTGTTATGTGGCCAATTCCCAATTTGGGCCACTACCGTAGAAACTCTAGGGCCTACCAATAACATTTAGTTTTATTAACAAACGGAAGGCCCGATTGAGCAACTAGAGTTGCGCAAGTTAATAGCAGTAAACATCGGTATCGAATCGATTAACCGGCCGAGATAGGCTGATCTTTCGATTGTGTACGCACGTACTTCCGTATGGGCTGTAGGCATCTTTACTTCTGGGTCTAGGTGACCTGAACTTGAACTGAAAAACTAAAAATGTGTGAAACAAGACAGGAAACTATTAGGAACATACCTACTTATATACTTAGTATTTATTTATTTTAATAACAGTTCGAGTCAGACTAATCGTGTTTCAAAATATATTAGTTAAATGAATTCATTACCAAAATATTTCAGTTATTTACTCAATTTGCAGTTTTTTACGTTTAGGCTAACCCTTAAGTATGAAGTCGTATGTCATCTAGAAAAATTAACAAAACTCCGTTGAGCGAACGTGAAAGTTTGTAAGAATGTGTGGATGTCTGGATGTATGTTTGTTACTCTTTCACGCCTAAACGGGTGGACCGAATGAGCTGAAATTTGGTACAGAGATGGCTTAGACACTGGAATAATACATAGGCTGCAGTACAGCGGGCAATACCGCTGGACGCAGCTAGTATAAGATAGATTTTTACTAATTTTAAAATTACTTTTTACAAGTTTTTATTCGTGTTGCAATGTGTGCCTTGTTCTGTAATTATAATTGCAGAACTCAGCTGTATCGTATTTTCCGAGACATAATTTCTCTACAATCATTAGTCAGCTATACCTATTATTATTTCCATTAGTAAATTAATAAGCAATTCGCCATAATTAACGCGCTTATATTTGTGTTAACTCGTAATACGATACCAAAAGGTTAATGAATTTGTCCGAAATGTCAGAATAATATAATTATAATAAAGCCGATCGATTTCATTAATGATATGAGTAATTAAATAATTATTTATTTAGATATTTTATGATTCAGCACCATACTACGACTAACTTTAACATTTTCTACCAGTTTTTGGCCAGTAACTGGAGAGAATTCACTAGAAAATGGAAGGGAACCAAGATCACAGATAATTATTATAAAAAAAAAGTATTTTACCAATTTGACAGTGGTTTGGAGTTGGAACACAGATTTTTTGTAGAAGGGCGTGAGGCCGATCTGTGGATAGTACTTATAACTTATAGATTTATTTACTGCTCTAGTAGCTGATATTGTTTTTCCCCGATAAAAACATGGGCATGAGTGTGTAAGTTAGCTACATTTCTACCCAAAATACCACTGAACCGAATGCGATGAAACTTGGTACGTAGGTAGCTTAGACCCTTGAATAAAATATGGGTTTAATATGTCATAACAGGCCAGGTTTTCACAATCTTACTAATAATATAATATCTTACAATTATTATAAACGTGAACGTTTGTAAGAATGGATGTCAGGATGTTTATTACTCTTTCACGCCTAAACGGGTGGACCGATTGAGCTGAAATTTGGTATAGAGATAGCTTAGACCCTAGAATAACACATATGCTACATAAGTACTGCCGGTAAAACCGCTGGGCGCAGCTAGTGATGTATAATCTAATGATAAATGCCGATGGGCGCCGCTAGTTTACGATAAGTATGCCTGACCTAGCACACGTTCTGTATCACCAGTGTTATCTCCTCTTACCACATGGCCGGCGGTACCAGTCGGTGTAAGCCTTCATATCTTTGCTATAATTTGTTATGCAGCTTTAATTTTAATCATTTAAATTTCCAGAACTTGTTGTTAATTAAGTTAGTTGCCGTCATCCGTGTTTCCCGAGCGTTACTGCTTGGGCATCTTCAAGGCACGAGTGAATACCTTTCTAGGCATCTTACACGATTCATTGTCAACCGTAGTCATCGTGCGCTTTCCATCATTGACGTGGTCAAACGTAGGCCTATTTAGAATTTAAAAAAATCTTTCTAATACTCGTATTATAAACGTGAAAGTTTGTAAGAATAGATGTCTGGATGTGTGATTGTTACTCTTTCACGGCTAAACGGGTGGACCGATTGAAATTTGGTATACAGATAGCTTCTAAGCTATCTGTAGCCGCTTTTTATAGCCTATGTGTTATTCTAGGGTCTTCCCTAGAATAACACATAGGCTATAGAAAAGCGGGTAAAACCGCTGGGCGCAGCTAGTAAATACATAAATTTGGTCTACATTTGACCAATCCTATGTATTGGCCATTCATTGCACTGCGTATGTCACTCGGAGATATTATTATTTGTTGAATTACGTCATGCCCAGTTATTTTGCTGGTAAAATTGTTCAGTCAAAATCGCATGCTGTACATTACTGCTAGGCGGATAACAATAACTGGCATAGCCACTGAAATATATGTTTACACTCTTTTATGTTATACTAGCTGCGTCCAGCGGTTTTACCCGCTGTACCATAGCCTATGTGTTATCCAAGGTCTAAGCTATCACTATACCAAATTTCAGCTCAATCGGTCCCCCCGTTTAGGCGTGAAAGAGTAACAAACATATACATCCAGATATCCATTCTTACAAACTTTCACGTTTATAATATTAGTAAGATTTAACTCTATGGACATAGCTGTTGTTATTCGCCAGGTGATATGTAAAAGAGGTTTCGTCTCTTTAACTCTGAATATAAATTTAAATCAGATAATAGTCCATCCACACATTATTGATGCTTGGCATTCTCGCACTGTGCGATTCACTCGGTCCTTCTTGCCGTACACCTGCAAATGTGGAATGAGCTTCCGCCCGCGGTATTTCCGATGAGCTTTAACATGGGACTCTTCAAAAGGCAAGTGAATAGAGTCTTGAAAGGTAGGCAACGTACCAGCGGTACCCCTGGTATTGCAGGTATCCATAGGCGACGGTAGCCAGTCACCATCAGGTGGGCCGTCTGCTTGTTTGTCACCTATTTCATAAAAAAAAATAGTATGCATGGTTACTAAATATTATAATTTATAGATTATGAAATACAGTGTTATCTACGGTTAAATTGACAAATATATTGATTAATCTTGGATTATCCGATACGTGAAACGATGTCATAATTTATAGATACCCACGTATTTATTGTGGAAGATTTTATCATAATAAGAAATTGCAAATCCATCGTTTACGTATCTTATGATCCTACTTCCTAATAATATAACACGTCCACACATAATATACCTACTATGTAGTACATACACACTACATACTACATAGTATTTAGTAATGTATAAATTTTTCATTTAGTCGGAATATACGAAGCAGGCAACTATATAGTTGAGTTAAGACGGTCGTAACAATTTTTGCAACTTGAAACTTTACCTGATACTAAGTAACTACATAACAATAGCGACAAAATAATGGACCCGTTTTTTTTTTGTAAATTTGAAAAAAAAAAGTGTGAGATGTTACGATAACGCACATAAGTTGCTTGCCGTGCAGAATTTTGTATTTCAAACGACCGGGTGGCTCTGTTCCTCTTAAGTCGCGTCTCCGCTTGTTTTGGTTCAAACATTCAACACAAACATCACAAAAAAAAACTCGGCGATTTTGATGAATATTGAAATAAAAAGGAACAGAAAAAAATACTAAATTAGACTTAGAAATAACCCTAAGAATATAAAAAAACAGTACTTAAAACTAAAACATTAATATTAAAAAAATATATACAAATAATTACAAACTTAGTCACTAAATAACCCGCCCCTGATAGTTCCCGGTGCAAATGAGCCCATCACACTAGCGGCATTGCCACGCTGAATAGCGATGGCCATCCTCTGCACCAAAAACGACCCGGAGCGGGTGTCGCCGGTCTTTTCCGAAATCCTTTGTCCAATCTCTTTAACGAGACCGGACGCTTCATTGCTCCAACAAATATTAAAATTATGTTTTGTTGTACGTGCTTTCCATCGGATATGGAAACCAAAAAACATTGTTGGAGCAAACAAGAAGTGTAGTTTGACAATGTTTTTTGAAAAAGTTTGTGATGTTTGTGTTGAATGTTTGAACCAAAACAGGCGCTGGAGACGCGGCTTTTACCTATACATTATATGGAAATCCGCCTGAGCAGTGATGTGCAAACATTACTGTGCTTCGGTAGAAGGGCACTGTAACTAGTGAAATTACTGGGCTGAGGAGTCTTAACATCTTATGACTCTCAAGTAAGAAGCGTTGGCGCAGTGCACCCAGAATTCTACCTTTGTAAAATACTGAGTAGCACTGTACTAATAATGGGCAGCGTTATCTCTTACCATCAGGAGAGCGTCTTGCTCGTCTTCTTACTTCGTTGTATAAAAATATGGAATCATGATGCTCACCATAATCCTACCTGATTAGCTTAAGACAAAAAAAAAACAGATTAAAATATAATAGTCATAAAAATGTTTCCTACAAACAAAATGATAACCTAAGAAGTGGATGTTGTAAGGTCCCCAGATGTCTCTATTGATCAAACCAGTTTTTTCTAAGCTCCACCGGAGCGTTGATGCCTTGTCCGAAATCATTGGACTGATGAGTCGCAATCGTCAGCTCACACCCCGTGAAGGTAAAATTGCACTTTTCTTGCCTGCTATGGTTTTTGTGCACGTTTTTGTAATTAATTATGGTGGTTTTGTGTTTTTTGTTAACAATTTTCAGTTGCTCGATTAAAATAGAGCTGTCTTAGATGCGCAACTTTGGAATGTCGATAGTTGTTTATGAAAGAGCAGTTCATTGAGTGAAATAAATAAATAGGCCAAGCGTACACACAGTCTTGCGGCTGCGTGCAATGTAGGCTTCTATAACTTACTACAGAAGCCTAAAAAAAACTTCACGCCCTTTTCAAATAGCTATAATGTTTTATGCTAGCTTATGCTCGCGGCTTTGCCCGCGTAATAAAATCCTTTCTTAGCGGAGGTTTACGTCATAAAACCTATCTGTGTTCCAAATTTCAACCCAATCCGTCCAGCGGTTTAGGTTGTGCGTTGATAGGTCAGTCAGTCACTCTTTCCTCTTATATATTTAGACTATCTTATGCTCGCGGCTTTGCCCGCGTTAAAATACTTTCTTGGCGCAGGTCTACGTTATAAAACCTATCTGTGTTCTAAATTTAAATCCCATTCTTTCAGCGGTTTAGGCTGTCCATTGATAGGTTAGTCAGTCACTTTTTACATGTGATATTATTATTCGAACAAGTCAACCTAAAAACATTTCTAATATAGTAGACAATACTAGTTTGTGATGAATACCATGCATAATATATGATTTCTTTATTATTCGTTGATCTAGTTGTGATGTACCGATACGTTCATACATATTATACAGATGAGTCTTAAGAATTAACTGTTTGTGATAGGCGAGGAGCGTTGCTCGTTTTAATTACACCTCTGCTTTGTTTTTTTTATTACATTTGTTAGTTTTCATGACATAATAATATCTAATATAATCTGACAGATTTATTTTTCATAATAATATATAACTTTATTTAGGGCACTTTTGGGTCGGGGTGTGTACGGGAACTTCCCTAACGTGCTTAGGTTAATTTAATTTATAATTATTATGTTTTTATGTGATGAAGTAGAAGACGAGCAAGACGCTCTCCTGATGTTAAGAGATAACGCTGCCCATAATCAGTACAGTGCTACTCAGGAATTCACAATGGTGTGAAATTCTAGGAGCACTGCACCAACGCTTCTCACTCAAGAGTCATAAGATGTTAAGACTCTTTAGCCCAGTAATTTTACTAGCTACAGTGCCCGGTGCCCTCCTACCGGAGCACAGTAGTGTTTGCACATCACTGTTCAGGCGGTAGAATAATTATTATGTGATAATAATTTAAATTATGTAATGACTAAAGTCATTATAATAATATGCTAGTTGGACTGAATTTTTGTACCTATATGAAGCCCGCCTGACTATAACAGAAGGAAAGGAAAACAAGAAGTTTATGTTTGGGCGGACCAATGTTGTACAGGAAAGAAACCAAACCACAAGTAATAAAAACGGCCACTATCTCCCTTACAAAAACTTTCGCATCCTTGCAATGAATCAGATGGATTCTCGATCAGTGGGTCAGCCTGCAACCGGTTGTCTATCTACTTATAAAGGCAAGTACTTAGTGTAGGTGTTTCGCTAAATAGCCTCATTAATCCTCCAAACGCACTTATTGTTATGATTACCACGAAATACATACATAAAAAATAATTACAACTGGTACTGTTAACCAGAATAGGATTCTTAAAAAAATCTATTGATGATAAAACTCAAAAACTCAAAACTCAAAATTCATTTATTCAAATAGGCTACAATGGAGCACTTTTGCAAGTCAATTTTACATTTTATTTTAATATTCTACCGCTCATTCGCAAGGCACCTCTATGAGAAGAATGAGCAAGAAACTCATAGGGATTGCTTTTTTTAAATATGTGTTTACAATTATTATCTTGGTTACATAATTTATTTACAGGTGGTTGCAGAGGTTTCCAGGCATCTTTGTCTTCTATGTATTGGCTAATTTTATAATAGGCTTTCTTTTGTAATATGTCTTTAACTTTATATTATTATATGTCAACGCAGCAAGAATCGTTGGGTCGTTAGGTATCTTCAGGGCACGTGTAAAAACCTAGATAGCCTAGAAAGGTACTATAGGTACCTGTCTAGGCATCTTACGCGAACCATCATCGACCGCATTTTCACTTTCCATCAGGCATCAGGTAGAATGTGGTCAAATGTAGGCCTATTTAGTATAAAAAAATTAAAACTAAAAGGCCTTTTAAAAACTGTTACTATTTTCCTTATAAAACTCTCTTATCCTAGCATCCATGTGATTCATTTCACATATGTAGATTCAGAACACGCTGGCCAAATTTCAGCTCAATCTGTCAAGCGGTTTTGTCTCTACGATGATGAATTAGTCAGATTACCTCTTTATATAATAGTTATAGATACAGATAAATGATAAAATTATCTTATCCTTGCATCCATATGATTCATTTCACATAGATTCTCGATCAGTGGGTCAGTCTCGGACCGGTTGTGTATACTTAATACTTATAAAGGCAAGTACTCATTGTAGGTGTTTCGCCAAACAACCTCATGATTCAGCCTTATTATAAGCTTCTCGGTATTTTTGGTACAAGTAGGTGAACCAGACGAGCTATCATTTGTTTACTGCCCGATGTTTGGCAGAGTAAATAATGAAGTAAAAGTATCTACAAATACGTACAAAAAATCTTAATTTGCAATTATATGTACCTAGTTAAATCTTTTCTTTAAGTACTCTTAACTTTTTTTGTAATAAAGTTGCTTCCGTATTTTAAGCCGATTTTACAATAATGAGGAAAGATTTGTATTTCGTTGAAATCGTTTTTTTTCGGTTTTATCACACCATATACTAGAGAATCATTTTAAGACGTCTGAACTTATTTCAAATATTATTATTGTTTTAAAGATGATATAAAGTTTATTGTTTTCTTATTGTTTTAAAGAAAAGGTACTCTTCTAAAATATTTTTATTCAAGTAGGCAACTAGACTGATGTCGATAATGCAAAAGTAGGTATTCGACTGCTTTCGAAAACCGCTGATTTAAAGTTACAAAAAAAAAGTTACTATGGGGATAATTTAACAAAAATATTTTTAAAAGTCCTCACAGTGGGGATTTTTGGTGGGGAAAATTGGAATAAGCTGTTGACTACTCGCCCTCGCTTACTAAAAACGAGCTTGCACTCTTTTTTTTTTAAATGACATGATATTATGGTTATGTCATTTATATTACAATCTAGCCTTAATTCATATATAGGCTAATAAGTAATATACCCACTAAAACGTCTCGGCGACATTCCCGCATCGTCTTTGTGACAGAGGACTGGGAATCGGCAGAGCCTTGCATCCAGTCCCCCATCGACGAACTCCACACGGAATGGCGCACGGTGTTGTGCGCGCCACCTCCCGGACCTGTTTATGGACGGCGAACGCCCCCGCGTCCTCCGCCCAGGTCCCGGGACTTAGAAGCGCCGGGGATGTCCGGAAAACGATATCCCACTTATCGCCACCAGACACCCCCCGCGATTCAGCTCCACCCTGCTCGCCGCCTAACGGCCGAGCCCTTTCGACCAGCCTCCCGGGCCTGGTCCCACCCGATACGGGGCAGTGGTGTGGCCCGTCACTACGTGTGGGATACGTAGGAATGGTCTGCCGATCCACTGCCACTTTCCGCCACGGGGCTCATGATGAGCCCGCCCGCACAATCGGCCGCAGAGGATAGGGAGAACGGCGCACCGTAATACCGGCACTCCTCTTCCCCTGCGGCCCCACCGCGTCCGCCATCAAAAAACGGTGGTGACCCCGTTTGGGCCGCGGAAGGCAGGGAGAGTGGCGCATCGTAATACCATCACTCCTCTCCCGCCGCGGCCCCCGCATACAGCCGTGGTGCGATGTTTACCGCACCACGACCCACCAACGTTGGCATGCTCCCGAAGGAGGCACCGCAACCCACTCGGCCACTCGCACTTGGACCGCTGGACTACAGCCCGGCGTGGAGCGGCCGACCGCCTCGGGTTCCTCTTAGTTTCACCGTGGTCCCACTACCACGGCTACTTATCCCCACCGCCACGCAAAGGCGAGAACCCACCGGGGGGATTTAATCTAGCTAGCGAAGTCCAATTCACCTTGATTCAATTCCCAGCAGTGTATGGCACTCACATCTTCTCTAATGATCATCTTATAGAAAGAGGACGTAAGCGACAACATCCTCTATTCTGTTGGACATAGAACTTCAATTGAAATCTTTATTGTTTTTAATTGGTGGTCCCTTAGTTTTCTTAGTAAACAGTATGAGGTAAGACGTAAAATTAAAGACAAATATATTTTGCAATTGGGAGACTAATATTTTTGTTTACATTTTAATTATTTTTAAAGTAACTGTAAATATACAGATATACTCATACGTATAGATACAGTTTAATTTTATATACCAAAGAAAGGTAAGAATTAGACGGCTCGCCTAGTGGTAAGCGGTTACCTCCGCCTATAGAGCCAACAGGTATTGGCAATATTGCCAGTACGTTGCCTATTTTTCTATAAACATAACATTTAAAAAAACCCGTATTGTTACGAAATCAAATGAAATTCATTTCCGTTAGTAAATCGAATCTTTTAGTAACTCCCAAGTGGTGTTTTTACACTAAACGATTCGTGAGTACCTATTTAGATTCATTGTAAATTAACAGCATGAATTCACTTGTGTTTACTTCGGCTTCGTGCCGACCGCTGCAGCTCCCTGAGGAAGATCCTCGTACAGGCGAAACAGTCGCCACGAAGCCGGAGTAAATACAAATGAGTTTTAAGCCGTTAATTTACAAAGATGAATCCCAAGTGGTGTTTACAAGGTATAAAAAATGTTTTAGCCTGATAATCGCTGTCGTCTTACAGAATTCTAACAGGATCCCCCATGCTTATTTACCCTTAAAGTGTATCATCATCTTAGCATCACCTTGCATAAACATCAGATATTATCCTCAAAACAAGGTGAACCTGTGATGAACTCACGACAATATCTCCGTATATTCGTCGCGGTAAAAGGTCGAGACCGTGATAAGACAGCCTATTTATAGACCTCTTACTGGAATTTACTATACGGCTTTGTGCTGGTATCATTTAGAATATACTCACTAGAGGTACTACATAATATTAAATTATGTTTTATTATATTGTCAATAAAATGTCAGAGCACCCAGCGGCTTTGCCCGCTGAAAAGTATTCTATATGTTTTTCTAGGCCTCAGCCAGAATAGCACATAGGCCCCCATATGAGTATGGGGGTGCTCGTCGCTCGTCCCCGCACGAACAGACCCACGCCCCTTGATAGGGTAGGATAATACTCCTCTTACGCCGTCGGGGCCGCGGACGTGTGCTTCGGCGTACCCGCAGCCCCGGCAATATAGCGTTCTGCAGGAACACCCCCAGGTTTTTTAGTGGGTATCCCCACCGCGCCCATCTTCGGCAGGGGAGTCCCCACATACCACCCTGCGCCCCCCGCCGCTGGGTGACGATGCGTAACGCATTTTTCCTGGGAAAAAATAAAATAATACAGGATAATATTCCTCTTCACCCCACCGTGGAGGGATCCTCCTGTCAGTGGGGACCAAACGCCGTCGGGGCCGCGGTCGGCAAACCCGCTGCCCCGGCATTATGGCTTCCCGCAGGAACACCGCCAGATTTTAGTGGGTATCCCCGCCGTACCCATCTTCGGCGGGGAAGTTCCATATACTGCTCTGCATTTTTCAGCGCAAGGGTGACGACGCGTAACGCATTTTTTCTGGGTCAGAAAAGGTCTAAGCTGAACTATACAAAAGTATAGACTCTTTCTGCATGTCGGATATCTAGATTGTCATTCTTTTATTTATATTCATAAGTTATTTTTAGAAGAGAAAGATTTGAATCCATAACATTATATATTCTACCATTTTATTGGCACTAAACTGGTCTTGGCCTTGAAAAATTAACTATCAATAAATTGTTGTTTATGGTCGATTATAAATTAATATAAAATGGTCGGTAAAAGTGATAATAACCGACTTCACAAAAAGGGCAATTTATTGGATTTTTTTTCGCCGAACACTCGAAGAAACCTAAACCGATTTGGTTTTTTTTTTGGGTAAAGAGTAAGTACACTTCACAGGTGCTCCGATTTCAATATTATCGATATTGGTATAGGGGTTTTCAGGTTATGAATAAATTGTTTTTTTTTACTTGTATAATAAGCTGCTTCCAGTGGTTTTACGCTAAACTCTAGAAATACATATTATATAAATAGACTACTGTACAGCGTAAAACCACTGGAAGCAGCTTATTATACAAGTAAAAAAAAACAATTCATTCATAACCTGAATAGGAATTTAATAGGATGCAGGATAGTAAGATACTTTAGTAAAATTAGTAAATCCGTTGTTCACCAAGTATAATGCACAGTTATCCATAGCCCATACTTCCAGACCCGAATCATATAATCAAGACCTAGGTACTGTTAGAGCCTCCCGGTATCTAGTGGTTATGTAATCTACCGTTAGGATCTAGATTTCTTACTTTAATCTCTGATACCTAGATATTTGCATTTGGGTTAATGTGCGTTGATCACATACTAGTTGTGCCCAGAGGCTTATCTGACGAAAGATTTTAAAAAAAATTTTATTTTAATTTTGTCTGTGTTATTTAGGATCTAATCATTTTGAAAATAAATAATTGAGGTTTACACTCCAACAAAACAGGTTACTCTATTTACACTGTTAGAGTCAAATCACAATAAAAAGTTGTGTGGCTAAGTGGCTTATGTAATGACTTGTTGTAATTTCAATTAAAAAGTTTGTTTTGTCATAATAATTATTTTATACTAATTTATTACGAACCTACCTACCAATAAAGAGGTATTATACACACAGACGTTTAAAATAAAATTAAATATGCATGTAGGTACCGTATGTACTCCTAATTATTGTATCGTTGAAATGAAAAAATAAACTTTGAGGAAAAAGCTTGTTATTGTTCCGAAACATTTTCTAATTGTTACCGACCCTTTCCAAATTTGTGCGATAAATTTTGTATGTTATTCGTCTGTTGAAAAACAAAATACTATATCGTCGACCTACGTATTCAGTGTGAGTAAGTGAGATGGCAAACAACCGTGACGTAATTTTTCTCGCTTCAGCCCCCGTAACACATTTTGACATTGACATAAGACTAGCAGTGGCCGTAGCATGCCGCAAGGGATCCCGCTGAAATGTCAAGAGTAGAACTGTCATCCCATACATTGTACTTTTGTGAATGTATGAGATGACAGTTCTACTCTTGAAGTTTTGTCGGGATTCCGTGTGGCATGCTATGGCTAGCTACCGTCCCACTGTCAAGTGTAATTGAAGTATAGTCTTTTTCACGAAAGGGGGTCCCGCGGAATTTAGCGGAACTAAATTTTATTTGATCAATAATTACAGGACTTTATAACCTAAATAATTTTTATTTGTTAGAAAAAACATATAGCTATTTAATTAAGATATTAAATATGCGGAATTATGAGGCGTTAAAAAGTTATAGAAATTTTTACTTTTAAAACGTGCGATAGTGGCGCCCCGCAAAAAAGACTATGTAAAAAGCACTCTATGTAAGAGCACAATGACATTGGGAGTCGCTACAAATTGTATGCAATGACAGCGCGAGTAGCAAGAGTAGCGTCTTGATATATTATGTCAGATTACTCTTGACAGTGGGACGGGAGTTGCTTGTCTTATGTCAATGTCTATGCGAAAGGGGCAGTTTGGTGTTTACGTTGAAGCCTCCGTTGAATATAAACTTCTATGGTTTATAGTAGGTACAACCTGCAGTGAGTAATTTTCCGAGAAAATGGAGAGTTTTTGCCGACCATGGCCACAATTTCGAGTAAAAGCGACAGTAAAAACCACATGTCACACCGTGTAACACAATATTAGTTGATATAGCACGTAATATACTTGTAATGGGGTTTTCTCCATCGATAGAGAATCATTTACTTGAGAGCGCGTTTATGTCTTTTGTAAAGATAATAATAATATGTATCACTAGAGAAAAGACTTACAGGCGCAAGAATCAGTAACTAAGGTAGGTAATCACTTTGCTCGAATATGACTCCTAATGGCATAATTTGTCAAAAAGAATGAATCCTACGCGCGTCCAAAATATGTTTCTAGGAATTTGGACGCACGTTTTAATTCATAAATAGATATGACCTGAAAACAGCTCGACCTACTTAAATAAAATTTATGGACCAAACCCTTAAAAAAAGGATGCACTTAAAAAAAAAATTACAAAAAAAACAATCTAAAAAGTCAATAAAAAATTCTGACTAAATTGTAAAGTTTTCCTTCTTTTTATTTACTTTCACCTGTCTGTCTGTCTGTAATCAAATCTTGCACGTGTAATTTGTTCCACTTCCCGGTATCCGATTGGGCTGAAATTTTGCATGCCTGTATAAAATCCAATGACGATGCAATATTATTATGACATTTGATCACATGTGGCTCAAGGTGACCATAGGAACTCCTTAATGAAACGGCGCAACCCCATCGAGTTTGGGCTCATGAGGAGTATATAAAAGATTGTTTATAAAAGTTTTTTTTTAATTGTTTGTTAAACTGTTTATCAAAAATCTAAACACAGCTAAAACTAAACAATGATTTAGGCACTAGACACGTATAGATCTATAACCTTGTAACTAGTAGCTAGCGACCGCAACCACTCGCCGCGGGTTCACCAAACTGACCGTGAAATTAACATTCATATTTTTTTTGTTATTACCTTTACTGATACTTCTCTATTTCAAATAGAAAAATATATGTTTTTATAATTAGCAACACACGGTTTTGTGTCTTTTTTAAAAGTTCGTTATAGAAAGAAAGAACAAGCTTTATTGACGGCAAATTACGGCATTAAGGTTCATAAAACACAGTAGGTATAACATTTGCCGCAAAAAGACCCCAGCTCAGCATATGTAGGTTCAAAAAAGGACCTACGGTGGTCTTCCGCTGGCACCAACGACATACATTATATAATATAATTAGAGTCCGACCGAAACTGGTTTTCCGGCCGAAGTTTTAGCATTAATAATATTATACATACATACTATGTAAGTTAGCCTTTAACCACGATTGTTCGTGATGTTAAGCGACGATCGTAGATGGCAGCAGACTTTACCTAGAAGACGGGATAAATCCCCCCTGGCTTCACTGAACATCATGCCGGAACACGATTACAATGACCGATTGGTCGCCAATCGGTCGGCTTTGTCCAGAGAGTGGTAACTAGCCACGGCCGAAGAACCACAACCTGCCTGTATTTTGCCAATGTCATGTTTTATTATGTTCAAATTAGTCAAGTAATAGTAAGAACAAGGCAACAGGTCATACTATTAGTAAAGACTATGGAAATTCTTCACCAAAAGTGACCGGAGACCGTTTTGACGTCTAGATCATTATATTAAAAACTCTCAATCACTTTTCTTAATTTCCATAATGTTATGTAAAAAATATGTTACACACTTTTAACACGTAATACTCCATCATTATCACGAATTAAACACGTTTACTCAAAATCGATAAGAAATTTAGAGGTCAACCATCTCTTGCCGGATTTTTTGCGCAGTAATCCAAAATATTGTTTTACTAATTGACTTTCGCAAATAAAAAACTGTGTGGCATCATGTCGTAAAGTGCATTGAGCTCTACTGAAAGCAATCTTAAAGACTGGCCGGTTATGAAATAGATTCTATGTTCAAATGTTTTATCGATAGATTTCACATAGGAGAAAGGAATGCAGTTGGTAAATAAAGCTAAATTAGATTATTTCGTTATATTAATTTGGTTATAGCAAAACACTGGACTGGAAATACGATTTCGTTTAATAATTAATTAACCTTTTAAGTTTTATTATATTAATTTAAATTCAAATTGAAGTAATAACAGTTTTTCAGACAAAATCAACTCGCTCATTTGGCATAATTTTGGTTCCAGAATTATTAGTCTGTTGTCTCTATAACTCTATCATAGGAGTCTGGCGTCGCATGTCTTGTGCATTTGCCATTTGCTTTTGTCATATCTATTGTAAAAAAACTACAATCTCATTTCCTCTTTGACAAACATAATGTACTCGTAGTATGGAAAAAAAAACAAAATCCCATGTTTACGAATTTCAATCGTCGTTTCCCAAAAAACGACATATTTAATTGAAAACATTGCTGTATCTATGTAATTAAACATTTCCTAAGTACATAATACATATAAGTAAATCATCGTGTCCGAGGGAGAAAGCTATATAGTATAAATATGCATAGCCAGATTTCTCTCGCCTCGCACGCTAGATGCGCGCGCATTTTCTTCCAAGAAAATTGTTTGGACAATTTCATATTATGGAGTTACGTACAGTATGGTTTGATTAATAATAATTAACAGTAATGTACTGTTATAGGCATATTTATGTTGTGTAAGTTTTAATATCATAGCTTGAAGTGACTAAACTGAGAAATTAGACTTTTTGCCAAGTTGCACATTATAGGCGTCTAATGCCACTGTTCCAAAATTGAGAATAGGGATATTGAAAAGGTTAAATTTTTTAAATACAATTAGTCCGTAATTTTAATAATAAAAAAAATATTCTATAAGTATTTTTGTTCTTGCAAATAAAAAAAAAATGGCTGAGATATAACGCTAATAAGATTCTGTGTTGGGACTCGTGACTTCACACCACCACAGATAAAAGACACCACTGAACAAAAATGTACTACATTTAATGTTGTGACGTCACAATCAAGCAACTTTAGAGCGTTGTTGCTTCCACGTTTTTTATCCGAATTACAAATAAAAAAATACGTGTCCGATATTTTTCAATAATCTACATTATGGATAAAAAAAATAGTCAACTTCCCTTTTTGGGAACACAGCACCGGCTTTAGACAAAAAGTGCTTTAACATTTCGTTAGCTTTCCCTTTTATTACCAACTATTTTTAAAGTTTCGTATCTCTAAAGGAAAACAATGAACCCTTAATAGGATCACTGGGTTGTCCGTCTGTTAGTCTGTCAAGATCCATTTACACAAGAATGTGCGTTGTTTTTTTTTTCGAGAGCCTGATTCCAACCCTGTTAGAAGACTAAAAGTCTTCTTCATTTCACACAGTCAGTGATAATGCGAATCAGCTTTTCTGTCTGGTCTGGTGTGTTAAATTAAAATCACACAAAAATTAGCTTCAACTTAAGTAGTAATTGTTGGTATATGTTACTAACAATGGTAGACAATTCCCGACAGAGAGCGTAGAGCATTGAAGATGTGTGGCCCTGAGTGCCTAACTACCTGGCAGTAGGCTTCCGTTCACTATGGCTCGCCTTGCCTCCACGCCTTATGCTTGTGAAATACTCGTAGAGGACCTATTGACTTTTGTTTTCCGTGTTTTGGAAGTCACGCTAACGTTCTGCCGTGGCCTGATTATATCATATCCGCGGACAAGTGCTTTGGCGTACCCGCTGCCCCGGCACAATGGCGTCCTGCAGGAATATTTAAAAAAAAAAGGTTATCCTTATAGGTACCACCTAAAAGGGTAACCTTAAATCTGAATTTTAAATATTCCCCTATTTGAGACATTTTTAGCTACGTTTTGGTTAGAATTTAATAAAAAAAACGACTGTTATCTGTAACTTAAAACTGCTGAAACAATAGAGCTGAATTAATGTTATGTGGCCCGAGGCCTTGAATGAATACAAATAGAATCTGTGTGCGAATAAAAACCACGAGTTACTATAGTTTTTACAGTTATTTTGCACTTGACACAGTATAGGTACTTTTAAGCGGTAAAAAATGGTTTTACTTTCCTGAACCCAGCGACATTTGTTAAGTTTAAAAAATCTCTCACGGTTACAAATTTAAGACTGACTTGCACAAATACCATTTTTTTTTAAAGTTAGGTCATAATTTATCAAGTCAGACTTAAAATTGCTATCATGTCAAGTACTGGACTGTAAGTAGTAAAGACTGTAAAGTACTGGGGGACTGGATCCCAAGGCTCTGCCGATTCCCAGTCCTCCATCACAAAGACGATGCGGGAGTGCCGTTGGGTTGTTTTAGTGGGTATTTTTTTTTTTTTTTTTTTTTTATTTATGTTTTGCGGCTGTGATATCACTGCGGCCATGATTGGCCTATTGTGATCGCCGCTTATTATGGTGAGAAAAACCCATAGGCGCGGCGCTAGAGTTCACCACAGACCATAGCAGCTTCTAGAAACTGCAGGATTTTCCTAGGGGTTATCTCTCTAAGCTCATTCGGGCTGAGCAGGGTGCTGTCCCAAAATAGAGCTACGTTTACGCATCAGTGCTCCACACTCCCCCAGCAGATGAAGAGACGATTCATCAGCCTCATTGCAGAATCTGCAGGTTTGGGTGTCGCATAGCCCTAGCTTGAACATGTGCTTGTTAAGGCGACAGTGTCCAGTCAGGGCTCTGGTTATGATGCGTATATTTCCCCTACTTAGCGCTATGATTTGGTTGCTGAACCTGGTATCATAGGCTTTTATAAGTAGTTTTGAGTGCCTCATGCCCTGAGAGTCCTTCCACAGTTCCATTGACTCCTCAAAGCATAGGTTTACTAAGGTTCTCTGAGCTAGGCTTTTAGGTATGCCACAAAAAGGCTCAGGGCCGAATTGCGTGCCTTCTGCCCCAGCGCGCGCGAGCTCATCAGCACGTTCATTGCCGTTGATTCCCGCGTGCCCCGGGACCCATCTGAGGACAACATTGTTCCTTGAGCCTAAATTATTCAATTGCAGCATACAATCCTCGACTAGCCTGGACGTAAAAACTTGCGAATCCAACGCTAGGAGGGCAGCCTGGCTATCAGAGTTGATGTAAATGGTTTGGTTGCTGTAGTGCTTTTGCAGGTTGATGTGCGCGCATTCAAGAATGGCGAAAATCTCTGCCTGGAAGATGGAGGCGAACCTTCCCAGATTTAAGCTTTTGCTAAGCCTGGGTCGCTCTCCATACACTCCACAGCCTACATTACCTCCCATTTTAGAACCATCCGTGAACCAGCTCAGGCTCCCGGGTTTGTAGAGTAGTTGGTTATTGAGCCAATCATCTCTAGAAGGTACTTCCACGCTGTATCGTTTTTCAAACACATAACGTGGTAGCATAGCATCAGTTGTCATACACAACGGAGATAGTTCCAGAATTGAGTCTTTAAACGACCTCATTTTCTGGGAGAGCCAGTTCCTTCCTCCCCGGATTGTGGACCTATGCATGCTAGCCCTTGCCTCCCTAAGCATATGAAGATGCAGAGGAGGAAGCCCCAGCAGTGCGCTAAGTGCCGCACCAGGGGAGGTGGACATTGCTCCCGTGGCCATAAGGCATGCAGTCCTTTGCAGACTGTTAAGTTTGTTGGCAGCAGATGACTGTAAGGCTTTGTCATACCACACAATGGAGGCGTAAGTTATTGTCGGCCTCACAATGGTAGTGTATAGCCATAGTACAACTCGTGGATTTACACCCCAGTTGTTTCCTACTAGTCTGCTGCTCGCGCCTAGCGTCATCTTAGCTTTCTGCAAGACGTTGGTTAGGTGCGTATTCCACGTCAGTTTTTGGTCGATGGTTACGCCCAGGTACTTTGTTTCCGTGGAAAAAGGTATGATTGTCCCATTCAGTTTGGCCTGCACAAGTTTGTCGAGCCTTCTCTTATTTGTGAATGGCACTATCACAGTTTTCGCGGCGTTAACTGACAGTTCGCTTTCAGAGCACCAGTCACTGACCACGTTTAATGCTCTCTGCATTATACTTGATATGGTTGACTGGCAGAATCCTCTGACGACGATCACGAGGTCATCGGCGTAACCTTGCGCATCGATTCTCAGGTCTGCCAATCGGCAAAGCAGCTTGTCCACTGCTAGGGTCCATAGGACAGGCGACAAAACACCGCCTTGAGGACAGCCCCTCGCAGTGGATATCTTAATAGTTGTGTTGTGAAGGGACAGTATAGCGCCTCTATGTGAGAGCATACCTTCAATCCATCTGGTAGTTGTAGGGTCGACGTTCTTATCTATCAACCCGTTAACCAACAGAGGGACTGGGGAGTTGTCGAATGCCCCTTCAATGTCAAGGAAAGCACAAAGTGCAATTTCCTTGTCCTCCAAGGCCTTTTCCACTCTATCAATGAGGCAGCTTAATGCTGTCTCCGTGGATTTACCACTACAATAGGCGTGTTGGCTTTGGTGGATGGGAGAGGTGACCAGTGCCACGTCTCTTATATGTCTGTCAATTACCTTTTCCATCGTTTTGAGAAGAAACGATGAAAGGCTTATGGGCCTAAAGGACTTTGGCTGGCTGTAATCCTTTTTCCCAGCCTTAGGTATGAAGACAAGTTTAGTGGGTATACCGAGCAGTCGTCCTGCACATAACCCTCCCATACCCCTTGTGGTAGGGTATGCGTAATGATTTTTTTCTCGGCGATGACAAAAAAAACTCGTAAAGTAGGAATTTTTGAGAATAAGACATTGCGCTACAGGTAGTTCGACATATCCTTACTTTTGCATGCAAATAATCATATCTAGGTGTACTTAAAACATTTATTGAGTATTTAGGTAGACATACCGTTTATAACTAAGATCATAAACAGCCTCAGACTAGGCGTAAAGGTTCAAGCGGAGTTGGTTTATTGCTCGATTGCACACCGTTTACTGCCTCGCCTTTGAACTGTGGCGTAACTGACTAGCGAGAACTGATGGTTGACTGTGAGAAGGGACTAATGTAGGCGCAAAACTGTTAACTGGAGGAAAATGGTTGATATTATACAACTAGGCTTGTAGTTAGGAAAATCTAGGTATTAATAGTAATAAGAGCTTCCTTTAAGGTAAGACGAGTTAGTGGCAAGCACCCGCTTTGCTATTGCCGCAAATTATAATAATATCTTTGGCTTGTATATTGTATATTATGGGTACATCTTACTTATATTATAAACGTGAAAATTTGTAAGAATGTATGGATGTATGGATTCTGGATGTATGTTTGTTACTCTTTCACGCCTAAACGGGTGGACCAATTAAGCTGAAATTTGGTATAGCTTAGACTCTGGAATATCATATAAGCTACTGGTGTACCTATAGCGTGTAAAATTAGCTTAAACTTAGCGTGCATGTCCAGTGGATGATCAGATAGGCGTAGGACATTGCCCATCGATGTTTACTTAGTTATTACCACAGAACATTACTTATCTATCTATCACGCGAGTTCGTTGCAACTTTGTTAACTAATTATGATTGTACTGTAATTTGGTGGGGAAATTTAATGGCGGAAGAGTTCATTCATAATATTTAACAAAAAAGATATAAATCCATCTACCTGCTATATATGAAACACTGAATATTGAATTTATTAATTGTGACATTTATTTGAAATTAATTAAGTAGACGTTACCCAATATTCAGTCCTAGTCTTAGTGGCTTTAGCAGTCTTTATGATTAGCAGAGTAGAGCTATCAGGGATAAAGAAGATCACCAATCGCTTATAGCTAACCGTAAAAAAATGTACTGAGATGACAGTCGTTATATTTTGCATGTTTTTCCCCAATGGCTGTCGTTGTCATTTTTAGTACATTTTAAGCCACATGTGCTTGTTTAATCCTGCAGGTTGATAATTTAATTATTTATTATAGCTGTTTTACCCACTGTACTTTAGCCTATGTGTTATTCCAGGGTCTAAGCGATCTCTACACCAAATTTCAGCTCAATCGGTCCACCCGTTAAGGGAAAGAGTAACAGACATACATCCAGACATCCATATATTCTTTAAAACTTTCACGTTTACAATATTAGTAAGATTAAGCACAAAGCTAGTATAACCATTTTCTACCAGTGGTCCTAAGTCTGGAGAAAATGTACTAGAAATATAGGGAGGCTGACAAACATAGGAAAAGGTAGGGATAACTTACAACTACAAAACGAAACAATAAATATACAAAGATACTTGTAATAAGCTAATAAGCTTATAATAAGCTTACTTATAGTCGTTATCCGAAATCTAATAAAAACATTGAATAATAAAAAAACATGACGTAGACATCCAAAGTTTGTTTACAATCTAAAAGCTAAGAGGATAATCTTAAGCTCTAGAAAAAAGTAAAGAAAAAATGAATTCTAGGAAGACTGTAGTAAACACAAAGTAGTCAAACAAGATGTTAGACTCTAGCCAAGGAAAAATAAGTATATATTTTAAGATCGCATAAATCTATTTATAGAGGATACAATCTCTAACAGGCTAGCCCTACTTGGTACAATTATTCGCACGAAGCGAAGAGTAGATTTTAAGTTTATAAATAAAGCATTTGGTGGAATAACTAAAGCACTATTTATTGGTTTTAGAATTGGACACGTGCAAATTTAGTCAAATGTATCCGTTAACCCTTTTTAAATTGCGTCTGTAAGTAAAAGAAATGTTGGTAACGATCGACAATTTAAGGGTGGCCGAATCTATATAATATGAAGCTCATAAGCAAACTTTTTAGTAGAGACCTAGAACCTAAATTATTAAAAAACCAGGTCAATCACCCCCGATGACCAGGCATTAACCCTTAAACCTACACTGCTAATCAAAATTCCACTTTACATCCAGGTCATAAAGCTTAAAATCGCATTTGATAGGGAAAACGTCAATTTTAATGAGACCTCCGAAACAAGTCGATGACAGAATGAGGGTAGGTCATCGTTAACTGGTGATGTATGACTTAATGATGGGGCTTAATGTTGACATTTGGACACGCGAAAGGTATAGCTACAAAGTTATGTAGACAGTTGATTTTGTCGCTAGTGTCGCATATGAACTGTGAACTAGTGTTTTGTATGGAGTTAGTGAGTACAAATTAATAGTTCCATTTTCAGCCACCAGGCTAGATAACTTAGTAGTATTCGTAATCGAATGTCCATAGCGTGTCAATAAAAGGGTTGTAGAGTTATTTTATTTATTGGGATTACAAACATTTTATTATGATTGCCCATAATGCCTTTATTGAGAATTGAATCAATTTATTCGATGTCCACATAAAGTAATAATTTTTTGAAATAGTTTTTCATTGTTAAAATTGTTGTACCTAATTGTTTTATCAAGAATCAAGGGTAATTGTTTAATCTATAGTTATAGTAGGTACTGTTCTACTGCATATTCCTTCTTCCATTACACATTCGGTGCCACCGACTCGCGAACAAAATGAACGTGAACTCGCATGGCGAGTCGGTGGCACCGAATGTGTTAATTTTAAACTTTTATATGTTTTACTTTAAAGTTATCGATTTTAAAGGGTTTTTATATTTAACAATTTAAAATATTTGAAACTTGAAATTCATATTACGTTTTTTGTTTCAGATTTGAAAAGAAATACGGGCTTACAAAAAACGGAAAGGTAATTTACTAAAAGAAGATTTTATTAGTTTTAACACATTTGGTTCAGCCATTTAGGTATGTAGAGGTCACAAACTCGCACACACATAGATCCATACTTTTGTATTTATGATATTAGCAGGATGTAAATTGAGAAAAAAATATAAGGAAGAAAAGTGGTCCAAACGGGTCCCCCTGCCTAAACCCAGTAAAAACCCCCAGTGATGTGAACTTTGCGCTGTTTCAGGTTAAACATATTCATTCAATGACATCATATAGAAAAAATATATATTAGAAAGAAAAGTGGTCCAAACGGACCCCCCTGGTGTACACCTAGTGAAACCCCCCAGTGATGTGAACTATGTGTTCTCTCAGGGTAAACATACTGGTTAGTCACATCATGTATCGTGATGGAGAGGAATGGTCCGGAGAAAGCGCAACCGCTGGACCGAGACTCACGCGCAGACTGCTCTTTCTAGGGGTGCTTCGAGATAATTGTACCATAATATACTATAGTTTTAGAATTGAGCGGAAAAATAATGGACACTTATTCTCAGCGGTTTAAATGCTGCTCAATAAACTACCTAATCTATTGTAATATCTGTTTTCAGCTCAATCGGTTCAGTCGTTTAGGTTTGAAGAAGAAAAAATATGAAACATATTTTGTTTTTGAGTCAAAAGTTATAAGCTAGACCTGACCCAGGTATTATACCTACAGGTTTTTTTAATGAGTATCCCCACCGCGTCCATCTTCTCTGCCCTATCCGCGCTTTGCTCAGTCTCACATATCGAACTGTGCCTTCCGGCCTAACGGTGACGATGCTTAACTTATTTTTCCTGGGACATAAACTAAAGGCCTGGGACCCTGGGGCACAAGCTGACGACAATACGACAGCGATGCCAAAGAAACTTGGGTACAGAATCTACATGCAGTTGGAATTTTGAACTCTCCTTTCTTACTAATATTATAAACGTGTAAGTTTGTAAGAATGTATGGATGCGATGTCTGGATGTATGTTTGTTACTCTTTAGCTGTATAGTATTTATGTTACGAGGCTGGATGGTCCATAAATTTTGAAGAACCAACCCTAAATAATTCGGTGTGAGCTCGTGACTGTGAACCGTCTCTAAACAATTACAGCTACAGGCATGAAATGTCAATACTGTTCGATGAATCGCTTCTAAATGATAATATTCGAGCAATAACTGTCCAATAGAAAACATAACTATTCGCGTGAAAAGAAATTTGGAGTCTAAAACTTACGAAACCACCTTCCATCTAGATCTCCATTTAATGATCCTGGAACTTTGGAGGATTCGTTGAAAATTATTCGAAAATATTCCTTTTGCAAAATAGTCCAAAATCCCTCAAAATCCCCTTCTCAAAATGTCCCTTTCGCAAACCAAACCCGAAAGTCGATAAGAAATATAAGAAACTATAACAAACTCTAATACCCGTATCCGTATAACGCCAATGATAGATCAATATTTTTGAAATTTAACTTTTCGATTAGTATTATTTTCCCTAAACCTGGCCTGCGCTAAAATGAGCCAAGCAAAGTGCAAAGGCTGTGTCCCACATAATATTTTGACTAAGGTCTGTGAAGTATAAACATTGTAAGGTGGAATCTGAAGCTGAACGTATAGTTAGGGCATGTAGAATAAGAAGCTTGGCTCTACATGATCCCATCTGATAATTTTACTTAGCAACATTTATAAGCGAAAGTCTTTTGAAGAAGAAGAAAAGAACTTTTTAAAAGTTTTTATTCTTAAATTGAGTCTAAATAACAGTCTGATTCAGATTATAGTTAAGTTTTGAAACCTGTAATTTAATAGCGCACTATTTGAAACAATACCTATACTATTATTATATAATTAAATAAGAGTATGTTCCAAAATTCTATTACCAAATATTTAAATATCTCCGTTTAAAAGATCATCACCGTTTCAAATTACACAGGGTGTTGCAATTTTGCAATATGTCGTAACGTGACATTATACAGCGTGTTCATAAAGCACAATGTTTCAAAATGATCATTATTTCTAGTTGGTTCGTTGCAGCACGAATCTTGAGCTGAAATTGACATTGTTTAGGTTTACACTAATGAAGGCAGTGAACAAGAAATACAATGCAATCTCTAGGTATACTTATTTAAGAATGTATTATAATATACGGATTTCAAGTGAGGTTTGAGAAAATTTCGATTTTGATGAAAAATTAAACCTCCATTGCCTTAAGTTAGGTTAATTAGAAGTAGCCGCGGATGTGTGCTTCGGCGTACCCGCTGGGCATTATGGCGTCCCGCAGGAACACCCCCAGGTCTTTTAGTGGGTATCCTCGCCGCGCCCATCTTCGGCGGGGGAGTGCCACATACCGTTCCGCGCCCCCCGATTTGGGGTGATGATGCGTAACGCATTTTTACTGGGTAAAAAGCTAAATAGAAGACAAAAAAATATGTTTAAAAACAGTAGTGAAAAATTGGAGGACAAACATACATTATACATACATAATTTGTTTAATTAAGAATTTATTTATAACTTTTTAATAGTCAACGTAAGATGGTTAATCTACGTTTTTTTTAAATTATCCCAAAGCATGGCTTTTGTTTTTGTAAAATAAAGACAACAGTTTCTGGCGAAAAATTCTAAACACAAAAACATCTTATACCTATACTATTCTAAACAAAAGGTCAAAGACCTACAGCCAGTTATAGAAAATGTGACAAATTCTAAGGAGGTCCTTGACTAATGACGTCAAAAGTCACACCAAACATAGATTACGCGTAGTTAACCTGTCAGGTCGACCTTAATGACCGTGGACTCTTTTCGACCCACATTATTGTGTTTTGAGAGCACCAAAGGGCTTGAATTACTTCCTTAAATATTACCGCAGGCATTTTTAACTTATTTTAAAGATCAAAATAATTTTATGCGTAAGTTTGGCGGTTTTTTGATAGATTTTGTTGTGTATCTTATATCTAAATTAATCGACAAACAGATAACAAGAAGTGACTACTTGTACTTGAACTGGTGGTGTGGCTTGTACGTATTTTACCTGAAACAATTGCATTTATATTCAGCGTGGCAATGCTGCCAGCATATTCTAGACACCTATTCCTCATCATAGGTTTTCTAAATATTGTAGTTTCAAAGCGACTGCCATTGACAAAAAAAAAGACAAATCGAAAAATCCATGAAACTTTCCAGATATAATATTAATAATCATTTAATTTATTGTATCTTATTATAAACGTTTTTTTCTAAATAATACTGATTTAACTGAGGTCATTAGTTTTTTAATTCCATTTTGGGATAAAGGAATTATTTAGTTATTATTATAAATTTCAGAGCAATGTCTTCTCTAAAATATCTTACAAATCATTTAGAAAGGGTGTGAGTGCACCCTTAAATAAAACAGCTTTTTGTAACTTGTAACACAATTCAAGATTTTTTTTTTATACAACGAAGTAAGAAGACGAGCAAGACGCTCTCCTGATGGTAAGAGAAAACGCTGCCCATAATTAGTACAGTGCTACCCAGGATTTTACAAAGGAAAAATTCTGGGTGCACTGCGCCAACGCTTCTTACTTGAGAGTCATAAGATGTTAAGACTCTTCAGCCCAGTAATTTCACTAGCTACAGTGCCCTCCTACCGAAGCACAGCAATGTTTGCACATCACTGCTCAGACGGTAGAATAACTGGCACTGTTGGGGTACCCACCTAGACGACCTCCTGCAAAGGAAGTCTACCCCCGGTAAAACTACGACTAGGTAGGTAGTCCTTTTCACGAAAGAAGTCTCGCGGAATTTGGCGGAACTAAATTTAATTTTATGCATTATTACTGGACTTCATATCCAAAATAATTTTTATTTGTTAGATAAAATAAACATCGATTTAATTTAGAAATTAAATATCAGAAATTATGAGGAGTTATGATGTTATAGATCTTTTAACTTTAAAAATATGCGATAGTGGCGCCCCAAAACAAGGACTCCTTTCGTAAAAAGTACTCTACACCAACGAATTTCTACGACTTAGAATTAACAATATCTTTTTGACTAATTTAAACAGAGTATATTTTCTACATCCACCTTAAAAAAAACTAACGAAAAAAGTGAAACGTACTAAAAGAACGACCTTGTCACGAATTTAATATTCAATTTAATTAAATTAGCAATTACAGTACAAATATTTGGAAATAACAGTTACTGTCACGCTATGAATGAAACGCAATGTAAAATTGATTCTGACCGCTAACCGTTCGTTTGACTGGTTAAAGTGACCCTTAACATTGCGTAGGATCACAATAAAATGTAAAATGTACTTGGTATTCGTAGACTTTGAGCTTTGTTCACATGGCAAGCGTAGAACGCGCGTTATAAGAGGTGACGACGCACTTTTATCAATGTATCACAAGTTAAATATGAGTTTAAAATTGAGTAGAGTTGTATTGTCTTTGTTATAACGTATTTTTTAGTTTTAAGTTAACTTTTGATTACGATTTCGCGTGATGTTAAGCTACAATGCGTAGATGGCGGGATAAATCCCTCTCTTAATTAAATTCAAACATTCAATCAAAAAAGAGAGAAAATTTAAATATTTTTTCAATTCACTGATTCAATTTACAAATTCAATCTAATGAAAGAAACAAGTGAATAAAAAATCTTAAAAGCTTTACAAGCGCTTTCAATAAGCCAGAACGAGACTGAGTTCTAACGCACATTGAGCACAATTCGTTCGAATACAATAAAATTTAAATGGCCATCTGAAAAATATATTATTTGAATTAAAAAAAAAACCTAATCGGATTTAGGCATCTTAAACGATCACCATACATAAAAAAAGAATCCGCCGAATTGTGACCCTTTCTTACATTTTTAATAGAGTCCGACCGAAACTGGTTTTACGGCCGAAACCGAAACCGAAACCGAATGTTCGGCCGAGGCTTTAGTTTCGGCCGAAACCGAAACCGAAACTCACGTGGTCAAGTAAAAAAATCTTTAAAATACTGAAATTTGGCGCATTTTACCCATTATTCTGCATTAATTAGGACATGAAATGGAAGCACAGCATAATATTAAGTTTGTTGTATCAATTGTAATATAAAAAATATATCAATAATATTTTTATTATTTTTAGTCTTCCGTGGTCAACAAGGAAGCCTTGTAGTTTCGCTTTGTCTGTGCGTCCGTCTGTCCGCGGCTTTACGGAGAAACTATAAGTCCTAGGAAACTGTAATTTTGCACAGAGGAGGGCAGTGATTAGGGTAAGAGAACGGTTCATCAAAAATAAATAAATTTAAATCAATTAATTTAGGGTACCTCCCAAACTTGTAAAATGGGGATGATATTTTTTCTGGCTGATCCCATCATTTGGGGTATTGTTGAATAGGTATTTTAATGAAGGACATATTTCTAGAAAATTTCTCGGTTTAATGATCCATTTGAAAGATATTCAAGTTTAAATTTTTTTTGGGCGTCCCCCTACATCTAAAATCTAAACTACTGGCTTTCAAACACTGTTAAAAATCACGAATATACATAGATAGTGTCAACCATGAACTTTGCAGGAAAACCATAGCGGTTAAGATTTTTTAAATTTTATTTATAAGTTTTAAAGATAACATTGATAAAAATTAAAGCAGTAGATATACGATTTGCCAGTTCTACGGAAGCCTACATTGCGCCTAGTCTGAATTGCGCTTGGCCTATTTATTTAAATTAAGTTCTTATAACAAAATGTTTATCAATTATAATCAAATCACTAATTGTTACTGTTTCATTAACCTCTTGATCCAGGAAAAACTTCCAGTTTAAATCAAAATTGACATCTATAATTATTTCTAGCTTCTTCAAAATAAGGTTCAAATTCACATTCGCAGGTGCGGCTCGATTGAGCCGCTCGGGGATATACGGGTAAAATACTAAGTATTAGTATTTTGAAATCTTACTAATTAATACTTTGGTTAGTAGGCTATTTGTACTTAGAAGAATCATCAATCTCTTAAAGGTACCTCTATATAAAAATAATAATTACTAAAATTGCTATTACACGCTTTGTTCCAGTCTCAACAAAGATAATATCAAATCACACATTTAAAGTTAACAAACCTATATTACAATTATTAGGCGTCCGCCAAAGCGTTGTCGCGAGAAACGAAGCTAGGCGAGCGTGCACGACAACTTCCGAAAGAAGTTTCGGTTTCGGCAAAAGTTTCGGCCAATTTTGGCCGAAACCGAAACTTTCGCCGAAACTTGATTTTTGGCCGAAACTCGGCCGAAACCGAAACCGAAACCGAAATTTCGGTCGGACACTAATTTTTAAATTAGATAAAAACGCAGCTCACCGCTTGCCATGTAAACCGAGCCTTATATTAGACCGATTGATTACGATAGAAGCTCAGCTTGCGACATGCGGAACCAAATTTAATATGGTTTGTACTTATGAGTACGCAACGACGTCTATGAAGAAATTATTATTGGCACAGCCAAACTTGGTGTCGCCAAAATATGAGACTACGCAAGCATGAGGGCAATTAAGTCCGCGTTTGGATCCGGAACCTTGGGTTTTAATTTCTGGACATAAAACTGGATAGGTATTATGGGTCTAATGTATGTTTATTTTATTTTATTATTCAGCACAACGCTAGGACTAACTTAATACTAACATAGCATTTTCTACCAGTTGACCTGTTTACTGGAAAAAATTACAAGATAATTACAAGACATGTTTATGTTTTTTATTACAATTAACATTTTTTTTACTTTCACCTGTCTGTAGTCTGGCTGTCTGTCTATCTGTAATCATATCATGGAAGTATAATTTGATCCACTTCCCGATTTCTGATTGAGCTGAAATTTGGCATGCATGTGTAAATCGGATGACAATGCAATAATATTATGACATGGAGCTGATCTGATGATGGAGCAGGAAGGTGGCCATAAGAACTTCGTAATTAAACGACGCAAGCCCATCGAGTTTGGGCTCATTTGATTCGTCTTGACGAGTTCTTTGGTGCTAGATTTTAATAATAATAAAAGCTTGTTTATTAAAAGTGTTTTAAAATTTCTCTTGTTTATGTAGATGGCAGATGGTACGATTCCAGAATCTTGTATCCAATACCACTTACAAAAGAAAGTAACCAATCTAAGTGCAGTTCGTTATTTCTAGCTCTAATAAGGAAACGTCAAATTGTGAGGCGCTTGCGCAAGTCTTTTACTACTGACCTATCTGTGACACTCATACTAACTGCTGTGTATTCTATGTCATAGTCATACACTTACAAATACAAACTATTATCTATTCTGTGTGCGCATGTCGTGAACTACCGTAAAATGGGGTTACTTTCAAATCGAGGGGCAACTTTGATGATTACTTTAGATTTTCGTATTTTTTCCAATTAATTAAAATTCACTGAACGCATCCTTGTGAAATTTTTGCACTAGCAACACTGACATTTCGGCCATCTTTCCAAGCAACGTACGCGCAGATTATTTAACTGGTGACTTAATAATAAAATATTAAATACATAGCTGAAAGTGCTTCAACAAAAGTATCATGTACAACTTCTATTCTACAAGGGTGAGTTTTGCTATGACAGTTTTTTATCTTGGCTGATGTAAATGTGTGTTTCTTATGGAATGCAAGCGTGGTTGGGTTTTGTAATGGTGGCAGCCATTTTTTTTCTACGACAATATTTATAGAACGGGGCTTATTTGATAGAAGGTGAGAGGCTACATTGATAGTTATCAAATTCACCCTGTCCCCTATGTGATAGATGTGATCTGCAATTTGTATTGTTATCAAAGTAACCCCTTTTGCAGGTTTAAAATGGTGCGAACATACAGACCGCGTCCAGGTGGCCGGAATTATCGAAACTATTCATCCGAAGATCTGGAGGAAGCAGTACAACATATTGCAGATGGAACTCTGAGTATCAATGCTGCGTCTGCCAGTTACAATATTCCCTTTGGGACTTTATACAACAAGTATAAGGGTCTGCACGGTTCTACTCCTGGTTCACAACCAGTTTTCACTCATGCAGAGGAAGTTGCCATATTGAAGTCGGCGGCTACGTGTGCCGACTGGGGCTTCCCCCTAACATCATTCGACTTGCGAATGTTTGCGAAATCATACCTGGACCGACAGGGCAGAACGATAACACGATTCAAAAACAACATGCCTGGTATCGATTGGGCACTCAGTGTATTAAAACGTCACAAAAACGATTTTGGCCAAAGAGTGGCTACTAATAGATTATATTATTGGTCTAAGAGGTTTTTATATTGAAATAATGTTTTTGTGACCATTTCTGGCAAGTTTCATAGAGTCTTTAAGTATATGTTACCTCATTTTAGATACCCTAGGTACCTTTACATGGATATGTATCTATTAGGTTACGTTGATCTCAGTAGATTGGTTCTTATTTAAATTAAAAGGTTGTTAATTAGTTCCTATGAGTGACTGTTTTTTTTTTTAAGTTGATTGTATTGTATTGATTAAAACGTATTATTGCGTAATATGCAAAGATTATTAAAATTATTATTTCAAAATTGCGCACCATAGTTTTATTTCTAACCATTAGGTACTTATATCATTCATATAATGTAAAAGAAACCATCATAGCAAGGTCCAAATGTGTAGCCTGTAGCTAATCAAATTAACCCCGCAAATCAATGACGCCCCATTTAACTTCAAAACCTTATAACTTAAAAAATAATAAGTGGAATAAAAATTTTGTTTTTGGGTTCTACTCATATACGGCGATGCTGTCGAACGCCATTCAAAAAAGAGGCTCCATCAAAGTGTCCCCTTTTAAAGTATAATGTTGATAGGGAGCATTTTATTTTTTTTCTCCGTCACTGTAAGAGATAGATTTTTTTAGATTATTCCATTAAAAACTTTGAAGCCATTAGGTAATATATTATTTTTTTCATTTTTTTTACTCTGGAACTGACGAAGTTATAAGCGTCCAAATTTTAAAATTAATCAATCTAACCCCATTTTACGGTAACTATTGTCTAATCTATGACTGGTACTAACTGGAGAGTATTCTGTGTCTTAGTCATGTAGTTACCTAGGATTTTCTAAGGTAAACGTAGTGGCAGGCTAGCATTCTGCCACTACTGCCAAAACAGTTGGCTAGCTCGCGGGCCGGGCCAGTAAGCGCCCGGACAGGAAAAAAAAATTTAACGTAGTTACTTAGCGTATGTTCTGTACCTAAGTTGTGTACCTACTACTATCTAATCTGTGACTTCGTTAAACTATAGACTCGTTAAATATGATTTGTTACAACTTTTTCTGATACTGTGACAGAGTCCGTAGTCCTGTACAAACTGTTACTTATTCTGTGAGGTAATCGTGTGCACTGACTATTGTTTAATCTGTGATTGACATCACGATTGATGCTCCAAGACGGTCGTGATGTTTTATAATATGTTAAGTTTTTGCATTTTAAGTGGTATATAAGATATAGGTAACTTAATTTACATACACATATTACTACTTATATAAAAAAAAAACTAAATACGCAGTCGACGATTAATCACGTGCGATGCCTACAAAGGTTCCTATCGGGAGGGATTATCCCGCCTTCTTGGTTTAGTTTGTTACCATCTGCAGCCTCATCGTTGCTTAACATCAAGCGGGATCGTGGTCAAAGGCGTACAATACAATAACTCTTTATTGCAAACCAGTAAGTTACAAAAAATTGTTACCGTTGTGTGTGTAGTTTGTTTGTTGTTGTTTTTATTACAAGCTTTTATTTACTTTCACTTGTCCGTTGTCTGTCGGTCTGTCGGTCTGGCTGTCTGTCTGTAATCAAATCTTGCAAGTTAAATTTGATCCACTTCCCGGTTTCCGATTGAGCTGAAATTTGACATGCATGTATAAATCAGCTGCAATGCAATATTATGACATGGAGCTGGTCTGATGATTGAGCTGGAAGGTTGCCATAGGAACTGCGTAATTAAACGACGCAACTCCATCGAATTTGGACTCTTTAGATTCGTCTTGACGAGTACTTTGGTGCTGGATGGTAAAAAATAAATAAAAGCTTGTTCTTAAAGTTTTATTCTAATTTCACTTATTGTTTGTTGTTATTGCTGACCTAATATTGAATAAAAATAAATGTAAAAATGAGTAGAGAGTAAAAACCCCTCTAGGTATTAAATTATGGCCGACTGTCAGAGTTATTACAATAAATAGTGGTTTCCAAAGTGGGCGTATATTCTCATATTGCATGCCTGGGTTGACCTACACGTCATTATAAGATAAGCTACCCAATGATGACAAATATGCTACATTGTAATAATTGTTACTCAGGTTTTATTTTATTTTTACAAGCTTTTATTTACTTTTACTTGTCCGTTGTCTGTCTGTAATCAAACCTTGCAAGTTATATTTGACCCACTTCCCAGTTTCCGATTGTATTGCATGTAAAAATCGGATGACAATGCAATATTACATCGAGCATTATTGCATTATTATGACATCGAGCTGATCTGATGATGGAGCTGGAAGGTGGCTATAGAAACTCCGTAATTAAACGACGCAACCACTACGAGTTTGGGCTCATTCGATTCGTCTTGTAGAGTACTTTGGTGCTAGATGGTAATAATAATAAAAGCTGCTCTTTTAAAAGGTTTTTTTTTGTAATTTCACTTGTGATAATAATTATTGTAATTAAAGGCGGCCACATACACTTGGACGGAATTTTCCGACAGAATTTCTGGACAAAATCTAGGGTTTTGTACTTGTATTCTTGTATGTGACAGGACCGTTTTTAAGTGGATGCAAAATGTACAACAGCACTCTATTGTAAACAGAATTAATTTATGTTTTATAAGATAAATTGCGGTAGTAAGTGATTTGGTTCTCACTGTAAACTTACTATCTTACTTGTTAAATAAATAAATAAATAAACAGAGTAGGTACAGTTCTAACTAGAGCTTTTAATTTTCGAAACTTCAAATCAAAATTCCTGAAAGCTCTAATTCGTTGCTGAAAGTCATGTTTTATTTGCCTTCCAAAACACAGTAGCATGCAGTCAAAAAAAAAATTGACCACACCAGTCACGAAAGAAATAAACAAGTGAAATTTAAAAAATACTTTTTAAAAACAAGCTTTAATTATTATTATCGTCTTGTATCATTAAGTACTCGTCAAGACGAATCAAATGAGCCCAAACTCGATGGGGTTGCGTTGTTTTATGACGGAGTTCCTATAGCCACCTTCCAGCTCAATCATCAGATTAGCTCGATGTCATAAAAATATTGCATTGTCATCCGATTTACACACGCATGCAAATTTTCAGCTCAATTGGAAACCGGGAAGTGGGTCAAATTAAACTTGCAAGATTTGATTACAGACAGACAGACAGACAGACAGATAGACAGACAGACAGACAACAGATAGGTGAAAGTAATATAAAGCTTGTAAAAATCTCATCAGTCTAAATGTATTAGAAAACGTACCTAATAAACATAATAACTGGTGTTATACATTGTTCTGTAATGAAGGTGCAAGTATAAGTCGTTTACATTAAATTAAAGGTCTGTCGCATTTGTGAACCGGCGCGATATCATATTTGTAACTTTTACTCTTGTAAAGGCAGGCGTAAACCAAGGCGGGCCGGATCTTAACACGTCGCATAACAAAAATCCGTCAAATCCTCTTACGTAAGTAATTCTTTAAATGAATATTTTTCCGTATATATGTGGATAATTATGTGCGTTAAGAGTTATCGTTTAGAATTATCTAGTTTGTGTTAATCCACAAAATATTATGTACTATATTATAATAGTGAAGCAGATTTTTGTCAGGGTAAAAAGATACTCATTACCGTGTTATTGTTATGCGATGCTGTGTGGGCCGCCCTAATTTCCGTCAACTTAAAGAGGTGTGATTGATTTGTTAAAAAAAAAGATATTGAATCTTACAAATATTATAAACGTGAAGGTTTGTAAGAATGGATGTCTGGATGTCAGGATGTCTGGATGTGTGTTTGTTACTCTTCTACGCCTAAAAGGGTTGACCGATTGAGCTGAAATTTGGTTTAGAGATAGCTTAGACTCTGGAATAACACATAGGTTATTATAGAACAGCGGGTTAAACCGCTGGGCGCAGCTAGTCTATTATAATTTGTTTTTTTTTAATTTTTTGTTTGTTTTACCTAAAACGTGAACCGTTTTAGGTCTTCCCGCCTCTAGCTCTCATTCTAGGCCACAATTCAATGTAAACCTACATAGAGTCTACTCAGAGGGCCTATTGGCTAATTCTCACCCACCACGATTGATGACAACTTTAATGTACATTGCTGCGTTTGTTATATTACTCATATTAATGAGGAGGTTTAAGCAAGTAATGTACGCAATTTTGTCTATGGATTCCAGTGTTTTACGTGTCGTTTGGCGATAGCCAATAGGCCCTCTAAGTATCATCATCATCAAGCCTATGTTCGTCCACTTCTGGACATAGGCCTCCTCCATGGCACGCCACTCAACTCGCCTCTAAGTATATTGAATTTTATCTCCCCGCTAATTTGATAAACAAACTGTCTCGACCATTATCACTGCAAGCGTTTACTTTCGCCCAAATCTTTCTTTACGATGAAAGTGAAAATAACACTCAATTTGCGCCAATCAGAGCGTGCTGATGTTTGAACTACCCACTACCCAAGTAACGAGTACTATCATTTATTTACAGATCTACTCTTAAAAAAATTATGTATTAAATTTACATAGTCCAAAAACAGGACATTAAATTTTCTGTATATTTATGTATATATTTTAGTTATGTATATTATTTTAATTTGGTTAATAGAGTAAAAGTATAGAGCAAAAGCCTGCGATTGGTAGTCCTTCATTTTTTAAAAGCTGACAGTTTGTATATATATGACGCCGTAAGATAGTTAAAGCCGAGATATAGCTATATCCCTAGAGATATAACTATATACCGGAACATAGTTATACGAAAGCGATACATTACTATCTTTCTAGTGATATTGTTAACTTTTTGGCACTTTTGTACTGCATTTTCCTCGTTTGGCCAAAACTAAATAAAATGCAGCAGTTTATATCTATTTGCGAAATTCTCGTTTTGTTTTTACAACTGTCAGTGTTAAGAAAACTTCGGAAACAATACAATCAAGGTTATTATTGAGACAACTGCAAATAAATGTTGATTTGATGCAACTATTGGCGAATGTGGCGGCAGGTGGTAGATTGGTGTTACTTAACTTGTTTTATTGGGAAAGGTCAAGGTTTGCACCAGAAATGAGGATGTAAGCAGAGGCACAGAATCCTAATCACTATCACTACATGGTACATAGTTTAACCGATTCGTTGCGAGGTCTAACTTTTAAATGTGGCGTCGAACAAAAATAACGTGACACTGTTCAGTGCCCAGCGCCATACGATTAGATGACACGCATGTGTCTTCTGGCATGCGGAAAAGAAAACAGTATTTTCATAATTTGTAGTAATTTCAAGTAATTTTAAAAAAAGTGATGGCACTGAAACGTGCCATACGCAACGAATCGGTTAAAATAAAGTTGCTTCCCTCGTCTGTATGTCCCTATATATGATAGCTCATTTGTTAAAAATAACTATTTTGAATTACCTATATCCGTTACAATTTAATTGAATTATTTTTCATAAGAAGCAATAATTCAAGGGATAACAATTATCAGTATATTAATTGTTGAAAATAATAATAAAAATAGTCATAGAATTTAGAATCATTGCAATGATTTTAAGATGTTAATAAGATTGTAATTGATTACGAGTCCACCTCGCGACTATGCTAGTCTTTCTCAAATTTGGAAATTTGGAGAAAGACTCGCGAGTGAAGTTTGATCCGAGGTTTATTAGCGAGAAATATTATTGAATATGATTGTAACAAGTGGTTTTAATCATACTAATATTATAAAAGCGAAAGTTTGTGTGTATGTGTGTGAGTGTGTGAGTGTGTGAGTGTGTGTGTGTATGTTTGTTACTTCTTCACGCTTAAACGGATGCACCGATTGACTTGAAATTTGGTATGAAGGTAGCTTGGACTCTGGAATAACACATAGGCTACTTTTTATCCTGATAAATAAAACAGTATCTGAGAGAATTGATGTCAAATGAAAAAAACAACTTTATTTTTGGCGTCTCAATGGTGGGTCCTATAACCTCCAGGTACCAGGATACCAGAAAGTTTAAGGAGGTCTATAGTCGAGAAAAAGACAAATCTAAGAAACCATAGATCATCAAATTCGGTCCAGGCGTTCTTGAGTTATGAGTATTGAAACTTTTACGAAGTACCAGGAGACCAGAAAAATGTAGGAGGTGTTCGGCTCATTTCGTGAAATTCCGGTGAAGTTCGGATTTGACAAATGACAAATTTGACGCGTTCGATTTTCAATTTTTTTTGAAATTCGAATACGTCTAATGACGTAATTGTCAAATCCGAACTTAACCGGAATATAACGAAATGAGCCGAACATCTCCTACATGTTTCTGGTCTCCTGGTACTTCGTAGAAGTTTCAATCCTCATAACTCAAGAACGCCTGGACCAATTTTGATGATCTATGGTTTCTTAGATTCGTCTTCTTGTCGACTATATGCCTGTTAAAAAATATCAAACAAATTAAGTTGGAAAAAAAATATTTAAAATATCTACCAAATGGTAGAATTTTTATAAATCTACGAAATGGTAGAAATTTTGAAAAATCTACCAAATGGTAGAATATTAATTGGTAGTTTTTGGTAAAATATTTTTATGGTAGAAAAAGCTACCAAATGGTAAAAATTTTGAAAAATCTACCAAACGGTAGAAATATTAAAAAATCTATCAGATGGTAGAAATTTTAATAAATCTACCAAATGGTAGAAATTTTGAAAAAACTACCAAATGGTAGAAAATGAAATGGTAGTTTTTGGTAGAATATTTACATGGTAGAAAAAGCTACCAAATGGTAGAAATTTTAAAAAATATAAGAAATGGTAGAAATTTCGAAAATCTACCAAATGGTAGAAATTTTGAAAAATCTACGAAATGGTAGAAAATTTAAAAAATCTACCATATGGTAGAAATTTTGAAAAATCTAAAAAATGGTAGAAATTTTGAAAAATCTACCAAACGGTAGAAATTTTGAAAAATATACGAAATGGTAGAAATTTTAATAAATCTACCACATGGTAGAAATTTTGAAAAATCTACCAAATGGTAGAAAATTAATTGCTAGTTTTTGGTAGAATATTTATATGGTAGAAAAAGTTATCAAATGGTAGATATTTCAAAAAATCTATCAAATGGTAGAAAATTTAATGGTAGTTTTTGGTAAAATATTTTTATGGCAGAAAAAGATACCAAATGGTAGAAATTTTGAAAAATCTACCAAATGGTAGAAATAAAAAAAAAACTACCAAATGGTAGAAATTTTGAAAAATCTACCAAATGGAAGAAATTTTGAAAAATCTACCAAATGGTAGAAGATGAAATGGTAGTTTTCCGTAGAATATTTATATGGTAGAAAAAGCTAACATATGGTAGAAATTTTAAAAAATCTACCAAATGGTAGAAATTTCGAAAAATCTACCAAATGGTAGAAATTTTGAAAAATATACCAAATGATAGAAAATTTAATGTTAGATTTTGGTAAAATATTTTCATGGTAGAAAAAGCTACCTGATGGTAGAAATGTTACCAAAAACTACCATTAAATTTTGTACCATTTGGTAGATTTTTCAAAATTTCTACCATTTGGTAGATTTTTCAAAACTTCTACCATTTCGTAGATTTTTCAAAATTTCTACCTTTTGGTAGCTTTTTCTACCATAAAAATATTTTACCAAAAACTACTATTAAATTTTCTACCATTTGGTAGATTTTTCAAAACTTCTACCATTTCGTAGATTTTTCAAAATTTCTACCTTTTGGTAGCTTTTTCTACCATAAAAATATTTTACCAAAAACTACTATTAAATTTTCTACCATTTGGTAGATTTTGCAAAATTTCTACCATTTGGTAGATTTTTCGAAATTTCTACCATTTGGTCGATTTTTCAAAATTTATACCATTTGGTAGCTTTTTCTACCATATAAATATTCTACCAAAAACTACCATTTAATTTTCTACCATTTGGTAATTTATTAAAAATTCTACAATTTGGCAGATTTATTAAAATTTCTACCATTTGGTGGATTTTTCAAAATTTCTGCCATTTGGTAGATTTTTTAAATATTTTTTTTCAAACATAATTTGTTTGATATTTTTTAACATGCATATAGTCGAGAAGAAGACGAATCTAAGAAACCACACATAATCAAAATCGGTCCAGGCGTTCTTAAGTTACGAGTATTGAAACTTTTACGAAGTACCAGGAGACCAGAAACATGTAGGGGGTGTTCGGCTCATTTCGTGAAATTCCGGTGAAGTTCGGATTTGACAAATGACAAATTTGACGCGTTCGATTTTCAATTTTTTTTGAAATTCGAATAGGTCTAATGACGTAATTGTCAAATCCGAACTTAACCGGAATCTCACGAAATGAGCCGAACATCTCCTACATGTTTCTGGTCTCCTGGTACTTCGTAGAAGTTTCAATACTCATAACTCAAGAACGCCTAAACCGATTTTGATGATCTATGGTTTCTTAGATTCGTCTTCTTCTCGACTATATGCATGTTAAAAAAATATAAAACAAATTAACTACGAAAAAAAAATTGAAATCTATATATATAAAAGAAAGTCGTGTTAGTTAGACTATTTATAACTCGAGAACGGCCGAACAGATTTGGATGAAAATTGGTGGGGAGGTAGCTTAGGACCGGGGGCGTGCTATAGGATACTTTTTATCCCGATTGGTATGATTTGAAGAAAATTTTAACTAAAAATAATTATGAATGAAAAACAAATGACTGTTGCCGAAATTTGACAGCTGATTGTCATTTTGACGTGTATTCTATTTTCAAAATTTGACGTTATTGACTTAAGGAGGTCGGTGACTTGGTTTGTTACTTTTTGAATGTGAATTAAATTTGATGGTAGAATTTGATGGAAATTTAAATGGTAGAAATTTAAGAGTTGAAAAATGGTAGAAATTTTAATCTAAGAAACGATAGATCATCAAAATCGGTCCAGGCGTTCTTGAGTTATGAGTATTGAAACTTTTACGAAGTACCAGGACACCAGAAACATATAGAAGATGGTCGGCTCATTTTTTGATTTTTTTTGTATTATAAACTACTTGCTGGAAGTAAAACAAAACGTCATAAAAACAATGACAATTATAAATTTTGAAGTTTGATTTGTTTTGGTTGGAAAATATAATATTTGCTTTCTCTAGCCATAAAATAAGAATAGAATAATATTTGCAGATAGTTATAAAAATTATATTAACAATGCCGCGACCAAGACAATCGAATCTTTACCGACAAAGCCGAAATGCGACTAGGATGCGGAACATTGCGAATGAAAGGACAGATGAAGAACAAGAAATTGCACGTGAAGAGAGCCGCGTTAGTATGTCTCGGCTGCGAAATTATAAATCACAAGAGCAAAGAGAGGCAGCCCGTCAAAACGGCACGCTTGGCAATGCGAAATCATCGAGCAAATCTCAGAGTTGAACGGTTAGATAATGTAAAACGCAAAAGAAAAAATGTATCAAGTCCTGATTTAAATCGAGCAGCGCAGCGTTTCGATACGATTGCACCACTGATTACTGCCTCCATACTAGCGTTCAAATTGGGCCAATGGACATTGTTTGCGAGTATTGTGACGCATTGAAGTTTTCCGGAGAAACGCAAGGATTATGCTGTCTTAGTGGGAAAGTAAAATTGCCATTATTGACTCCACCACCTGAGCCATTACATTCATTGCTTTGTGGCGAAACACCAGAACCACGACATCATTCTACCACACACTCAAAAATATAATAGTTGTTTCCAAATGACATCATTTGGGGCAGACATTATAGAAGAACGAGGGTTTAACACAAGGGGTACATTCAAGGTATTTATTGTTACGTATATATTATGCAAACTTAAAAAAAAAGTTTAAAAAAAAAAAAAGTAAGAAAGAAATTGTTTATTATTGGATCATTGCAACCTGTCGAAGATGCACAGCATAGATTTTTACAAATATACTTCATGGGCAACATGGGAGAACAACTTGATCGACGTCAGGAAATCAACGCAGCAATGAAAAGAGCAATTCTTCACGATCTGCAGCAACTACTTCATGAACATCATGCGTTGATAAGACTGTTCAAGAGCGCATTGGAGCGCATGCCAAATGATGACTACAAAATTGTGATAAGAGCTGATAAACGACCATATGGAACGCACGAACGCACTTTTAACGCTCCAACAATATATGAAGTTGCTATCCTGATTGTTGGTGAAAATTTGGAAAGAAGAGATATTGTGCTGTCACGAGTCACGTCGCGATAATGGGCAACTGCAAAAATATCAGAAACACATCGTTCATATGACACGTTGCAATACCCGCTGATGTTTTAGAAAGGAGAAGATGGATATTACTTCAATAACAAAATGAAAAATCCATTTAATGGAGAGTATCACTATCATAGTTCGGAAAGCAATTGGCTATTGAGTGAGGTAGTCACACAGCCCACTCTTTGGCTTTAGTATTGTTATATCTAGCGTAGGTACTATAGTCTCTAAGCATTGTAGATGTAAAGTATTGATACAATAAATATATAAGGCATCGCATTGCTGTTTGTATTACCCACTACCCCACATAATTAAATTAATTTAAAAAAAAATTGGGTAATTTTATTACTCTAAGGCGGAACGAAGTTCGCCGGGTCAGCTAGTAGGCTATAAATACATACGCACGTTATAATTCATAACTTCTAAAACGCTCTACCGATTTTGATACATACACCCTTTGAGACATAAAAGAATAATCAAGATTAGTACAGGGTATACCGTCTTTGCCATAAAATATCCGGGAATTGTGAACTCCTCTTTTTGAAGCCGTTATGAAAATATAGGAAACATATCTCAAAAGTATCTGCTATTTAATGACAATGTTAGATTTACCGTTAGGAACAGCTATTCGTGCTCATGAGTGTGAAATTGTAATGCTCGGTGCTATGCAGATTATTGCTATATGACCATACCTCTATATATAGGCCATATCCTCACCTATGATTGTTTTGTCTAAATTAAGCTGGAACATTGATATATAATAATACGACGACCTTACAAACACACTACAGACGACCTTATAAAGGTCGCCGGAAGACGCTGGATGCAGGACGCTTCCAACCGGTACATATGGAAGTCCAAAGGGGAGGCCTATGTTCAGCAGTGGACGTCCTACGGCTGAGATGATGATGATTGTTAATAATCTTACTAATATTATAAAGTGAAAGTTTGTAAGAATTTATGGATGTATGTTTGTTACTCTTTACAAATTTGGTATAGAGATAGCTTAGACCCTGGAATAACACATAGGCTTAACAGCGTGTAAAACCGTTGGGCATAGCTAGTAAAATATAAATAAGTCTCTCTCTCTCTCTCTAGTCATTATTGATATCACTAATGTACCTTTGTACATAATGAGTAAATTTTAAAACAACAAAAATTAAAGCTATACCTAATAGTGCCATTTTGCAGTTGTTTTGTTGTTGATTTTTGCCTGATCTGTGATCTACGTTATATTGTATAGTGCTTCCTTCCGTCCTACTGTAACTCTTCGTGTATATGCCATTAACTGTTTTCTTCCTGTGCTGTGTAATAAACTGTTGCTCTTCTCAGTGCCTTCTTTATTTATTTAGTAGAGCTTCCCTCATATCACTCCATACTCTTAAATAATACTTAAAAAAAAGGCTTTTACTTTTAAAGTGTCCGAAACTTATATTATTATTCATTATATTACCTTTGACCACAATCTCGCGTGATGTTAAGCGACGATGCAGTCGTAGGTGGCAGCAGACTAAACCTAGAAGGTGGGATAAATCCCTAGCTTCATTGAACATCATGCCGGAACACGGTCGCAATGACCGCTTGGCGACACGGTTTTGCCCAGTGGGTGGTACTAGTAAAAATATTGTAGGTACATTATAACTACTGGATGCTAAGGCTCTGCGCATTCCCAGTCCTCCGTCACTAAGACGGTGCGGGAGTGCCGCCGGGTTGTTTTAGTGGGTATATCGAGTCCCACATAGCCCTCCCATGCGTAATGCATTTTTTCTCGACGTGAACAAAAAAAAGGTACATTATAACTTCAAAGTACTTAGTTAAAAACGAAAAAGTTTTATCCTCTTCGGTACAGATTGTGCCTGATTTCTAAAACCTTGGTCGTGTTGCATAATAAGCCCCATTCTTGTAGGGCACACGGCACAGTAACGAGCTCTATGCACTGTC